>CM059304.1:11300000-11442500 GCA_030340665.1 Neosalanx taihuensis
GTAAGGTTAAATTACATGTTCCCTAGTGATTATCATGTAAATATTGAAGACTTTAAAAAGCAAACATTATATAGGCCTATCATTTAGTTAGAAACCTATTTATGAACTAACCCTAAACATACAGTAGTAGTCAACCTCAACAACAAATAAGAATAAAAAAAAGAAGAATCTAAACAAGGAAACTTTATATTTGTTTCTCTGTGCCTGAATTATCTACAGTATTTACATAGGAGGTTTTTAAATTCAACTTGGGGAAGTATTTGAGGGGAGGAGGGGGGGGGCTTGTATTTGGCAGTGTCGTGTGTGTTTGAGACCACGGTTGAATCGGTTGGTTTTTACACATCAAATCAGCCACTCATACTTCACCCTTATCCTCAGAGTGTGACCTTTCACCCTGCACTCACTAATGGTAACCCCAAAGATAATGGGTTAACACGACTCCGCTGAATTATCTCAACCAATACTGATGTCTGGTGGCGTTCTTAACCAGGAAGTGATGCAATATGACATCCCTGGGGTCAACCCCACTATCTGTTGACTGTAGAGTACGTTAAGCTATGTGCAGTAGGTGATCTTCAGTGTCCTCTTAAAGAGTCTGGACGTCTGCTGTAGGAAGGATGAGGATGACTTTAAGTAGACTGCTGGTCTGCTTTGGGGCCATCTTGACAATGTTGATCAGTATTTTATCAGAAGGTGTGGTCATTTGCAGGACTGAACATATTCTTGCTTCGTGTTTCCTGGAAACAGATGCCTAAACTGATGTTTGTGAACACTTGGTTTACAGATTCCTTGAATACTTGATATTTGTCATTAAAAAAAGATAAAAAGTTAAAGAAAATGTTTACGTTGTGACTTTTCTTCGATTCAAAATGTCCAAACATTGTCTTCAGCTGTGTAGCACCAGCTGGTTTTTAGAAAACAATAACTTAACGGCATGAACAAATACTCAATATGACATGCCAAACGACTTGATTTTTTTAACATTTTATTTAACAGCTTCTTGGCTTTCCTGAAACCAGAAACATTGCAACACTTCTACACATATCGTAAAAACAAACAAGCTAGAATAGACAGATGATGACTGTAACATCACTGTTGACTCACCAGACAAGCAGAGTATGGGGGGTGTTTGGGGAGGGGGGGGGGGGGGGGGGGGGGAGAGACCATGATGGACTTGAACATTGCTACAATACAGCAGGAGATCGTTCTTGATTACCAAGTCAAGTTTTGTGTACAAAAATGTTACACAATTAAAGATTTAGTGAAAATGAATGTCAAATTGCTCATCTCAGATCATTGATATAGTGTAGTTGTGTGATTAAGGTGTTTAAGTCTTGCAGTGATGTGACGCCATCACGTTATGTCGTGTGGTAAATATGAACCGTGTGCAAAGGAGATCGTCAAACAGTTGTATAAGTAATTATGCGAGTTTTGTCATCAAAGCTTGATTTTGAAACCGTCGTGAAATCAACATTCAAATATGGGATTTCAGCAGCACAAATATCCGTAGATCAAACATTGTGTAGAGTGGTAAAGAAATATGAACATAAATCAACATCTCGGCCCTATTAAATTGTTTTTTGAGTGAATGAAATCGGAACAGGATGGGAAGATTGAAAAAGGTCAAAGTGCATGTTGGGATGATCTGAGTCGTCAGTGATTAAACTCATGGTGACGTGTACAGTTTTGATGTGGTGGTTGTGACTGTCGTAGACGCTGATGATTGGCCGACGTTAACAGAAGATATCACACCTGAAAACGGTGTCATCGTTCCAATAACCAGTTTTTAACAAACAAAAACAAATATATTAAAAAAGTCGACATTGTTATCCACTTGGTGTTGAATATCTGAATTTCCAGTAATTTAGCTGTGTTAAAGCTTTTTTTTTTGCTTTCTAAATATATGAAGAAAAAAAAACAACATAAACACTGTTGACTATAAATGGAAGCACCTGTAAAAAAATAAACCGTAACAACTTTAATACTCATTACACAGCTGGGATGCTGAACTATGACCCTCACAGCCAGCGAATCCCCCACACCCACCTCCATGTCTCCGTGGCAACCTGCCACCCAATGACTGAAATGTCCGTCTCACTGGGTGTGATTGGAGGGCTTGAGGGGGGAGGAGGAGCCACTGCCCTCGTAGTCCAGGGTGCGAGAGGGCTGGTGGGGCTGCGTGACCCTCCCTGGCCCCTGTGGGGGGCTCCTAGTCTGGTGGGTCGGGGGGCTCTGCGCCGTGCTGTCGGCCTGTGCTGCGGGCCTCATTGTCTGTGAGGAGAGAGGCAGGTAGCCCTGGGCGTGGAAGATGTCCTCCTCGTCCTCCAGCTCCAGGCCCAGGCCGGCCCTCCTCCCGCTGGGCTCAGTCTCCAGCTGAGCCTGCAGGCTGTTGTGAGTGCGCAGGAGGACGTCGTGTCGAGTCTCCAGCTCCGTCAGGCCGTTGCCGCTGAAGGTCAGCCCCTCCCCCTCGCCGTCCAGCTCCTCCAGCTGCCGGGCCCAACCGTCGCCGTGGGAAACGCCCCCTGAACTCCGCTGACCCCCCGGCGACGGCAAGCCCCCCGATGAGGTCGCCGGTGACATCGCAGGTTCGATGGGCCTCTCCAGGGGTCTCTCTGGGAGGTCGTTCACAGATTCGAGTTCCCTCTCCGGGGTGGGGGCTGGTGGTGGTGCTGGTGGTGCTGGTGGTGTTGTGCTGGGGGCGGGGGTGACGTAGGGTCTCGCCGTGGCCTGGTTTGTGGTGACCAGACCAGGCCAGATGACTGCACGAGGAGCCCCCTCTCCACTCCCCTCCTCCAGACTCCCAGACCCGGCTCCGGAGCCCAGCTCAGCCAGGGAGGGGTGGTCAAGTTCGTGGGTTCGGTTGAGTTCATCTAAAACGTGTCGCAGTGCAAACATATTATCTACATCCTTCTGAAAGTTGGCCCAGTTCTCTGGGTCGGGGTTGTAATCAGTCCTGCCCTGGTACAGGCTCTCGTTCACACTATACAGCTCCTCCAGTCCTCGCCAGTCCACCTCCTCCTCCGTCAGGTTGGGCAGCTTAACCTTTTCGTCCGTCCCATGACTGAGGGCTGGAGGGGAGGAGAGGGGGAGAGAGGAAACAGCCAGTCAGAAACGAGCAAGGATGATGTATAAGCAGGAAGCTGGTCTTTAAGCTTAGCGGCATGCAGTCATGCCAACCCTCCAGCGATCGCTGTAGCAGTGTGCTTAGTGCTGCCCTCTGCCCTCTGCCCTCTACCCCCACCTCACCCTGATACACACACACACACAGAAAGCAGCGTTGGGATTGGTTAAACTTTGCGATCAGATCAAGCTGAAGCAGTGCAAACCCATGCCAGGGGGAAACACACACACTCACACACACACACACACACACACGTTTACAGAGGCGGATCAGATGTAGATCTGCTACATTATTCTAATCTGTCATACGATTGAATAACATGAATCTACATAACCAAAACCAAAGAGCAACAATAGGGCAGTTTAGGCAGATTAAATGAAAGCACCAGCGCACCTGAAAACAAGAACATGGAGCAAAAGAAGAGGGGTCAAAGAGGGAAAGGAAAAAAAAAGATGATGAACTTCTGCAACAAACGAAAAAAAGAGAGAGAGAACGCCTAGAAAAGAAAATGTCTGCCTCATACAGAGTGTCATCCTTAGACATAAAAAAAAATGAATTCAATTTGAAGAAAAATAATGGAATCAGATGATAAAATCGAATGACTTCGGAAATGAAGCGAGGTATTGTTGGACTGTGTGTGTGCTGCAGGAGGGGACAGCATTACCTACGTAAAGAGGGCGGAGGTGGAGGTGGGGCATAAGTAGAGGAGGGCTAATACACTCACAGGAAGGAAAGACTTGGTCTCCTCTTTGACCACCTTCCATGCTGCGGGTGCCTGGTAAGCAGGTGCCAGAGACAAAGGGTCGAGAGGTCAGAGAGGTCAGAGGTCGGGACGGAGAGTTCACTCGGCAACTCCGAGGCGTCCATGCTAGCGCTAACGAGCCGTGAGCTAATCGAGGTCATTCGGAAATGGGATGGAACACAAGGTTGGGAGGGTCAAGGGTCGAACATGAGGAAGTGATGTCATGAAGTCATGATGTGGGCTGATGGGAAATGATGTTACGTCACGTTGACCATGAAGGGGGTGATTCACGTACGCTGTGATGGTGTCGTGATTCCATACGTACTTTCATGCAGTTGCATTCACATGCATGGGACAGGCTTATATCTAATGGATTCCCAGAGGGCTTAATCTAAAACCCTGTCGAATGGCTTCAAATGAACCTTATGATTCACTAGTTTGGCCCCTGAACTGCCTCTGTAGAAATGAGGCAGGGAGCCCTTCTGGGAGGGGCCGCACTCTGGGGGCCAGCTGCCTGGAGCATGCTACCAGGCAGAGCAGCAGGTGACCCCAGCATGCGTATCCCAGATATGGCCCCTGGAGCTCCATGGAGGATTAGTGGGAATGAAGCAGGCGGTAAAACAGGCAGGCGGGCAGGCAGGCAGGCGGTCGGGCCATGCGTGTTATTTAAGGAAAGCCACTGAAGAGGACAAAAAGGCTGGATACCTGTGTGGCTCATAGCTTCCTCCATCTTTACCTCCTGATCAGGAAAATAAGAGCAATCCAATGTTAATGCCTCCAAATCAGAGAAGGGGGGGGGGGGGGGGGGGGGGGTTGATGAATCATTCACAGTAAAGACACTGCATGCACAGGTCCTATTAGGCCCTACGGAGAGACACTATCAGGGAACGGATGAGAGAGGGAGGGAGGGGGGAGGGAGAGTATGTAGGGTGGGGGAAAAAAAGGGGGGAGAGAGAGATAAATGTAGGTGGAGTGTTTGAGACTGAACTGGGCTCCAGAGTGGCTTCCCTTAAGGGGGGGAAAAAGGCAGACGTTATTCAGTCAGGACAGTATCCAGAGTCCAGAGCTAAAGCAACCGCTAGGTCCTGGTTCTGCAGGAGAGATCTGTGGTAGCCAGGTTAACATCGTGGGTTCAGGGAACATAGATACAGAGAGAGAGAGAAAGAGGCAGAGAGAGAGAGAGAGAGAGAGAGAGAGAGAGAGAGAGAGAGGCAGAGAGAGAGAGAGAGAGAGACAGAGAGAGAGACAGAGACAGAGAGACAGAGACAGAGAGAGAGACAGAGACAGAGACAGAGACAGAGAGACAGAGAGAGAGACAGAGACAGAGAGACAGAGACAGAGACAGAGACAGAGACAGAGACAGAGAGACAGAGAGAGAGACAGAGACAGAGAGACAGAGAGACAGAGAGAGAGACAGAGAGACAGAGACAGAGAGACAGAGAGAGAGACAGAGAGAGAGAGGACAGAGAGACAGAGAGAGAGAGAGAGAGAGAGAGAGAGAGAGAGAGACAGAGAGACAGAGAGAGAGAAACAGAGACAGAGACAGACAGAGAGAAAGAGCAGAGATCTTGGTGAACTGCATGGTGAATGTGGAGCTGCTGTTGATCAGACTCCTAACTGACTGCCTGTTTTAATCATGACTGAAAACACACATCCAGAGTTACTGCTGCTGTCGGTGTGTGTGTGTGTGTGTGTGTGGGGTGTGAGGAGTTACACTGCAGACGGCAAACCGGTGCGGGGGAGAGAAAAGGGGGCGTGTTCTCTGGGGGAGAAAAACATGAAGCGCGTCCATATAGGACCAACGCAGGACCGTCCTTGACCCTTGACCTGCTGAGGTGTCATCATAACCAGACCCACATGCAGCATGCACACACGCGATGCAGACACACGCCTAACTACCAGGGGTAACTACAGGGGTAACTATCAGAGGTAACTACCAGGGTAACTACCAGGGATAACTACCAGGGGTAACTATCAGAGGTAACTACCAGGGGTAACTACCAGGGGTAACTACCAGAGGTAACTACCAGGGGTAACTACCAGGGGTAACTATCAGAGGTAACTACCAGGGGTAACTATCAGAGGTAACTACCAGAGGTAACTACCAGGGGTAACTACCAGGGGTAACTATCAGAGGTAACTACCAGAGGTAACTACCAGGGGTAACTACCAGAGGTAACTACCAGGGGTAACTACCAGATGTAACTACCAGGGGTAACTACCAGGGGTCACTACCAGGGGTAACTACCAGGGGTAACTACCAGGGGTAACTACCACGGGTAACTACCAGAGGTAAGTACCAGGGGTAACTACCAGGGGTAACTACCAGGGGTAACTACCAGAGGTAACTACCAGGGGTACCTACCAGAGGTAAGTACCAGGGGTAACTACCAGGGGTAACTACCTGGGGTAACTACCAGAGGTAACTACCAGGGGTACCTACCAGAGGTAAGTACCAGGGGGTAACTACCAGGGGTAACTACCAGGTACACTACCAGGGGTAACTACCAGAGGTAACTACCAGGGGTAACTACCAGAGGTAACTACCAGGGGTAACTACCAGGGGTAACTATCAGAGGTAACTACCAGGGGTAACTATCAGAGGTAACTACCAGAGGTAACTACCAGGGGTAACTACCAGGGGTAACTATCAGAGGTAACTACCAGAGGTAACTACCAGGGGTAACTACCAGAGGTAACTACCAGGGGTAACTACCAGAGGTAACTACCAGGGGTAACTACCAGGGGTCACTACCAGGGGTAACTACCAGGGGTAACTACCAGGGGTAACTACCACGGGTAACTACCAGAGGTAAGTACCAGGGGTAACTACCAGGGGTAACTACCAGGGGTAACTACCAGAGGTAACTACCAGGGGTACCTACCAGAGGTAAGTACCAGGGGTAACTACCAGGGGTAACTACCTGGGGTAACTACCAGAGGTAACTACCAGGGGTACCTACCAGAGGTAAGTACCAGGGGTAACTACCAGGGGTAACTACCAGGGGTAACTACCAGAGGTAACTACCAGGGGTAACTACCAGGGGTAACTACCAGAGGTAACTACCAGGGGTAACTACCAGGGGTAACTACCAGAGGTAAGTACCAGAGGTAACTACCAGGGGTCACTACAGCGGACTGAAGAGCAGTGGGCCTGGCTTGGACAGCATCCCTGCTGTGGTCCAGTAGGGTTCAGCCTGGGTGTGTTTACCTGGGTCGAGGCCTTTGGGGCGGGGGTTACACTGCTTGTGTCCCTGACAGCTCCTCATGTCCATCAGCTGAGCGTGGAGCGAGTTCAGCACGTCCCTGTCCACTGTGTACACCGTGTTGGTCAGCTGCACACACACACACACACACACACACACACACACACGGGAGCAGTAACAGGTTACCTCATGACATCACAGTGACGCAACACAGTTTAGCTGTACAGCCAGGTAACAATGTCACCATGTAAACCACGTCACATGTAGGGAGTCAGGTGGCTAAGCGGTTAGGGAGTCAGGCTTGTAATCAGACGGTTTCTGGTTCGAAATCCTGGCCGTGCCAACATGACATTGTGTCCTTGGGCAAGACACTTCACCCTACTTGCCCTCAGGGGGAATGTCCCTGTACTTGCTGTAAGTCTCTCTAGATAGGAGCGTCTGCTAAATGACTCAATGTAATTGAATTGATAATCCTTTATTTGTAATGGATTATTAATGTAATTATTAATGTAAATGATCTGAGCTTGTCCCAGCTTGTGACTCACCTGGTAGGGGTCACTGTTGAGGTCAAAGAACTCCAGGAAGCCGGTGGCAAACTCGCAGAACAAGGTGTTGTGGGTGTCGTTGATGGTCCTCAGGCACCAGTAGGTGTTGTTGTTGGAGCTGGTGCAGGCACAGAACCCTCCCACTGACAGGGGGGGCGGAGCACAGGCGAGGGTTAGCGACTCACGTCTCTCCCATAATGATATTCTGATTATACTGTACATACTGTGTATATTCTGAGTATACAATTACAATTATATTCTGTTGTAATAACTGTTTTGCACTTCTGGTTGGATGCTAACTGTATTTCGTTACCCTGTACTTGTACTTGTGTAATGACATTAAAGTTGAATGTAATCTAATCTAATGCTCTGTTTCCTGTGGACAGGTCCTCTTCCTGTCCTACCTGTGTTGCTTTGGTCATGTGACCGGCCTACATCATTGGGCTGGCGGTGATGTGTCGGTCTGAATGGAGCTACGCAATAAGCAACTAGGTTGAGCACGATGATGTCTGAATGCCT
Source organism: Neosalanx taihuensis (assembly GCA_030340665.1). Classification (NCBI taxonomy): domain Eukaryota; kingdom Metazoa; phylum Chordata; class Actinopteri; order Osmeriformes; family Salangidae; genus Neosalanx; species Neosalanx taihuensis. Next base: position 11,308,134 of record CM059304.1, read on the forward strand.
GCTAACCAGTGTGCGCTCATGGGAGTTCAGCAGAGCGAGGTGCAGTTACGTACGGTTCCAGAAGGGGGCGGTCTGCCAGTGGTCGTTGTTGTGAGTGAAGCAGGTGAGACCAGGCAGGCTGCAGTCATCTCCCGCCTTCAGCCTCTTCCTCTCCTTCCTCTCCTTCTTCTTCCTCCGGACCTCGTTGTACACTTTGCCGTCCACTTCCTGCGCCGATTCCCTAACGGACAGACACGTGGACCAATCAGGTTTGAGCACGCGGTGACATCATCTCCCATTATCCTCTCTTGTGGCGGAAACCACGGAGATGGCACCAACAGAGGGGAAACTTCTAGAAGTCTCTCCAAAGATGCCGGGAAACGAAAAAAAGTCTGTTTACTTTCAAATGTTCAAGCTGAAGTATCGTTTTCAATTCTGCTATGACTTTCCAGTCAGCGTCCGTCATCCAAAACACAGCCTGCAGATCACAGCTGCTTCCCATTGGTTAGTAATCATTTCCTAATGTCTTGTGCTGCGGACCAATCAGTGAGCTTGACAGTCTGACTGACTGACTCACAGACTCGTCTCTACGTAGCCTGAACAATCGTTTCCAGACACACACACACACACACGGTTCACTGCCTGCCCAAGTGTGTTTGCTGGTTGGCATTTCCACCCAATCACAACACAGAGACACCCACAGTGTGGCTGTGATGAACATATCCCTTTCAACCCACGCCAGCGCCGTCCCCAATCAGCAAACAGTTCTCCGAGGTTGCCGTGACCGCAACACGACACAACACACGCATGCTTATCCTTTGTCACACACACGGGGGGGGGGGGGGGACATCTTGCAGTTCAGACAGGCATGCGGACACAGCATGCACGCGAGACCGCATCCACGACACGCTACACGCCACCGCCACACGATCTGCCTGCTATCGGCCACGTCGAAACCAGAGCACAATGCGAGTCAGTCCGATTTGGGTTTGGCACATCGCAGGGGTCGGGGGTTAATCGGGGTCGACGGGGGAGAGGACGAGCGAGGGGGGGGAAACCTCAGCTTCAGAGGAGCGCCGACTCACTTAAAAGGGGTGGAGCTGGTGTTCTTCCCTCTCTCTGCTTTGTCTCTCTCTCCTTTGCTATAGATGCTGCTTTTAACACACAGAAGAAGAACTCTAAAACACACGGCCTCCCTCGCAGAAGAAGCCAAGCTAGCCAAGCTAGCCCCCCCCACTCACAACTAACCCAGGGTACAGTCATGATGAGAGCATGTTTGGGGTTTTTCCATGTAGGATAGCGCAGGCAGGTGTTTCGTGTGGACTCACCTCTTCTTCCCACAGTCACACTCATCCGGCCTGCGCCTCTTCAGATGACCTCTGACCTCCCGCAGGTTCTTGATCTTGTCCTGGAGAGCTTCGATCTGGGACGGAGAACACAGCAGCTCGTCAGACGGTGGGACATGCGGCACAGTCTTTCCTCTTCCTACACATCTATAAACCTCCTCTCCTTCAAGATACTCTGTTCATGGCTTCCTGTCAGACAGTCGTTTACACTGGATGAAAGAGATGGAGCAGAAATGGAAAGTTTCTGTGGGAGGGAGAAGAGTTAAAGCAGAGAGGGAGAGAGGGAGAGAGAGAGGGTGAGAGAGAGACAGAGAGAGAGAGAGAGAGAGAGAGAGAGAGAGAGAGAGAGAAAGAGAGAGAGAGACAGAGAGAGAGAGAGAGAGAGAGAGAGAGAGAGAGGGTGAGAGAGACAGAGAGAGAGAGAGAGAGAGAGAGAGAGAGAGAGAGAGAGAGAGAGAGGAGAGAGAGAGAGAGAGAGAGAGAGGGTGAGAGACAGAGAGAGAGAGAGAGAGAGAGAGAGAGAGAGAGAGAGAGAGAGAGAGAGAGAGAGAGAGAGAGAGAGAGAGAGAGAGAGAGAGACTCACTTCCTGGTCCACATAGCTCTTGTGATCTTTCCAGGCGCGGGAGGACTGGTAGATTTCTCTCTCACAGTGCACTGTGTCGTTCATCAAGATGTAGCATCTGGAGGAAGAGACAGGCTTTTTACTGATATCTAAATATTCATGATATCTCCTATCTACCAAGGCAATAACCCCACTATGCATGGAGTCAGGTGGCTCAGCGGTTAAGGCGTTGGGTTAGTGACTGGAAGGTTGCGAGTTCGATTTCCGGCTGTGGCTACATGACGTTGTGTCCTTGGGCAAGGCACTTCTCCCTACTTGCCCTCAGGGGGGGGAATGTCCCTGTACTTGCTGTAAATCGCTCTGGATAAGAGCGTCTGATAAATGACTAAATATAAATTAGGAGGGAGGGGGTAGCCAGTCAGGTCTCGAGTTAGTGGGTTCATGGTGGGTGTCGTGGTCTCGGGGGGGTGGGGACTGGGTGGGGGGGGGGGGTCACAGGTCTTACTTGTGGGTGACTTTGAGAGAGTTGAGGTATCCCATGGCGTTGGTGTCGTCCGCCAGCATTTCCTCGGAGGCGTCGTCCGACTCCAGGTTGAACTCAGGGTCGTCGGGTTCGTAGTGGCGCTTCCGGATGATGCGTCTCTGGACGGCGGTCTGGTCGTCCGCCTGGAGGTCGATGTCGTAGATTTGACCCTCGAACTCCACGGACAGCGACCTGGCGGGCCGCGTGTGGACGAAGCGAGGTCGGAAGCCTGATAGGTCAGGAAACAGAGCATCATGGGAGAAAAACATCAGTAGGAGGTCTAGCTGCAGTTACCCTCACGCCCACTAGGTAGAGCCACAACTAACGACACCTCATTCTGACACAGTCCGCAGAGCAAATGTCAAGCCCCTTCATTCCGCGTGCATTCATGCCTGGGATCTATCTCTCCTGAGATCCAGAGCAGTGAAGCATGGCTGTGACACCAGGGCCATCCTTCAACCTGATGGGCTTCTAACAAGGCCACAGCAGCAGGACCGTGAACAGTCATGTCCTTCAACACCTGTGCTTCTCCAGGGAGAAGGAAACACAACCCCTGCTTCCAGTCCTGCTTTAAACCAACAGCCAGCCTCCATAGCTCAGATGCCGCTCTCTTCCACCCTGCCCCGCCCACCCCAGCCTGAACCGGGCAGCCCCCTGCCCTCACCCAGGACCCACCCCTAGTGTATGTCTCTCTCAGTCCATCTGCCTGTCAGTCTCTCTGTCAGTCTCTCTGTTAGTCCTCTCTGTCAGTCTCCCTGTCAGGCTCTCTGTCTGTCTCTCTGTTAGTCTCTCAGTCAGTCTCTCAATCCATCAGTCTCTCTGTTAGTCTCTCTGTTAGTCTCTCTGTCTGTCTCTCTGTCAGTCTCTCTGTCTGTCTCTCTGTTAGTCTCTCTTTCAGTCTCTCAGTCAGTCTCCCTGTCAGTCTCTCAGTCAGTCTTTCAGTCAGTCTCCCTGTAAGTCTCTCTTTCAGTCTCTCAGTCAGTCTCTCAGTCAGTCTCCCTGTCAGTGTCTCAGTCAGTCTCTCAGTCAGTCTCTCAGTCACTCAGTCTCTCTGTCAGTCTCTCTGTCTGTCTCTGTCAGTCTCCCTGTCAGTCTCTCTTTCAGTCTCTCAGTCAGTCTCTCAGTCAGTCTCCCTGTCAGTGTCTCAGTCAGTCTCTCAGTCAGTCTCTCAGTCAGTCTCTCAGTCTCTCTGTCTACTCACGTTGGCCTGAGGAGGGCGGGAACTGGCGATGGGAGCGGCGGTCGTCCCTGGGGGGTTTGAAGAGGCCCTCCCCACACTGGCAGTCCCTGTCCCGGTCGTAGCTGCGGGCCCTGGCTCCCCGGCCCCTCAGGCTGCGGGCCCTCTTCCTGGTGCTCTCCTTCAGGCCCCCGCCCTTGCACTTCTGGATCCGCCACTTCCCAGAGATCTCCTCGACACAGTGCCACTTCTGTCAGCAAAACAAACACACCCAGCGGGCAAATGCTTGTTGTTATTTACTCAGCTGGTGGACATCAACACCCACAGGGTCGCTGACTTTCTGTCTACGTGCGTGGCGGAGGGTTTCTTTGCTTTGTTCTTGAAGGTAACTGTGGAAGAAATTGGACTTCTTCATCATAACCTATCAGGAAACATTGGGGCATACAGCAAGGCAGATCGCACGCACAAGAAATAGAAAGTGAGATTTACGAAAGATAAGAAAACCTCCCATCTCCCACACAAGTCCCCTGCCTGATCTTCCTCTCAAGCCTTACTGGAGGGCTTTTGACAAGCCAGCCAACCAGACACCACCACCAGAGCCACAAGGGGATATACGAGGGAGGAGAGACCAACCACAAGAACCACATGAGAGGAAGTGGATCACGGAGACACCCCGCTCTTTTGTCTCTCCAGGCTTCCCAGCAGCGCGTCTGACGCCAGTCCAGTCACCGGTGTAATCTCCTAAATGCGTATCCGCGAAGTGTCGCTCTGGCCAAGATGGAGGGAGCAGAAGCTAATCATGCTAAGTGACGTGCTAATTTGGCCGGTCTTGAAGGGAGCTGATCTCTCCGTGGGGAGCGAGAGCAGTCCTTCTCTGGTGAGTGTGGGAAAGAAGCTCTACGCAGACGACCCCGGGGCCAGCTCAGGTTTCCTGTGGAGCTCTTAAGCGCACTAATGAACCGTTTATGGACTTGACAGCAATGTTATATTACGTGCGAGAGACAGAGAGAGAGAGAGTTAGAAACAGAGATTAAGGGAGCGATATGCTGTGCGGAGGTGGAAGAGACGCACACGCACACACACACACACACACTAGCACACACACACACACAGCTTTTAGGACTTTTCAGTCACATTCCAGTCCCGGCAGAAAGAGAGATGGGAACAGGAGAGGGAAAGGGCTTCCCTGCATGTTGAGACATGGACGGCTCGCGACAGCCCCAAAAAGGCTACAACTCACTGAATGTCATCCTGTCCGGACCACAAAAACACAAGAGAACCTGTTCCATGTGTCCCTGGTGAGCTGAGCTGTTCAACAAACAGAGACCACATGGCCGTACCGAAAAACCAACACAGACTAAATGTTTTAAAAGTTTCCCTCGCGCCTCTCGTCTGAGGATCGAGGGCCCTGGTTTTCTAACCAGGGGTCCAGGGTAGACCCTAGCCTGGCAGACGGACGCACGGCTCTGCATTTTTCCATGGCTGTGTTTGCCTCTCCCTGCCTGGCGCTCTCAGGTTCAAAGCGCTCCCTTGTACGCGTGTGGAAGGGCCTGCAGTGAGAAGCCCTGGAGCGCTGGAACCCTCCACAAGTCAAGGCTTCAGCCTGCAGTGGACAGGTGTGCATATAAACACATCACATTCCTGACGTGTGTGTGGGGGTGGATGGGTGTGTGTGTGTGTGTGTGTGGAGGGGGGGGGTCGTTGTGGCCAGCTGTCAAGAGAGTGTTTTAGCTACTTTCCTCTACGATGCATGTCCTATAGTGAAGGGCAGAGACCCTCCCTCTCTCTCTCACACATACACACACACATTCTCTCTCTCTCTCACTCTCTCTCTCTCTTTCACACAAACGCTCTCTTACACACACTCTCTCTCAAACTCCCTCTCTCTCTCTTACACACTCTCTCTCTCTTTATCTCTCTCACACAAACACTCTCTCACACACAATCTCTCTCTCAAACTCTCTCTCGCTCTCTCTCTCTCTCTCTCTCTCTCTCACACACACTCCTTGGTCCTTAGCTGCTGTCCTGTAATAAATTATTGAGTGTTACATGCGCACACTTACTTTGGCTGTAAAAGGGATCTGGTTCACATTAGCGAGCCCTCAGAAACCCTGTCTGCTTTTTAATGCTACCTGAAAATTGGAACAATTTGTATTGTTCAGGTCTGCCTGCTTCTTGGTCATATAGGCACTAATGCTAGCCTAACTGGGGCTGCCAGCTCTGTAATGGGCTCAGATGAAAGGGAACCCCAGGAATACTAGTCCCTCTGCTCCAACGCTACAAAATTGTCCAATTACGGAGCTCATTGCTGCGAATGGCTGTTTGACTTCAGCAGGCAGGTGCTGTGTCAGCCTCAGACTGGGTTCCAGCCATGGCTGCCGACACCTCTGGAACGGACAGAGGAAATCACACTAGTTAGATCTAAAAGCAGCTGCCTTTACTTTACAACATATTAAAGAGGTGAGGACTAAGGACCTGATGAAGTCCACAGACCGTATGAAGGGTTAGTACAGACTATTGTGTGTGTGGAGTGTGTGTGTGTGTGTGTGTGTGTGTGTGTGTGGAGTGTGTGTGTGCATGCGTGCGCATGTGTGTGTGTGTGGAGTGTGTGTGTGCGTGCGTGTGTGTGTGCGTCTGGAGTGTGTGTGTGTGTGTGGAGTGTGTGTGTGCGTGCGCGCGTGTGTGTGTGTGTGTGTGCGTGTGTGTGTGTGTGTGTGTTGCCAGTGCTCTACCTGTCCAGGCTGCTTGCATGGCGTCTGCACCTCAGCTTGTTGACACACTTCCTGCAGCTTCTTGTACTTGGGCAGGCTGTTGGTGTGCTGAGTGGCTACGGCCGTGTCCTCCTTCTTCCTCAGGATCTTTCTAGAAACCAAACACACACACACAAGCAGAAACACAGCAACTGTAAAAGATGAGCAACTGTAACTGGTGACGCGTGTGCAGCTAAGCTAACAAATGATTTTACAGAGTCTATTTTCTTTTGCTTGTGTCTGATGAGGCGTTATATTGGTTATGGCAGCAAGGTTGTGTCCTTTGGTGAGGGGTAGCGGGAGGCTATGCTATGCTATGCCATGCACACTTTCCCATTGAAACGCTACGTTGTGCTATGCTACGTTGCGATCTGACAGCCAGCCAGGAGAGGCCTGGGCAGGGAGCCCACTTCAGCCTCACACCAGCGCTCTACCTGGGGCCAAGCAGTTTGACCTCCCCTTGGCACCAGGCTCACCCTCCGCTGTGCCAGGCCCTGCCGGTCCCCATGCCAACACAGCCCAGCAGCCCCACGCACAGACAGGACGACAACAACGTCAGACGGTTCTTTTCCACCTCAGCCTTCTTGCCCTTCTACAGGGCTGGACATGAGGAGGAAAACACACTGCTGGTGGCTCCCGTGTAAGCCTGGCTGCCTGGCCTGCTGAACTCTGGGTCTCTGAGAATCTCCGGAAGGTTCCGGGGGAGGCTAATCTCAGCACTTAGATCATGGAAGCCCCGGACGACGGCCTTCATAAACACTGGGGATTAATGGAGGGCTGGATTAACGGCTAAATCTCCAAAGATCAGAGGTCGCACTATTACAGGCAGCAGTCATTGTCTGATCGTTCGTCATGTCCTAACACACACGTACAGAGGGGGAAGGCTGGTCTGGAAGCTGGAAGGAAGATGGAGGATGTTGTGTTTGGGTCGTTCTGCTACATGAGATGCTGCTGCAAGAGAACGCAGCCCAATTGAACATTTGAGTGACAGGTGGAATGTTCACACAGCTGCACTCACCTTCTCTCTCTCTCTCTCTCTCTCTCTCTCTCTCTCTCCATCCATCTCTCTTTCCCACTATCCCTCCCTCCTCTCGTCCATCCCTCCCTCTCTCTCTCTATCTGCACTGGGATTATGGGCTGTGCGGTGCACTTCTGGTTTTAGCATCAGCTAAGTACATTGAGCCATGCACAACACGCCTTATCATGTTCAGCACATACTAACCCTCTGGGAGTGAGTTCATGTATGTGCGTTTTGATCCGGTACTTCCTGTGTGTAACGCCTGCATGTGCGAGGGGGTTAGAACACCGTGGAAACAACATCGGGTGAAAACTCTGCAGCACCTTCCCACGACCCGCTCGGCAAACACACATAAAGGTTCCCAGAACGCACACACACACGTACACACACACGCTGCACTCTCCCTGCCACACTGCGTGTATCGAGTCATTGTTCCTGCCATCCATCAGGTAACATCACTCTGGGACAGGGGAGGGGGGGGGGGCAGTCTGTGTTTATTTAGCGTGTGTCTAACTCCCTCAGTGTTACTGTAATGGATCCGGATGTTTCCGCCGGGGCCAAGACTACATTAGCGTCTCGACGGCGTATTGAAAATGATAGCTGTTCAGAAGACAAAGGATGTGTTCAGTTTTCTTTCCCTTGAGCGGATTTGAAGAAGGAGACGAAGAAAGAAAAAAAGAGAAGAATCCCTTTAAACTTGTGTCAACGCCTCCTGTGTGAACTCGTCCATGGTGTCTGTCATGTGTAGCTTAACACACATAGACCAAACAACTGGGAGGAAGTGAGGTCTTTCCATCTGTCTCCCTCTCACTCCTCCAGCAGTCTGGGGACTTGGATAACCAGACAAATCACTGGTGAGAGGAGCACGGCAACCGCAGAGATGAATCGACATTGGCTGCGGATGACTTGCGGGGTTCAACAAAATGTAGCATTAGCATGTCAGAGTTCTGCCTTGCTGTGTGTGTGTGTGTGGAGTGTGTGTGTGTGTGTGTGTGTGTGTGTGTGTCGGTTCAGGAATAAAGAGCATCAGTTTACCCTCTCTCCACCAGGAATGTGTCCCTCCAGACTTTGGGTTTCCGGTTGGGTTTGAATCTGGGAAAACAGAATGCAGATTGTTCACGGACCTGGGATGGGTCGCGAGCGCCGTACCCAACAGCTATGCGGGCTTCCATCCAGCCAGCCTTACGCAACTTGATTATAACCGTCTATATAAACCTCTGGCTTTGTGGACGTAAGTAAGGACCGAAATGTGTTAAGAACGAAGTCGAAACCAGAAATGGTGGTATTAAAGGATTAGAATGGATAAATCCCATATGTGGCTGAGAGAATGGCTTGTGTTTGAAACTAATGAATCCAGGGTATAATGGCATCGTCAGCCTAGTGTGGAGTCCTGTGTGGCCCTCGCAGGAGTGTCTAACCTCGAGTGTTGGGACTCAGCCAGGCTCTAATGAAGGTCACCAGGCGGTGGCTCCACACTGACCTGTTCCCGGTCTTTTCCTGCTCCAGCAGCTTGAGGATGGACTTTCCGTCCATGTCGGGGGGGGCGTCCAGCCCGGCGATGTGCAGGATGGTGGGGGCCAGGTCAATGTTGAGCACCAGGTGAGGGTTCCTGCGAGGAGAACAGCAGTTGATGGGTCACGCTCCAATTCTAGAACATCTCGTAGGTGTCCAACCCGGGTCCTCGAGGGGCCACTGTTCTGAAGGTTTCCCTGCTCCAGCACACCTGATTCTAATGAACGGGTCGTTATCAAGCTCTGTGGAAACCTCATAATGACCCATTCATTAGAATCAGGTGTGCTGGAGCAGGGAAACATCTAAAGCCTTCAGGACAGTGGCCTTTGAGGACCAGCATTTGACACCCCTGGTCTACAGCATGTGGAGTATGACTCCATAGCAGAGCTGGTCTGGCACCATGCTTTCCTCCAGCTTTGGTTTGTTGTTCTAACATCCAGGAGCCTTACACTGCAGCGGGCTCCACGTTGGGTCCCCTGAGGAAGAACGGGACTCGGATGTCGAAGTCGTACGGCATGGACTTCCCCTTCACCAGGCCAAACTGACCGATGTGGTAGCCGTGGTCAGCGGTGTAGATCACGTAGGTGTTGTCCAGCTCACCGCTCTCCACTAACATGTCGTAAACCTGGGCGAGATAAAGACAGAGAGACACCAGCGAGATGTGGAGAGAGAGAGAGAGACAGAGAGAGACATAGAGACACAGAGAGAGAGAGAGTCAGGAGCAAGAAGAAAAGAGACCTGACCTTCTCATGACTCAACAGCACACGGCCGAAAACAAGAGCTTCCTCATTCTGAGCAGCAGGAAGTAAGGATGTACCGGTATATTGAGACCCGATGAATGAGCAGGGGGGGGGGGGGGGGGGGGGGGGGGGGGATCCCCTTACCTTCTGCACAGAGTCGTCTACAGACAGCAGGGTCTGGAGCCTCTTCCTGTGGAGGAAGTTGGTGAACTCCATGTGGATGGGCCTCATGGGCCCGGTGTACTGCATGATCCAGTGTTTGTCCATGTTCGGTGCGTAGTTGTAACTTGGGGTTCTGCCCAGAGGAAGAAGCGCACGAAACAGTGTTAGCAACCAGACAGAACATAGAACCTCGCTGTGGGAACTAGGTTCTACGCTCTTCTAAAAAGTATTCTAGAAAAGCTTCATATTTTCACAGCACCCACTCTATATGTGCATACTAATGTGTTGATACACAGTAGTTAGCATAGCTGTGACACCGTCCAATAGGAAAGAGGTATAAGGAACACCCCGCCAAGTACCTATAAAGAGGCTATTTTATGTTTCAGCAGACACCTGCCATTTCTCCAAGCAGCAGCAGCAGCTGGTGTCTGTGGACCAACATGTTGTCTGCTGTGTTTGACAAGCATCAATAACAGGCCTGTTTGCTTGGGGGGGAAATGTCCTAACGCTTCGCTACGGCGTGCTGGCTGTTTGTCCGCACCGTTCCCTCGCTCCCTCTTCCTCTCCCCGCACCCTCTCTCTCCACTCGCAGCCAGACGCCAGTCTCGCAGTCCAGCTCTCTCTTGGCAAGGTCGAGTCATTTGAGGGTTGGCACACGCTTGGATAAATATTAGACCCCAAAGTCAAGTTTGTAACAACCCCTGGACCGAAAACTCATTTAGTAATGGTCATTTAAGTTTGTGGGGGGGGGGGGAGGGACTAAGAATGTTGGGTAAACAGAGAGAGAGAGACAGACTGCAGAGAGCATGGTGTTTTTTTTTCCCGCCCATCTGCTGCGGTTGTACTCCTAGGCATTCTGGGTATTATTTGGTCTGGCTCTGGTGTGTGGCGTCTGCAGTGCTGTTCCAAAAGACATCTTGTTGTTTAGAACACTCTTCCCTAACGTTCTCACCTCCGGACACCACATCCCACTGTGAACACTTGACATGCCAACAGTACAAAATGATGTAGATTAGAAGAAGGGTTTGATGGCTGGTTATCTTCCCTAGCCCCTCGCCTCCTGTCGTGTCCCTGCCCCCCTGGTGCTAACCCTGTCCAGGGCAGGCCTCAGGTCTGAGGCCTCAGGTCTGAGGGCCTTAATGAAGAGCTGCGCTGGGGGCTGCTGTGCTCAGAGGGGGAGCTCGGCCTCCTAGCCTCTCCTCAGGCTTCCTTTGTGCGGGTGCTGAACTCTTAACCCAGCCATCCAGGCGGTCTAATAAGCCCCACAAAGGGACTAGTCTCTGGGCACCGGGCCACCGAGAGCTGGGGTAAAGAGGGGAGGCCGGGGGCCCGCGGAGCCCAGGAATGCGGGGGTCAGAGGTATGAAGCCGGTCCGTGTAGGAGGAGGGGCGGGGGGGTTTGGTGGAGGGGTTGGGTGGGGGAGGGGGGTCACACCTGACACCTGTCAGGCAGGGTTACCTGTGTTATTCTGGGATTAGCCCCCACTCCTCTCCCTGTGTTCAGGTCAGAGAGACTCCGACACACACAACATCCCGAGCGCAGGCATGTTCAGCTTGGGGGAGGGCGGGAGGCGGGGCCTAACGCCGTTCGTTTAAGATGATTCGCCCCCTCGAGCTACGTGTTCAGTTTTGTCCTCCGCTTCACCACGGTGGTGAGCGCTGTTAAAGAAACCACCGCTGCGAGTACGAAGTACTTACAAACATCCCCTAAAGTAGAAGAGGTATATTTAACTGTCTTCCCCCAGAGAGGTGAATGAGCCAGATCCACCCGGGGGCGAGGAATGTTAATGACATTAGCATCAAACCCTCCCCTGCTATTGCTGCCTTCAGAGCGATCCTTCTCCTGTGTGATTTACGAGCCCGGCTGCATGTGAGTGTCATGCAGACTCCTCCTGTCACGGATCGCACACGTTAGCCGTTAGCGCTGCTAGGCCCGGCGTCGAGGTGGAGGAACAGTCCAGAGCGTTTGAGCTAACGCAGCTAAGCTTGACCTGACGTCAAGCAGTGTTTGGCTAGTGAGCAACGTTGTGGAGAGCTCGCTAAGCTAGTTAGCTGTCAGGTCTGCTGCGGCGGGAGTGGCATCGCGGTCGTGGCGATCGTTTCTCCTTCCACAAAGAGGAGCGTTGGACATTCGCCTCTTGGCTCTATACCATCCCATAATTCACACGCAGCGTCAACACGCCAGTCGCCGCAGCAACCTCCTGGCCAGCCGGGGGGCCTGGAGCGCTCTGTCCAGAGGCCTGCGCTGCAGATAAATTAATAATGTCACAAAGGGTGTTCCACAACACACAATGCATTCCTCACATCGCAGGACCAGCAGGGAGAGAGAGCACTGATTGATATGAGCAGGGTCAGAAAGTCCTCCCTGAATTACATAGGAGGGAGGCAGGGAGGGAGGGAGGGAGACAGAGAGGGAGACAGAGAGGGAGACAGAGAGGGAGACAGAGAGACAGGGAGGGTGAGAGAAAGGAAGGGACTGAGTGACAAGGAAAGGGGGTTAGAGATTGAGAGAGAGACAAAGCGGGAGAGAGAGAAAGAGACAGAGAGACAGGGGAAGACAGAGAGAGAGAGAGAGAGAGAGAGAGAGAGAGAGAGAGAGAGACAGACTCTCTGGGTCTCCCAGCCCAGCGCCCCGGGGCACCCTGGGAGGCGAGCGGGGGGCATGTTGCCATGGAGCAGCCTGTGGGACAGGAGCTCTGCCAGGGCTGGCTGGTGATGGATCTGGGAGGCTGTGGCAGCATGAGACTCCCCCTGGTATGTGGCCCGGCTATTCTGAGATGATAAATCATTTTGATTTCACGGTTGCTGAGTCAGGTGAGGAGAAGCTGACCTATCATCGCTAGCGACGAGGGAATATGCAAACTGCAATGTCGTTGTGGGAGATCGTAGGCTGAAATGTCTGTGAAAAATCGCATGAAGCGAAAAAAATCCCTGTGAAAGAATCTGTCAGACAGCCTGTGAAGGAGCTGTGCGTGACTATTTATACATGCGTGTGTAAACGTGTCCAGGCATGTGTGTGTGCGCGGCGTGTGTGCGAGAGAGACACTTACATGTGTTGCGAAGCGTTGGGGAAGTGTTGCGAGTACTGCGGGGCGGAATCTTCCGGGCCGTGAGGCGCGGCGTGACTGATGACCATCATGACTGGCCTGTGAGGGTACATCCGCTTGGACAGACGGAAGAAGTTGATGCTGTCGTTGGTGATGAGGTCCGTAAGAGGTCCGTAAAGTAGTCCTGCAACGGAAAAAAAACACGCCACTTTTGTCTAGGTGGAACCGCGAACCGTACGAACCCACAGCCCTAACGGCTTCAACGCCAGACTGCGTTTAACATTTCGAGAGTTTTAGTCCAATCAGGAAATCCCATTGGCTTTCATGTACCAGAAGAATGCTTTATGGGACATGGAGTCTTTAATAACAGGCCTTTCTCCCTTGAATCTCCACATCTGGTGCCAAGAGTCAACAGAAGTAGCTTTACGCTACCTGCACCCGCATCTCGCACGCACACTGGTGGTCTCTAGGCAGCGGTCCTCTCAAACGAGCGGTTGGCGAGTGAGATTTCCCCCACCCAACCCCCCCGCCAAATGTGTGCCAGTAGAGGCTGATTCATGTTGGCTCTCTGAATAGCTTTATGGGGCTGTTTTTAATGACCTGGCGGCCATGTTTGGGGATTGCACGCACATGAACCAGCTCAGCCAGATTCACCATCGTGGTTCCCCCCCCCCTCCCCCCCAGATCCTCCCAGCTGGCACCGCCCTCCTGGTTCCTCAGGTCAGCTGCAGGTGACCACGGTGGCGAGGTTGGAAAGACTGCCGTGACCAGCGGTCATCGGGGTCGGCGGTGACGCGAAGGGATTACGACCGTGTTTAGTCTCTGCGGCCGCCCCCGGAGAGGCCGGCCAACTGGGCCATCGTGAGGCCAGAGGGTTTGTCTGTGACTGGCTGGGAGGACTGCAGGAGGCTGGGTGGGAGACAACATGCCTGGGCGTGCGTATCATCCTGGCTGTGGAGGGTGAACTGCGGAGGGCTCCCCCCCCCCCACCCCTCCAGTCCCTGACCCCAGCTGGAGGGTTACGCTAGACGACAGGCCCTGGCTGCTGTGGGACTGCAGCGGTTTCCGGGGGGGGGGGAGTGTGCCCCCCCCTGTTCGGAGTGCGAAACCACGCTGTCCTCTCCGGGCGCTGGCCTCGTAAACACCCTGACCTCAGCTTGTGTGGGGAACTTTACACCTTCCCCTGACCCAACAAGCAAGTCATTTAGCATCCTAGTATCAGTCCAAACATTTATCCATCCATCCATCCATCCTTCAGGCCAGCCAGGGTCCACATGTTGCCCAGACCATGAACACTCCTGCTGGCATTCCTCACTCCCCCAGCGCTGGGCTGCCTGGGAGGACATTGGCAAGGAGCTGGACTGGGAAAACAGAGCTGGTCTGACCGCTGGTGTGAAAACACAGAGGGGAGATGGACGCCCACTGCCAGGCCAAGCTTTACTCCTCAAATCCCCCTTACAGGCCAGTCTGACCCGGACTGGCAGGAAGATGGGAAAATGATTTCCCCCATCCTTTATCTCTCATCTACGTGCAACACACAACCCCTCCATAACCTCTGGAGAGAGGGGGAGGGAGAGAGAGAGGGGGAGAGAGAGGGGGAGAGAGGGGGAGAGAGAGAGAGGGGAGAGAGAGGGGGAGAGAGAGGGAGAGAGAGAGGTAGAGAGAGAGAGGGGGAGAGAGAGGGGGAGAGAGAGGGAGAGAGAGGTAGAGAGAGAGAGGAAGAGAGAGAGAGGGGGGGGAGAGAGGGGGGGGAGAGAGGGGGAGAGAGAGGGGGAGAGAGAGAAAGTTGTCAAAGTTGTAATCAAAGTTGGGTAGAGAGAGAGAGAGAGAGAGAGAGAGAGAGAGAGAGAGAGAGAGGGCAAATGGACAGAGAGACCTGGACATGACAGCAGGCAAGACCAAAGTCGCCGCGAACGAGAGAGCGACTCCACGGAGTTTCCACGGAGACGGCACGGCGCTCCCCCGGAGGCGTGCCTGCCGCGTGACGATAATGAGCGGCTGAGAGCGAGACGCCACCTCAGCTCAACACTTCCCCTGTGATCTGTGATCTGTGATCTGCCCCAGGATGCCTGCACGTCTGCCCCCCCCCCCCCCCATGCCCCCCTGCCCGCCCCCCGCCACAGACGAGACCTGCAATTAGCCAGGAGAGCACCGTACATTCGGTCATGAAGGGAAAACAAGTGGGTGATTGGGGTTAACGACCCTGTCTTGCGGTGCAGGGGGGGGGGGGGGGGGGGGCGCCCCGCGGGGACATACCTTGGCGTACTCCGCGCCGTGCTTCTCCTTGTAGCCGTTCCGACACACGGTGTAATTATAGAAGCGGGAATTTTTGATCAGCCCCACCCACTCGCGCCACCCAGGCGGGATGTAGCTGCCGTTGTACTCGTTGAGGTACTTCCCAAAGAACCCTGTACAGGAGGAGCAGGGGAGGGAGGGAGGGAGGGAGGGAGGGAGGGAGGGAGGGAGGGAGGGAGGGAGGGAGGGAGGGAGGGAGGGAGGGAGGGAGGGAGGGAGGGAGGGAGGGAAGAGGAGGATCAGTGCTGTTGAGCATCCTGACGGATATACCAGTGTGTTTCTGTCCAGTGTCAGAGCTGGCTGCCCCCTGTCTAACCCTGTCCTCAGACTCTCGAGCATACCTGTTAATATCTGTTTACTTTAGCGTGTGTGTGTGTTGCGTGCAATCTGTCGTTTTTTGCGTGTGTGTGTCTCTGTTTTTCTGCCTGGCTAAACATCTTCCCTCGGGCCTGGGCAGAGTGCCAGCTGTTGGCGGAGAGGTCTAATTGTAGACTAACGTATCGGCTGGAAACCGCCGGCCCCGCCGCTGCCCACAGGCCCTGCCGAGCGGCCCCGCCGAGCGGCCCCGGACGAGAGCCCACCCGTCACTCACGCACACACCAGCTGATGGGCCGTGACAGTGGCCTGGAACCAGCACCATGTTTGCATTTCTCACTCGAGCTGGGCAGGCAGGCAGAGAGACAGAGAGAGAGACAGGCAGAGAGACAGGCAGACAGGCAGGCAGACAGACAGAGAGGCAGACAGGCAGAGAGGCAGGCAGAGAGGCAGGCAGAGAGGCAGGCAGAGAGAAAGGCAGAGAGGCAGCAGAGAGGCAGGCAGAGAGGCAGGCAGAGAGGCAGGTAGAGAGGCAGGCAGAGAGGCAGGCAGAGAGGCAGGTAGAGAGGCAGGCAGAGAGGCAGGCAGAGAGAAAGACAGAGAGGCAGGCAGAGAGGCAGGTAGAGAGGCAGGCAGAGAGGCAGGCAGAGAGGCAGGTAGAGAGGCAGGCAGAGAGGCAGGCAGAGAGAAAGGCAGAGAGAAAGGCAGAGAGGCAGGCAGAGAGAAAGGCAGAGAGGCAGGCAGAGAGGCAGGTAGAGAGGCAGGTAGAGAGGCAGGCAGAGAGGCAGGCAGAGAGGCAGGCAGAGAGGCAGGCAGAGAGGCAGGCAGAGAGAAAGGCAGAGAGGCAGGCAGAGAGGCAGGTAGGCTACGCAGCTCCAGTAAGAATGCACTCTGGGTGAGAGGAGGGAACAGGTGTGTGAACGAGCCAGCTGTGTGGGACTCTGTGTGGTGGCTGGCTGGCCCTCATGAGAGCCCCTCAGGGGGGGACATATGGAGGCAGGAGGGGAGGACAGGACAGGGAGGCTGCTGCTGCTGCTGTAGTTTCCTGTTTACTGAACCACGTTACCCTGCTGTGGAAAACATGTGGAAAGTTCTGGAGGGTGAGCTGTTTGCCCTGGCGGGACACACTGACCTGTCCTGTAGCCGGTGTTGTTGAGGTAGACAGCGAAGGAGCGTGGCTCGTGCTGCGCCTGCCAGGACGGCGAAGAGCAGTTCTCGTTGTTGGTGTACGTGTTATGGTTGTGGACGTACTTCCCCGTCAGCATGGAGGAGCGCGAGGGGCAGCACATGGGCGTGGTCACGAAGGCGTTGGTGAAGGAGGTGCCCCCGTCCTCCATGATCTTCCGAGTCTTGTTCATCACCTGCAGAGAGCCTGAGAGGGAGAGGAGGGGAGGAGAGAGGAGAGGGGAGGAAAGGAGAGAGGGGAGAGGGGAGAGGGGAGAGGGGAGGAGAGAGGAGAGGAGAGGGGAGAGGAGAGGGGAGAGGGGAGGAAAGGAGAGAGGAGAGGGGAGAGGAGAGAGGAGAGGAGAGAGGAGAGAGGAGAGGAAAGGAGAGGGGAGAGGAGAGAGGAGAGGAAAGGAGAGAGGAGAGAGAGGAGAGAGAGAAGAGAGAGGAGAGAAAGGGATAGGAGAGAGGAGAGAGAGGAGAGAGAGAGGAGAGAGGAGAGAAAGGGATAGGAGAGAGGAGAGGGAAGAGAGGAGAGATGAGGAGATATGAGCCAAGAGAACAGCTCCACTGTCAGTTTTGACTTCATGCTGCGGCAACTCTGCTGTCAAATATAGAAACGCCATCACAAATAAAAGGCTTGCAAACAGTCAGGCCCTGTTTGGATAAAGCCTCCACATTCAGACAGGATGATTTCAGCTTTTATCATGCAGTCCTTAGAGACGGCACCGTAATCACGATCCATAATGCATATGGTAAACAGCAACTCTGGAACCTTCAGCCAGATGGTCACGCTGTTTGCGCTTATGTTCCCAGTTGAATATTTCATGGAGGTCCACGATACATGTTTTAATCTCACAGCATATAACCACAAACTCCCTGGAGGGGAGGCGGGTGAGAGGAGGAGGGGAGGGGGGGGGAGAGTTAAGTAAGCATGCGGAACAGGATGCAGAATGAGACGGAACGACTTAAGTTGAGGATAGAGAAGAGGGAAAGTGTCCTCCAGCTCCAGGCTGGCCAGCAGCAGTGTCCTCTCTGACCTCCACACCCCCCCCCAGCTCAGGGTCACTCTTACCCAGCTCCACGTCTTGGTCGTCGGTCATGATGAGGATGATGTTGGGCCGGATGTTCCTGCGGTCCCTCTGGATGCGTCCCCTCAGGCCCTGGGCCCTGGTGGTGAAGGCGGAGCCGTCTGCGGGGGCCAGGCCCCCAGAGAGCAGCAGCAGCAGCCCGCACACACACTGCAGCAGCATGGCGGCCCCGCACTGGAGCAGGAGCGGAGGGAGGGGGCGGAGCGAGGGGCGGGGACTTCCTGTTAGGACGCTCGTTCACAGCAGCACAGCTATCACAGCTGAGGACCTGTCTGAGGAGCGGGGGGGGGGGCGAGGGAGAGAGAGAGAGAGGGGGAGAGGGAGAGGGAGAGGGAGAGGGAGGGAGGGAGGGAGGGAGGGAGGGAGGGAGGGAGGGAGGGAGGGAGGGAGGGAGGGAGGGAAGGAGGGAGGGAGGGAGGGAGGGAGGGAGGGAGGGAGGGAGGGAGGGAGGGAGGGAGGGAGGGAGGGAGGGAGAGGGAGAGATGGAGGGAGAGACGAGGGGGAGGGGGGGAGGGGGGGAGGAGAGAGAGAGAGGGGGAGAGGGGAGAGAGGGAGGGAGGGAGAAGGAGGAGAGAAAGAGGGAAGACTTTAAAACAACAATTAACAACACTTTATTGACAATGTGTTTGTACGACTGAGTGGAAGACAGAAAGCGAATTCAAAGAAATATTCCAACCAGCACCAGCATCTTTGTCTTCCCCAGAAACGGACTCAACGATCTTCCCAGATCGCCGCTAGAACGTTTAAAGCACATTTGCTTCCAAGAATCCTGCATGCATCTGCTCGCAAATCAGAACTGCAGAACGTTCATCCATCCATCAGTAATTTGACGGCTCAACTGCTGATCGTCCACCAACAACAACTCTGTTAACAACCTCAGCATGTGGAAGACAGCTGCACGAACGACTGTCCTACACACACAGATCTACATCATCCCGCTTTCGATGTCAACTGACCTGGATTCATATGTGCATGATCTCTTCACAAGAAGTTCAGATGGAAGTAGTAGCACCCAGCGCAGTCTGAGATACAGGGCAGATCCCACCAGATCCAGCTTCCAGTTTCATGGTTTTGATTACCGTTCTCGTAAGTATTCCACTGGATACTCAGCCAGCCAGGCAGAAAGACGGGCCAGGTTCAGCTTCACTCTTCCTTTCTGAGATAGCAGGCGTCCAGGCGGAGTGTTCACCCCTCCCTCCCTCCCTCCCCTCCCTCCCTCCCCACACCGCTCCAGCCGGCCAGCTTGTCCAGCTCAGAGAAGCCGGGGTCGCTCATCCTATTGGCCGCCCACTCCAAAAACACCCTCCACCTTTTCCGAAGCGTGAACCAATCCAAAGTCCTTTTCCCATCTGTCGCTCAGAATCCCCCCTCCCCCTGGGGGCTGGAAGGGGTGTGTGGGGGGGGGGGGGTGTGTGGGGGGGGGGAACGCCAGAGGGGGAACGAGGCGAAGGGGTTCCGCTACATTAACCTCAAACCCCTGTCGCCATCACAGATTTGCCCTGAGTCATCCCAGGCCCCTGCCCCCCACCCCCCTCCCTCACCCCCCACCCCTCCCACACACACAAGCCCCCACCAGACCACCGCCCACCATCTTCTGCTTGGCCAGCCTGTTCCCTCAGTATGGGCTGTCAACACTGTCCCAATGCTCACGTTGACCAGAAAGACACGTTTAACAAAAGCCCTTACTCATCTTACACCTCTGACTGAAGCCAGGCCATGCTGGTTTGCAGCAGAGGACGGTCCGCTCCTTCTCCCAGAGATCAGGCTCTTCCTGTGGGTGCGGGACGGACCGCGACCCCCCGTGGAGACGTCTCTATCGTCTCTGGTGACAGGGCCGTCTGTTCGGCCATATTGCTGAGAGGCGCCATGCTGCTCTCTCCATTACGAGCTAATGAGCTGGAACCGCATGGCAGGTCTGCCACACCTGGGCTGGCCCCTCCCTCCCACCGAGAGGGCCCGCCCCCCTCTTCCAGGCACACAGGGCTGGTTCCAGACCCAGTGCTAGGACCTCTGCCTTGGGTGGAGGAGAAGAGAGAGAGAGAGAGCGAGAGAGAGAGAGAGAGAGAGAGAGAGAGAGAGAGACAGAGAGAGAGAGAGCCTTTGCTTCGCCCTCTGAAGGGAAACGACCTGGAAAGGATTTCAGCGGGTCACCATCGCCCGTAAGGTCCTTCCAGGTCGACTTGGATGCGGAAAAGGATGCCGAATATTTGTGTTTGAGGGCTGGAACAATACCCCAGAGGGAGGCTGTGATGGATGAGGTCAAAGCAATGTGTTGGATCCCAGGAGACTGGTGGGATGTGAGCAGAAGGGGGCCGGGGGGGGGGGGGCAGGGGGCAGGGGGCCAGGGGCCAGCCCAGCAACACAGACTTTTCCTGGGGACAGCTGTCCAAAACACACACACACAACACTCCGGAGCAGGAACCACATGCATCGGGAAAAACGTAACACATGGTCTGGGTGATTCATTCAACAGAACGACCTGTCACAGAAGGAAGAGCCCTCCTCTCAGACCCCAGCTTGAGGCGACCTGCGGCTGGGAACAGATCTGTTTCAGGGATGTTGTCTAGTCAGTGGATTCTGCATTTCTCAGATGGTGCCTTTGGACATTTAGTCATTCAGCAGACGCTCTGATCCAGACCACTTACAGTAAGTACAGGGACATCCCCCCCCCCCGAGGGAATTCACCAAGTAGGGTTGAAATGCCTTGCCCAAGGACACAATGTCATGTTGGCGCAGCCAGGGTTTGAACCAGGAACTTTCTGATTACTAACCCGACACCTTAACCACTTGACACCCTAGACAAGCCAGTAGAAGATTGTGAGTATTTCAGACAGGCAGTGCCCTGGCCAGCTTGCCCAGTCATCCTGACAGGGCTGTGAAAACACTGGTGCTGTTTGGACAAACCCCCTCCTACACAGGGTGAGTGCACACAACCTTACACCGGATTAAACACACTCATCCTACACACCCTGCATAAACACACACACACACACACGTACAGTTACACACATCCTACACAAACAGACACGCTCGAACTCTTCCCTCGCTCCCTCGTTTTACACACGCACGCCCACAGTGTCAAGCCCTGTTCGATATGGGAAGATCTTTGGGGGATATCCGCTCGCCCTGAAGCGCTAGCAGGGTTAGCTCCTGGGGCCTGAAGGGCCCCGTTCTTCTGTGGAACAGGAGCGAGGCGATAACACCAGAGGGGTAAAAACCTGAGCGGGCAGAAATATGATTTAGAGAGCTCCCCCACCGCCACCCTACACCTCTCTGCTCAGTATCACAGCTCAACAGTGTGTTTACACGCAATGGCAACCCCCCCACCCCCCCCGGCCCACCTGCTGTTAGCCCCCCCCAGCCTACCCCCTGTTACCACCCCCCACTCCCTCAGCATACCCCCAAGCCTCCCACCCCCCCCATCCTACCCTCACTCCTCTGCCTCTACCTGTTCAGACACCATGGCAGGCTCGTCCCCAGCTCAGCCGTACTCATCCTGAACATCTCCACCTCTCCAGGCAGCCTCTGCTGCAGCGTGCTGCCCCCAAAGCTGCCCTGATGGAGCAGCATACCAGCCTCACCGTGAGAGAGCAGCCAGCGGAGGGGGGGAGCTGGCTGGCTGAGTGTGGGGCTGGTATGTGGAGATTAGTGGGTGCTGTTTGTACAGCAGACCCGAGACTGGCTGGATGGATATATGGATGATAATAGAGTTGGATGACTGGATGGATGCATGGCAGCCAAACACCACTTCACTGCCAAACTGTAAAACAACAAAAAATGCCTCGTAGATGCAACAATCCCCTCAGGATGAATACACTCTGAAACACGCACTCAAAAAACACGCACTCTGAAACACGCACTTGGAAAACAAACACCAAAAAACACACTAAGAAACACCACACTCAGAAACACACTCACACACACTGAGTGACTGTGGGGTGGGCATGCTTTTTTTCTAGCACAAAAACACCCAAAACCAATGAGTGACAAAAGCATAGCGACTGTAAACATGGACTCAGACTCTCCGGTTTACTGGGTCTGACACAGCGTAGATTTTCAGAAAGATACAACGGTCCTCCTTGTCTAAATCTACCGCTAACAAACTACGGCCTTCAAGTTTTCCTTTTGAAAACTCTCTCAGTAACCCTCTATACATCTGAAGTTTGAACAAGAGGTCTTTATGCAGGGTCTCTCTCAGGACTAGAGGCAGCATTGTTATCCTGTCCTCTTTGTTTCTGTGGCTTAGCGCTAATGGCTCATTAGATTAGCCTTTACTGTACTAGCCACGGCTAAGCTGGGGGAAGAATATTGGGGTCGGACAGGGAGGAAGAAAAGGGCCTGAGGGTTCAAAGGAACCAAACAAAAAGGCCACTATGGCCCTCCGCAGTCAACACACAGCTGCCAGAGATGAGGGGGGGGGGGGGGGGGGGGGGGGGGGGGGGGAATATGCCCAATTTTCAGATTAAAGGTCCTAAACACAAGGGACCTTTACTGCACCTCAACACCACGCTAATCTTTACTTTCATGACCGTAAGGTCTTTTTTTTCCCCTCTCTCATCTCAGAATACCAAACTTCTCCACTTCTCCCCTGCCCCCCACCAGTCATTCGGTTTTTCCACTGCCTCCTTGCAGCTGTGCTTTCCACAGCGCACATGTGAAGCACGGCGCTGCTAGCGCGGCTAAGCTAAGCTAAGTGGGACCAGCGGTTGTGCGCCGCGGTGAGGGCCTCTAACCACACGACCCCCTGCTCCCTGACCATCCCCTGACCCGTGTGGTTATGTGGCTTTGATGGTGGCTAGGTTAGCCTAACCCCAGCCACCTGGGGCTACCCACACACAGGGGTTTAAGCCGGGGGACTCCGGGGCAGGGGGGCGGGGGTGGTGGAAAAAGTGTATGGGGGGGAGGGGGGGGGGGAGGCACAATTAAGCCCAGTGGGTAGAACCTTCTGGAACATGGCATGAACTTGTGGTGGTGCTTTACCTTCAGTCACATTGGGTGTAATGTGCTTTAATGCTTCTGGTTTGTCCCTGCCTCATACCTGGGGAGTCTGTCTGTCTGTCTTTCTGCCTGTCTGTCTTTCTGTCTGTCTTTCTGCCAGTCTGTCTTTCTGTATGTCTTTCTGTCTGTCTTACTGTCTGTCTTTCTGCCTGTCTTTCTGTCTGTCTGTCTTTCTGCCTGTCTTTCTGTCTGTCTGTCTGTCTGTCTGTCTTTCTGCCTGTCTGTCTTTCTGCCTGCCTGTCTTTCTGTCTGTCTTTCTGTCTGTCTTACTGTCTGTCTTTCTGCCTGTCATTCTGTCTGTCTTACTGTCTGTCTTTCTGTCTGTCTTACTGTCTGTCTTTCTGCCTGTCATTCTGTCTGTCTTTCTGTCTGCCTGTCTGCCTGTCTGTCTGTCTGCCTGTCTGCCTGTCTGTCTGCCTGCCTGTCTTTCTGTCTGTCTTTCTGTCTGTCTTACTGTCTGTCTTCTGTCTGTCTTACTGGTCTGTCTTTCTGCCTGTCATTCTGTCTGTCTTTCTGTCTGCCTGTCTGTCTGTCTGTCTGTGTCTGCCTGTCTGTGCTCATCAAACGTTCCTCTATCAGGAAGACAATAGGGAAATGATAAGGAGACCCCAGGAATGTCGAGACACTGACCGCCTGTCTGTAAAACATCCTCAAGTTACCCCGAGAGCCCAGGAGAAGCGCCATCACGCTCCCTCCATCTCCAGGGTGAGTCTGCATCTTACTTCAGGTCCTGTTGAACAAGGACAATCCGAGGGATTGTTGGTCCAAGAAAAGCTGGTCAAACCTAAACCAGATGCCTTGGCCCCTCAAGTAAATCAGCCGATTCATAAAGACCCTCGTCATTAAGGACAATGGCCATTTCAAAGCACCTCAAATCCCTCTACGCCTTTCTTTCTTCTTTTTTTTGTCCTCCCCCCTTTCTTATCCTCTATTTCTTAGTCTCTCTCTCTGTACTTTTTTTTTTACTATGTCTGTGAATTTGCCTTCACTGTTTCACTTATTGTCAATAAAGTTTTGAAACTGTTATTGGTCGTTATTCTAATGTCTTCCGTCTCTCTCTCTCTCTCTCTCTCTCTCTCTCTCTCTTTCTCTCTCATAGTGGAACAATAGCAGTTGAACGAGAGCCTGATGTTTTGGCTAGAATTCTGTTCGCTGTGGGGAGGACAGCACAGGCTACAACTCTCAGACCCAAACCCTAAAAAGAACCAGATAGACAGGGAGGGAGGGAGGGAGGGAGGGAGGGAGGGAGGGAGGATAAGGTATTGCTGCAGAGACCGGTCACAAATGGTAGATTTAGTTTGTATGCCGTGTGCATGCAAAAATCGTGTGCCAACATGGTGTTTGGATGTAAAAGAGGGGAGAGGAGAGGGGAGGAGGGGGAGGGAGGGAGGGAGGGAGGGAGGGAGGGAGGGAGGGAGGGAGGGAGGGAGGGGAGGGGAGGGAGGGAGGGAGGGAGGGAGGGGAGGGAGGGAGGGAGGGAGGGAGGGAGGGAGGGAGGGAAGGGGGGGCGGGTTAGCGTGCAGACGGTGAGCAGGAGGAGAGGAGAACCGTCTGATTTTGCCGCTCGGCGCTGTCTGAACATTCTCACCCCGATCTCAGAGGGGGGAAATGATTCTGGAGCTGCTCTTGGCTTAATGTGGAGGTTTGTCCAAATGTTTCTGTAATCCTGGGACGTTCAGCCAGCCAGGCCCCCAGGCCCTGACACACTGGGGCTGTGTCAGATCCCAGGGGCCAGCGGGCCAGGAAGGTGTGGAGGTGTGGAGCCCGCCAAGACCTGCCCATATCCCTCACAGAGACTCACTGAAGGAGAGCTCTGTCCCACCGTTCACACACACACACACACACACACACACACACACACACACACAGACACACACACACAGACACACACATGCTGGACATCTCACATCCCACACACACACACATACACACACACAGACACATATGCTGAACAACTCACATCCCACACACACATACATCCCCACACACACACACACACACACATTCATCAGATGCCTCAAAACGAACATTGTCTTGTCCTGAAGCTCCTGGTCTAACAGGACGCGTGTGACCGCTGACTAAGACAGCCATTGCGGGTTCGAGCAACAACTCCAGCCTCCAGCGAGGAGAACAACAAGTTTTTCAGTTCCAGTGTCATGCAGAAAGTTTACAAGGCGCAGCTGGACAGCACGCTGGCAGAAGCCATCTTATTTTTCCTGAAGTGCTACTCTGTGGCAGGTTTGAAGTGGCCACAGTTCGAGCTAGGGTTCTGATTGGTCGGCATGACGGCTGTGCCAGTAGCTTCTGCAGAAAAGACGCCTTGTGCTGAGCGAAACCCAAATCGGGATCGGCCCGGCGATCAACCCCTTGCATCAGTCTCAGGGGGAGGGGGGGGTGGGGGGGAGGAGGAGGGTGGGGGTGGGGCGGGATGGGGTGAAGGGCGTGGGGGGGGGGGGGTAGGGAGGGGCGAGGGGGACCTTTGTTGTGGGGGGGGGGGGTTTGGGTGGCCAGAGTCACATTAATTCTGGATGCGTAGATGTAAATATCTAATTAAATCAACCCCCCTCCCGCGGACTTCAAAGGCGGCAGGACTGGGGGGGCCACCAGGTGGGGCCCCTGGAAACCCAGAGAGCTTTAGGAAACACTGAGAGCGAAATGAAATGATGATGGGAGTCCCAACCTTGCACCGCGCTGTGTGTGTTCTCCTCTGTGGTGTGTGTGTGTGTGTGTGTGTGATTGTAAAAGACACACACACACACATGCTCGCACACACACGCTCACTGAGAGAGACAGACTAGCGCTTGAGAGGGTTGGGAGAGTGACTGAGTGGCTGAGAGAGACAGACTAGCGCTTGAGAGGTTGGGAGAGTGACTGAGTGCCCTGCCCCCGTACCTGACCAGCCCTCCAGCCCCGCCCCCGTACCTGACCAGGGTGCAGGTGCTGACACCCCCAGGCTGCCCCCCCCCCCCCCCCCCCCGCCCAGCAGGAGGGAGGAGGCCATGCCTGATGCACTTTATGGAAGACTTCTAGAAATATCTGCTTCTTTAACAGGAGAGGGTCAACCTGACAAGTACTAAAACAGACCTGCATGTTGAGAGGGTACAGAGAGAGACAAAGAGAGTGAGAGAGATAGGAAGATATGGAGAGAGAGGGAGACATTTATGAGGAGAGAGAGAGAGAGAGAGAGGTAGGAAAGTGAGGAGAGATCTGACCATGGAAAACAGCACCAGAGACCAGCCATCACTAGAGGTGGGTTCTCCTTCATCTAGCTACATTTCCAACACGCTTCAAACTAACGATTTCCTCACCGTCGAGAAATTACCTCTGCAAATTGCTCCAATGGGTTTCCACTGAGGTCATTGTTTTAAAAGAAATAAATGGTCTTTTCCATGGAAGGGGTGGCATGGTGGCATCAACACACTCATTCTGTCGAAGCTCAAAAGTTTCGAAGATTTTTTATGACCCACTTAAATAACAGGGTCTGCAGAGGGCCCAGGGTCTACAGAGGGCCCAGGGTCTACAGAGGGCCTAGGGGTCTACAGAGAGCCCAGGGTCTACAGAGGGCCCCAGGGTCTACAGAGGGCCCAGGGTCTACAGAGGGCCCAGGGTCTACAGAGGGCCCAGGGGTCTACAGAGGGCCCAGGGTCTGCAGAGGGTCCAGGGTCTACAGAGGGCCCAGGGTCTGCAGAGGGCCCAGGGTCTACAGAGAGCCCAGGGTCTACAGAGAGCCCAGGGTCTACAGAGGGCCCAGGGGTCTACAGAGGGCCCAGGGTCTACAGAGGGCCCCAAGGTCTGCAGAGAGCCCAGGGTCTACAGAGGGCCCAGGGTCTACTAGGGCCCAGGGTCTACAGAGGGCCCCAGGGTCTGCAGAGGGCCCAGGGTCTACAGAGGGCCCAGGGTCTACAGAGGGTCCAGGGTCTACAGAGGGCTCAGGGTCTACAGAGGGTCCAGGGGTCTACAGAGGGCTCAGGGTCTACAGAGGGTCCAGGGGTCTACAGAGGGCCCAGGGTCTACAGAGGGTCCAGGGTCTGCAGAGGGCCCAGGGTCTGCAGAGGGCCCCAGGGTCTACAGAGGGCCCAGGGTCTGCAGAGGGTCCAGGGTCTACAGAGGGCCCAGGGTCTGCAGAGGGTCCAGGGTCTACAGAGGGCCCAGGGTCTACAGAGGGCCCAGGGTCTACAGAGGGTCCAGGGTCTGCAGAGGGCCAGGGTCTACAGAGGGTCCAGGCTCTGTTGTGTCAGAGCTGGACTGTTGATGGGTCATTAGTGCGGTTAGGAGGGTCAGGGGCTTTCTCTGGCGGTGGGAACGCTGCTTTCTCACTGACACCAGAGGACAGGAAGCAGCGAGCTGGACCCAGTTTACTGACCCACACTGCCACTGCTGGGATTAATGAGGCTGACTCAGAAAACCCGCTCCACACACTGGCTGAAACAGGACCAAGCCTTTTGTTGTAATTATCAGCAGTGTAACAGCTTGCTTGTGGACATCGAGTGAACATTGTGTGTGTGTGTGTGTTTGAACACTCATCGGAGAACCTTTAAAAGAGAACGAACACTGAAGGGGAACCCAAACACAGCAGCTTAGAACCCGGGTTCAGAGCCCTTTCAACACGCGACGGCCCTCCAAAGAGGACGGTCCACCCACAATTATCTGCGAGGACGGAACGTACAATGGCTGTCGAACGTTAAGTACATCTATACCAGGTCCCCATAGGTCTTCTGGGAGCGTGGAGGGAGGGGGGGGGGATTGTTTAGTCAGTAAACCCCCCCTGGTGAGAAGGCCACAGCGCTGAAACTCTACCCCCCCCCCCCCACACACACACACACACACACAGTGTCAGAGCATGTGCGAGCGTCTTCTCACGAAAACCGTAGCCGCGTCGACACCGGTGAGAGAGCGGAGGCTTCATGACCTTCAGAACCCCGGAGGTGCTCAGCCCACCAGCACGTGACGAGGAGGAGGAGGCTCTCCGCTCACGCACAGCCCACACACACACACACACACACACACACAACCTGTAATCTGTATTTGCGTGGGTCTTCGTTCTGTTGCCCTGAGGCTCGATGTGTGTGGGTTTTCTGAGGCGTGAGATAACGTCACTTGTAATTCAATGAACTTTATCTCTCCTGGCAAAGACTCCTGTCATCTGCACCCAAAGAAAACTGAGGACAGAACTTATCTCAACAGCTGACGTCTTCTCTGAGAGATACTAAGTATGTTGTTTCCAACGGCAACACACAGAAACCCCCTCCCAAGCACAACACAACCTCGCCTTTCCCCGAGAAATACCTTTGAACTGTGGCTGCAGCGGGCCGCTCTGACTGAGGGAATGTTATCTGCGGCCCGTCCTCCTCAGCGTCCTGCTGCACCCACACAGGGAGGGTCCAGCCGGGCAGCAGTCCGCCTCTCACCTTAACAAGCCTTCCTCCCTCTCCTTATCCATCTCCGGAGACGCCAGGGCGGAGGAGAGCGCTGGCTGTTTGTAACCGTCAGCCAGCGACAGGAGAGGATGTATGTTAACGAAGGGCGATCCTGTGAGCTCATCTCCCGCTCGAAACGGCCGAGCAAGAGCGGCGGAGGGGAGAGGGGCTGGATTCCCTCCCCTCCTCCCCTGCCTTCCCCTCCCCTGCACTCCCTCCCTATTATCTCCATTCTGGAAGGGCACAAGGATGAAAGAGAGGACCCCCCTCCCCCCCCCTAAGGGCAGCCCCCCCCCCCCCCCCCCTCCCCTTCACCACCTTACACCGATGCATTCTGACGGCTGCGTAATTGTACGCGTTACAGGCACGGGCCCTTTCTCTTTCAAATCTGAAACAGATTGCTTCTCACCGGGGAGCGGATTATTGGACAAGAAAGATGACCAGGCAGGGACAGCACAGCAGCCCTCTGGGGGGGGGGGGGGGGGGGAGGGGGGGGAGGGGGGCGGGGGGAGGCTGCGGTGAGGGGGAAAGTGTGTGTGTGCACTGCTGCGCATTATGTTGGCCTGTTTCAGCTTGTGTGCATGCCTTTGCTGCAGGGCTGCATTGACGGTTCGTGAGTGGGTCTGTGTGTGTGTGTGTGTGTGTGTGTGCAGTGCTGCTAAATAGGGGGAGAAAGAGAAAGAGAGAGAGAGAGAGTGAGAGAGGATGGAAAAAGAATGAGAGAAAGCAGAGCACTTCAGTATAATAAAGGTAGAGCTCCATTCTCTGATCTCAACGTGGGCTGACCCGGCCCTCCTGAGAGGCCTCTGTCCTCTCCTCACCCCCCTCCCCCCTCACCCCCCTCCCCGTCCTCCTCCACCCCCCCTCCACCCTCCCCCTTTACTCCTCTCCCTCCTGCTTTGTTGTTCCTCTCATCTTGGTCTCCTCGGCCCTCACCCCCTCCCCCCTTCCCCTCTCATTGCAGCACTCTCTCTCTCTCACCCTCCCTCCCTCCCTCCCTCCCTCTCTTTAACTCCCTACTCCCATGCAGTGTCCACATGCAGCAGCACTTAAGGAGAGCTTTGTTACTGTGGGGGGGGGGGGACAGGATCGGTACCAACGAACAGGGAACACAGGGTTCCTCTCTGGATCGGACGCTGACTCACTCCCACCCCCCCCCCATCCCCATGCCCCCATCCCCCAGCCCCCCAGCCCCCCATCCCCCAGCCCCGCACCCACTCAAACCTCTCCTGAACTCAGCCAGCGACTGACTCAGCTGCGTCAGGTCCCGGAAGGTTCTGTCCAGTCTCTGTGGTGCAGAATGAACCGTCACATTAGCGCACGTAAGTGCTTCAGGAACACGAAGCAACGAGGGTCCACAAGGACAAATCCCAGAATGCATTTCTCCCTACAGCTGAATATCAACTTGGGAACCAGAGACAGAGAAAGAGAGAGAGAGAGAAAGAGAGAGAGAGAGAGAGAGAGAGAGAGAGAGAGAGAGAGAGAGAAAGAGAGAGAGAGAGAGAGAGAGAGAGAGAGAGAAAGCGAGAGAGAGAGAGAGAGAAGAGAGAGAGAGAGGAGAGAGGCAGAAAGCGATGCAGGAATGCTGACACATCATAAATAGCTGCTCCTAAAGCCTATAGACAGTGTGAGGCTGTGCTTCAGTCCACACCACGGAGGTGAGGGTGAGTGTGGAGGAGAGGAGGGGGGAGGGTGGGAGGGCAGGGAGGGGGGGACCCTCTCCTGGCTCAGATGGTCGTCTGTTTGTCTGGCCCTGACCTCCGGGGGCTCCAGGAACAGGAATGCACAAACACTTGGGGTGCTATTGTGAGATTTCCATTCCCAGCACTCTAAATATACTACTGCAGGAGAAGCTGTGTGTCTGTGTGTGTTTGTGTGTGTGTGTGTGTGTGTGCTTGTGTGTGCTTGTGTGTGTGTGTGTGTGCATGACCAGCATTGCACCAGCTCCGCTGTTGAAAGCCAGGGATGTTGCTCTGCAGTACCGCAGCAGGTTTGTTTCGCTCTAATGCCTCCAGCAGGACCAGCAGGCCGGATGAGAAAGTGTGTGTCTGTGTAAGTCGCCTAAAGACAGACTGCATGATGGCCCATGAAGAGAGCATGCGAGCGTGAGCTCATTGTTAAATAGCGGTTATTTGACCGTGCAATCTAGCCATGCGCTACCTTACAATCACAAGCAGGAGGGCACACTGTCATTAAACTGGGGAGATCAACAAGAGCTGGAAAAATGACGTTTCTTCTCTAAACACAGACACACACACACACACACACACACACACACAGCTAACACTGCTACTGAGAGGCCTCTTCGTAAAATGTGCTGTCACTCACTCCCTCTCTGATTTCTGCGCTCGCTCCTTCTTCTCTGAATGCACTCACTCCACACGTCTCTTTCTTTAACTCCTCCCCTCCTCCTCCTCTTCCTCCACCTCCTCCTCCTCCTCCTCCTCGGTGTTGTAGGCTTCTCAGGTTACCGGCAACAGTAGTAAAGGACAGATTCTGTTGCGGCCGGGGCTATTAAGGGCCCGGTGGAGGGGCCACAGTCTGTGCCCCCCTGGCCGAGGGGCCGCCCTGTTTCAGCTCCTCCGATCTCCGGGAACGCCCCCCCCCACGCCCCCCCCACCCCCCCTCCACCACCCACCCCGATACCAGCCACTTGTTTGACATGGTCGCTGTGAAAATACACCGCCGGTTCGAGCTGAAGAGACGTTAAATAAACAGCACAGCCTTCCCTTCCCCTCGCACTCTCTCTCTCTCTCTCTCTCTCTCTCTCTCTCTCTCCCCGGCGGTTTTTGTACCCCTTTTCTACCTCGCTCTCCCCTTCTCCGCTTGTCGGTCTGTCTCCGTCTCTCTCTAGAAAGGAAAAAAAAATCTGCTCAGAAGGCGGCAGCGCCGTGTCAAACTGCCCTGGCATGGTTTTTGATTTGGAGTTCATAAAAGGGGAAGGAGAGTGGAAGGTTAGAGCGGCGGACCCGGGTGCCAGAGTCCTGCTCCGGCCCAGCCGTGCAGGATATTAAATCACTCGAATGTAGGATCTCTGACAGCTGGACACGGTCGAATTCACACAGACCACACACAGTCAGGCGCGTTTTACTCTGCGGGCGAAACGCCACTGAACGCCGAGCAGCCAGAGAAATCAGTCAGTCGGTTCACACTGGACGCAGGCAGCCAGTTTGCACCGTATGCAGGCAGCCGTCGTGGGCACCTATTGTGTCTCCGCTATTGGTTGGCACACGCGTACTTGACTTTTTCCTTTCGTGTGAATAAGAGTTCCGTTACTATTACAAGACACAGCTTGTCTCTCTCTCACGGTTGCCAGGAACCTTGTCATCTCCTAGTTCACACGCACACACACACACACACACACACACACACACACACACACACAGAGGCCTCATCTAGATTTAAATGACGGTGACGCAGCGACTGAAACAACGTTTGCGTTGGCACAAGGGCCGACCCCCGGAACCTCTCATTATTTGTCCCAGCTGCTTCTGTTGTTTGTAGCACAGTGACGCTAAATTGTTTAACGATCTTCCTGCTCCAAGCTGGCACGGCCCACCGGCCTGATCCGCACAGCTGGACCTGGGAGGCAGTTTACTGGATGTGAACGCCAGCGAGATGCCCCTGAAAAAGGACACCACCTCCACCCGGGAGGGAGCCACGGAGGACGACTCGGGAAAAGTTCCGTGGGTGCTAAGGTCAACGTGTGTCTCTCTGTCTGACTCTCTCTCTCTTTCCCTCTCTGTCACTTACTCTCTTAACACTCTCTCACTCTCCCTATCTCTCGTATCGCTCACACTGTCTCACTATCTCTCGTTCTCTCTCACACTCTCTCTCTCTGTCTCACTCCCTCTCTCTCTCACTCTCGCTTTCTCTCCCTCTCTCCCTTACTCCCTCTCTCTCTCTCTCTCTCTCTTTCTCTCTCTCCCTCTCTCCCTCACTCCTTCTCTTTCTCTCTCTCTCTCTCTCTCTGACTTGTGACTCCTCCATGTCCCTGTACAACACGGGGACAACACTGCATTGAAACCTCAACAGCAGACTACATTTTACACTAATTGTGCCCGGGTGCAACCAATTGACGCATGCTTTGAAAAAAGGCCCACAGCATAAGCTTGCCATTTACTAGATCTAGGTCAGAGGAGAGAGTCTGTCGTTGGTATGGACCGATAACCAGAACCAGAGAGTCTTCATCCACACACACACCGACAAGAGAATTCACTCACAGGGAATCCCGGAATTAAAACTCTTTTACATACTATATCGTCCTGTCTGCTCAGCTACTTAAACAGAGAGCTGTTCAGATCATGTAGAGAAGGAAACCAATTCAGAGTCATAAAATGTTACCATGCGCCAGGAAATATATGACGTCAGGGGATCAAAAAAACGTGAATTATTATGTCAGAGGGATCAAAAAAAGAATAATCTACTACGTCGTTCCTGTCCCTGGGAGCCGTGTGCCTTGCTGAGAGACCTTGTACACGCCGCGCTTCTGCTAATCCAGCGGTGGCAGTGTTAAAGACTTCTGAATAACACGCAGGAAATGTAGCCGAGGCTGATTTACGAAGGTCAACACCAATCCACACAACACCGGCTTTCTCCCGAACACGCTTCTCTCTCCCCGCTCTGCTTCTCACTGCCTGCCTTTCACAGCTGCACAATCTCAGTGAGCAAACACTCTCGAACACACACAAACACACACACACACACACACAGCCATGCGCCCCACAACAGCGCCCGGAGCTGGCTCTAAACACTATACATCATCTTCCCACCACATAAGCACGTCTCTCTCCCACTTGAGTGGAGCTGAATGTCGGAGGTGAGGCGTAGCTGGCGTCCCCTGGAGCTCCGAGAGCTGCTCCTCTGACAGAACGGCCCCCGGAAGACCCTCTCCCCAACAGCCCGATCATTCAGCCGGCTCCGACACCAGCCACTAACACACGGTTCCATTTATGAAAGTCTTAAGTGCACTGAAATGCAGGTGTGTTTGACGGCAGAGGTGAGTTTAAGTGACAAAAGCACGCTTCGTGTCTTTTACTGTTCAAATATTCCAGATAACTTGGAGACGGCTCGTGAAAATATCAAACGCAGAGCGTGAAACGGTCCCGTTCCGGCGAACGGCGTCAGGCTCCATCGCGTCGACGTCGTCCTTCAAAAGGAAAAGCCGGCCGCTGCTTACAACCTGTGTCATGTAACGTCTCGCTACGGCATGCTTACTGAACTGCAAAATCGCACACACACACACACACACACACACACACACACGCACACACACACACACACACGCTCACACAAAATATGCTATTAATGGAATGTGCTACCTTCTAATCCCTGCAGTCTGAGGAATTTGTGTCTGAGGGAATTCCTGTCGTTCACAGTGAAGACGTGGAGGTGGCACACACACACACACACACACACAGAGTTCCTGTGCAGGGGAAACACTCCTATCACAGTCTGGATCCGCAGCAATGCCGTCAGCACAGCCACACTTCTCTCTCTCTCTCTTTTTCTCTCTCTCTCAGTCTCTCTATCGCTTCATCTCTACAGTATACCACACCTCGCTGCTCCCTCCACAGACTAGAAGACCATACAGCCTGGACACATAGCAGCAACAACAACCCAAAAAAAACACAGAGGAAAGCAAGTAAAACAAATAAAGAGAGAGAAACAAGCAGAGGAAAGAGAGAGAGAGAGAGAGAGAGAGGCAGAGGCAGAGGAAAAGAGAGAGAGAAAGTTTCCC
Source organism: Neosalanx taihuensis (assembly GCA_030340665.1). Classification (NCBI taxonomy): domain Eukaryota; kingdom Metazoa; phylum Chordata; class Actinopteri; order Osmeriformes; family Salangidae; genus Neosalanx; species Neosalanx taihuensis. The sequence continues at coordinate 11,341,970 of CM059304.1, forward strand.
CAGTACCTGAAGGGCAGACGAGCAGAGTTCCGGGTGGTTGAGAGGGAGGCTGGGATTCCTCTCGGGCTGCTTCTCCCCCTGGTCTGTTCTGTGGCTGTCGCAGGGCAGGACTGGGCTGCTGTTTCCGAGGGTTGCCGGTTAAGGAGTGCTGGGCTGGAGGAGGAGGAGGAGGAGGAGTGGGGTGGTGGTGGGGGGGATAGGGGGAGGGGGATTGGGGGGTGGGTGGGGGGGGTGGACCACACAGCTCCTGGAAGACAACCTCTCTCCTCTAATCCTCTCTCCGATGTGATGACACCCTCTAACCCCCTCGACCATCTGTTGAAACACGTCCTGCTGCAGTCAGCCACGCACTCTGTCAAGACCCACTCTCCCCCCCTGCCCAATCACAGAGCTGGGGCTGGGTGGCTGCTCGCTGCCAGGAAGCAGGGACAAGGACACAGCAGAGCAGAGTAGAGCAGAGTAGAGCAGGGCAGGGGGAGACACGCACTCACACACACACACACACACACACACACACACACACTGCAGGCACGCACTCACTAGGAGACGCAGCAGAGAAAACCCCCGTCCACCGTAATCTGAGAGCCAGAGAGAAAGAGAGAGAGAGTGAGGGAGAGAGAGAGAGAGAGAGAGAGAGAGAGAGAGAGAGAGAGAGAGAGAGGGAAGAGAGGGAGAGAGTGAGAGCGAGAGAGAGAGAGAGAGAGAGAGAGAGGGAGAGAGAGAGGGGAGGGGGCAGAGGGGGAACGAGGGAGAGTGGAGGAAGTGTGTGTGTGAGGGTGGAGACTCGGAGGGAGGAGGGGGCACGGAACGAGAGACAGAGAATTATCGTACTACAAAAAGGAAAAGAAAAAGATTCTGGTGCCTACTGACCAGTTCTATTACTAAACCCTCGCATCACACTGTCACAGGCATCAGGGGAGGAGGCAGGGTGGTGGTCAGGGGGAGGGAGGCAGGGGTGGTGGTCAGGGGGAGGGAGGCAGGGGTGGTGGTCAGGGGGAGGGAGGCAGGGGTGGTGGTCAGGGGGAGGGAGGCAGGGGTAAAGGAGCAGCCATCACACCTCTGTGTGATAAAACCTCACAGTCCCCTTGCTGCATTCCTGCTGGGAACTATACATCACCTTAAGTTAGAGAAGAGAGAGAGAGAGAGAGAGAGAGAGAGAGGAAGAGAGAGAGAGAGAGAGAGAGAGAGAGAGAGAGAGAGAGAGAGAGAGAGGGAGAGGGGGCGAGAGAGACTAACTGAAACCCGGTTAATAATTCACTGATAACAAGATGCTATTGATTGCAAATGGTGCTTTTAAAGGAAGCGACCCTCCCTGAACTGATAACATTATTAATCATGAGAACCTCTTAACAACTTAACACCACCAGTTCCTCTGAAGGCAACGGAATCGAATCGAACAAAAAAGACTTAACGCCTGACGCTCAACGACCAAACGTTTTAGCCCTGATAGAAACGAACATACAATAGCTGCTAACGGCTCGGGCCTCGAGGGCTCATTAATCAGAATGTTGTTCCATTAAGACAAGGGCCGGGACTTCAAAGTCGACGGAGGCTGCTGGGTTAACACACACCTCATCCAGTGTGCGACAGGACGCACTGAGTTCATCAGCGGTGTGACCCCCCCCAAACAAAGGCTTCTAAGTGGGCCTATTTACATTCTGTCAGAAGAGTTTACACCTGCCCCCCACCCTATCACAGCCCCCTGCCTCCCAGTGTGTGTGTGTGTGTGTGTGTGTGTGTGTGTGTGTGTGTGTGTGTGTGTGTGTGTGTGTGTGTGTGTGTGTGTGTGTATGGACACACTCCTAAAAGCAGGGCCAAAATGCCTTGTTGTTTTATTCAAATCACACCCTATGGATACTGTGAATAGATCAGATCTTCTCTATACAGTGTATTAATCCTTGGCATTGTTAAATAAAAAAATATATTAAAAAATCACGTCCTGTTCACATCCGTAAAGCAAAGCAGGGTTCATTTATACCACAAACATATCTTATCTGTATACACATAAATCCACTGAAAGGAAAAAGCCTCACAGATCCTGGACCAGCTCATACCAAGCACACTGTTTGGGGATATTGATGGAGGGTTTGGGAGAGGGTGGAGGGGAAAAAAAACTCAAATTCAATTAATTAACTTCACAAAGACTGTCCCTATTGCACCCCTCTCCCGCCCTCTCACTCACTCACACACACACACGCAAGTCCCCCCCCCCCCTTTACCTCCACGGGTACACTCCCCCCTCCCATCCCCCTTTCTCACGGCCCAAAGGTTTCCAAAGAGCCTCCAAATCCCCTCTGCTCTTTACTGGATTAAAGATGGCCGCCCCCCACGGGGAGGGTCCAGTGGTTTGTCCTCCTCAGACTCACACCTGTGAGCGTGACGCATCTCCACAGATCCCACGGCACCGGCGAGCAGGCTGGAGGGGAAGCACGGAGATCAGCCAGGAGCCAGAGAGAACACCATCCAAAATGGCCGCTGCTGGCCCGCTGGGCCTTCGCCAACTGGTCATTTCGATCACTCGCGAAATCAAACGGAGATGATGGACAGAGAGAACAAAAGGAGCGATGTTGGGGGGGGGGGGGGGGGGGTGTCTATAGGATGACCTCATCCTCTGAATGACTGAAAGGCCTGCAGGGGGGGGGGGGGGGGTCAATGCTTCTGCGCTGACCTCTATTCTCTCTCTTTCTCTCTCTCTCCCCCACCCCCCTCACCCCACCCTCTCGAAGGTACCCAGGTCGCCATTGAGACAACGCCCCCAGCGCAACAATGATCTTCAGATCCCAAACACTTGTCTCTCTTATCGATTCTCCTTGCGAACACTATATCCATGGGTGGGGGTCTGCAGGTGCAGCTGGGGGTGGGGGTGGTGGAGGGGTCTGGGGGGGGGTGTGTGAGGGAGGAGGGGCAGGTTGGAGGGTGAGGCCTACTTGGTGCAGCAGCCCCATTCTCTGGATGTGAATGAGACACGCTGGAGTGTTCAAGCTGGAGTCCTGGGCCTGGAGGGAGGGAGGGAGGGAGGGAGGGAGGGAGGGGAGGGAGGGAGGGAGGGAGGGAGGGAGGGAGGGAGGGAGGGAGTAAAGCGATGGGGTGACTTGTCCTCCAGGGCTGAGCTCCCTCTCTCCCTAACACCACCCCCCCATAAGCTGGGCTCCACTGGGCCACGATGTCAGCTGCAGAGACGCTCCCAGAGAGACGCTCTCTGGAGCTAATACCCTCATTAGCTGCCTGCTCAGAGGCCCCTGCACAGCCCTGCACAGCCCTGACTGACATGGCATGGACTGGGGCTAAGCTAGAGGGTCACTGATGTGTGGAGAGAGCTATGAGTTTGAAATAGGAAAGGAGGGACAGAGAGAGAGGAGGGGAGGGAGAGAGAGATTGAGAGAGAGTTAGAGAGATAGAGGAGGGGAGGGAGAGAGAGAGAGAGAGAGAGAGAGAGAGAGAGAGAGAGAGAGATTGAGACAAGTTAGAGAGAGAGAGAGAGAGAGAGGAGGGGAGGGAGAGAGAGAGAGAAGAGAGAGAGAGAGAGAGAGAGAGAAGTTAGAGAGAGAGAGGAGAGAGGAGGGGAGGGAGAGAGAGAGAGAGATTGAAAGAGAGTTAGAGAGAGAGGAGAGGAGGGAGAAAGCGAGAGTTAGAGAGTTAGAGAGAGAGAAAGAGATTGAGAGAGAGAGAGAAGATGGCAGGGGTGGTGAAAGAGAGGGTTGTAAAGGGATGAAGTTATAAGGACTGCTGAGAACAGAAGGGGGGGGTGTGGACAGTAATATGGACTCATCTCTTCTGCTCCTATATTTACCTCTCCAAGGGCCCACGCTCTGGTTCCCAGGCCCCCCGGGGCCCAGGAGGGTCGTCCCTGCGGCATCTCAAGTTCGTGCCATGCAGGCACAGCTGAGAGGAAGGGGGGGGGGGAGGACCAGGGGGAGGAGGAGGGCTGGAGGGGTCAAGACTGCGGGTAGCAGAGGAGGGGGGAGGAGGGGGGAGGAGGGGAGGGCTTTTTTGGGCGGGGAGATGAGAAGGGGAAAGCAGCAGGGGGGCACGATTAAAGGAACAGGAGAGCGATAGAGGGCAGGAAGGAGGGAAGGGCTGGGGGGGGGAACAGAGGGAGGAGGGGGGGACAGAGGGAAGAGAGGAGGGGGGAGATGGGGGGGGAGGGGGGGGCTGCTTCTGGAATTCCTGGCGTTCCGTAGGTGGCTGTGTTGCCGGGCGACAGCTGAACATGGCACACACGCATGTGGAGAGATCCCTGCTCACGCCATGCTCCCACCAGGAAGCCCATGTGGGCCGGCCGAGCCACACGCATGCGAATTTACACGCATGAAACCACACATGCATGGCATGGAGCATGCTCTCAAGCTTCTGTTACAATGACCTGAATGGAGACAATTCACCGACTGTGAGTTCACACTAAACAGGCTTACACACACACACACCCACGCACACACACACACACACTGCCTTGTGGATCACACTGACTGAAGACAACAATTCTGCAAGGACAAACAGTAGAAAAGCTTGTATGTTATCACGCCTGTTTGCGAATCAATAATGTGATCAAGTCTGTTATGTAAAAGCAATGACCCATTGTGCCAAAGTGCTGGCCTCTCTCCCCATACAGGCAGGCTTAAGAGCTTCTCTGACAGGAGACACTGAACTGCTGATGCACCGTGATGGCTTCATCTGAGGCTAATTAAACATCAAAGGGAGCAGATGATAGGATTGGTGTTGACGCTAATTGGATTCATGAAACCCCCCGCCTTGTCAGATAAACTCACAGTAGGTTCTCCCGATCGTTAATTCTTCGTGAAAAGGGCGTTAGCTACTCCCAGGCACGTTTATTTTCACTTACCTGAAATTCAATTATGTTAAAAAGCCATCTGATGGAAATGTGTGCTCATTTGCATTCGTCCCGGGACATAGAGAGCTTCAATGGGAGCAGATGACATCAATAAGGCACCCATGCTGTCTCTGAGTGGAAACACAGAGAAGGAGGGGTTCAATCCGACTTGCAGATTCTATACTATTAATAATACCTCATTTAATTGAATTACGCTAACAATTCAATTAACGTGTCGCTCATTTTTCCGACAGTGAAGATAATCTCATCAAATCAAATCTTCCATTATGCGATATGTCCTTTGTTACGTTTGTTCAAGTCACACCCAGGTAGAATATGTCCATTGCGTGTGGAATCCTGACAAGATTGTTTTGGCAGGGATGCAGTGTGTTCCTAAGTGCATCCAGATTGCTGAAGAATAAAAACAACTCTGGTATTCTCTGGAGTCTACTTGGCCTTTCCGTCCTCCGGTTACATAAAGACCGACATCTCAGACAGGGTCACGCTGACAGTGACCCCAGTAACCAAGGCAACCTGAGGCACGGGGACAGTAGCCTGTAGCCATGACAACGTTGACGATTCAGAGATGTCCTGACGTCAAGTCCCGACCGCAGTGGGACTCGCTCAAGTCCCGCCCACCGTCATCCATCGTCTGAACCTGTTGGTCGATGCCTTGCCTGAGGATTTAGATTTTGGCCATTTAGAGAACGAGGGGACATCATAGAGGCATGCTCTCTCAACAGGTGCAAATTCCTGCCATGCCTGCCTGCCTGCCTGCCTGCCTGCCTGCCTGCCATGCCCTGCCTGCCTGCCTGCCTGCCTGCCTGCCTGCCTGCCTGCCATGCCTGCCTGCCTGCCTGCCTGCGTGCATGCGTGTGTGCGTATTGACCTGGGCCCAGTGATGCTCCTGAGGTGATGGACAGCGCAGGGCTCTCTCAGGACTCCACATGTCTGTATGCACACACACCTGACTGCTCCTCAGACATTACAGATGGGAGCTCATGAGCTGGGGCTCTCCACACAGTCCGCTTGTTCCTAGTGTGTGTGTGTGTGTGTGTGCGTGTGTGTGTGTGTGCGCGTGTGTGCGTGTGTGTGTGTGTGTAAACAGACCGCATCCTTGATCATTGTCACCCCGGTGTGAATGGTGAACAAACACACGACGTAGTGACAGTGGAATGTCTACTTCTGACACACAAACTGCCCATTGACCTAGGATGTGTGTGTGTGTGTGTCTATTTGTGCGCGTCCCTTTTAAACAAAACTCCCAAGTAATCCAATTAAGCTCTTTATTTCCTTGTCCGCGCGTCCTTTCAAGCGCCCGTCTGAAAGGAAGCGAGTCAAACGGAGAGAGAGGAGAGAGACAGGAGGGAGAGAGGAGAGAGAGAGAGAAGGTAGAGAGAGGAGAGAGGACAGGAGGAGAGAGGAGAGAGAGGGGAGAGAGAGGAAAGTGGAGAGAGAGAGAGGGTAGAGAGAGGAGAGAGGAGAGAGAGAGAGAGGAGAGAGGAGAGAGAGAGAGAGAGAGAGAGAGAGAGAGAGAGAGACAGGAGGGAGAGAGGAGAGAGGGAGAGAGAGAGGAGAGAGACAGGAGGGAGAGAGGAGAGAGAGGGTAGAGAGAGGAGAGAGACAGGAGGGGAGAGAGGGAGAGAGAGGGGAGAGAGAGGAGAGAGACAGGAGGGAGAGAGGAGAGAGAGGGGAGAGAGAGGAGAGAGGACAGAGGGAGAGAGGAGAGAGAGAGGTAGAGAGAGGAGAGAGAGGCGAGAGAGAGGAGAGAGAGAGAGAGAGAGAGAGAGAGAGGGGAGAGAGAGGAGAGAGAGAGAGAGAGAGAGAGAGAGAGGGGAGTCCTCTCTGTGTAGCTCTCAGCTGGTGCACTGAGTTTACAGCATACTGAGCTGCAGAGGGAAGTCTTCAGATCTAAGCTAATGTGGCAGCACCTCGCTGTTCCACTTTGTAAAGGTTCCAGCTTGGCAGGCTGGCTGGCAGGATGATTGGAAGGCAGGAGAGCAGCTTTCTTTTTCTTCATTGGCTAGTTTTTAGAAGGGCGTGACCTCCGGCCCGCCTCTCACAGACTGCCATGTACGTCGCTAATGTCATTTTGGGATGTTTTCAGACTTTTATGTGCACGAACTAACAAAGTGGTTGGCCTGAGTTATGTTATATGGGAAAGTAATGCATATTTGGAAAATAAAGTTTGAACCTTTTGAAGCTTTTTTTTCTGTGTCTTGAAAACTTATTCTTGTATTTGAGAAATACGAGATGTTTCATGAGACATGAGAGCCTAGCTTCAGTAAAGCTCTAAGCTTCTCGCTTGAAAGTTGCTTTGGATAAAAATGACTAAATGTCCAAATGGAACATTGAAATCCTCCTTGTGTTTTCCCTGTTTTTCCTTCTCTGTCCTTGTCCCAAGCGATCCCAGTGTGTCACTTTACCTGGTGATGAATGTGTTGCGCTTGCTGTGTGCTCTGTAACCGCACACTCGCGAGAAGATAAAACACGTTGAAGGGTTTACAGTCTGGTTCCCACTGAGGCGATGATGAATCAATGCCGGATGCCTAGGGTCAATAGAAAAAGAAAACCGGAAAACCTCCAAATCCAAATCCTTTCCTTCACTTTCTTAACCGTCAGACGGGGGTGAAATGTCTCGTGTGTGAGATGAGGAACGACAGGTTTTAACGACGACAAGCCTACGCGACGACTTGATCCGCTCGCCACGGAACAACAACATGATGGAAGAGATTAAGGCGCCGTGTCCGGGACGACGCCGCAGATGATTCGCCGAAGGCCATCGTTTCTCACTTCTCTTCCGCCGGTGTTGACGCAGGTTTCGCTGCCGCTGATCCAACGCGCTGACGAGGATATCTTTAGAAGACATTCCAGCGGACTCACCTTCGTACGGGGCTTCAACACTCTCTAGGTCTCATGCTGAAGCCTGTGCAAGGCTCTCAATCTCCCAGGTCCATTCAGATGTTGGAGTATTAAAGTATTTCTGCTTCAATGTCCGCCTGAAGCGCTCCTAAAAGAGGAACCATCCAACATGGACTGTGTGAGGTTTACCTGGCTGGCTGGCTGGAAATTCCAGTCCAAGGCTATTTTGCTCATGGGAAAATAACGAAATAGCGGGTAATCCCACACTGGAGGAGGTGGAGGAGGACAGGCGAGCGAGGATGATTCAGCGCTGCGAGACCTAGAGTTCAGAGGAGGACGATCGACCACCCAGACTCTCTCTCGAACGAAACCCTTCTTAAGTCCCCAGCTTGTTGGGCCTGCGTGCTCTGGCCTGGTTCTAGACCACGGGCAGCTCAACACACACAGCCGCACCTCCTGTCAACTGTCTCTTCATCTCCCATCAGCCCCGGCGGGATCACAGACGCAGTTCAGCGGCGGGTCGGATCCAGAACGGCGTCTCGAACGCACAGGCTGCCTGCGTCTCCGGCTAAGGCTCAGCCATGACTCAACACATCGGCACGACAGCGCTGGATCCATTGTCTGGCCTTCATCCGCAGCTAACAGGGTTTAATGGAAGGCAGAACATGGAACCCTGGGAAACAGTCGCCCTCGCTTTCTGTCTTGCGTTTTGAAGGACGATCCCAACACACTCTACAAATCTCGCTCGCAGGCCGGGGAGGAGGGGAGCGTGTGTGCATGTGTGTGTGTGTGTGTGTGTATGAGACATGTGAGCAGCGTCAGAGCCGCCTCGCAGCCAAACTTGTGGAGTGGATTGCGAGCGGGCTGCCTGAATACAGCCATCTGCGAGGCAGCCGTAATGACAACTCTGAGGAGCTATAAATAGCTGGGACACATCTGAGGCCTCGACTGGGGCGATAATCCCAAACAACGTGGCGGTTCGGCAGCAGACGTACTCGACGTGACGCGTTCCGCCGCGGTGGCGTGTTCTTCCAGCGCCGTGACCTTCACGCTGTCTTACCCGGCGGCGAGCTGCGGGGATCGCCCGCAATCTTTGACCCGGTTTGGAGGACTTCGGGGGGATTCAGAGATAAGAGGGGGTGCCGGTTATTGATGCACCAAACACAGACTCTAGGAGAACTCCCCATCATCTAGAAAGCAGAGGAGGACATGAGGTCAAGGGTCAACCATCTCTCTCTCGCAGATGAATATCGAGTACTTCTGGTTTAAGCAACCACGCTGACCACACAGATATCACCCGCATGTTCCTGTCCTGTTGTTTAAAAACAGACTTTTCCATGCTGTCGTTTACGTGCTCCGTGTTTCAGCGAAAACAAGCTTGTGGGGGTGCAAACCCCCCCTAACCTGGCAACCCAAGTCATCAGAGTGTCTCTAATGTTCGTTTCCAGCCCTGCATTCAGTCAGCACATGGCAGCAGTTCTCTCCTGTCACAGAGACCTCTGGAGCGGAATTTTACAGACAGACCTTTCCTCCGCAGTGCCGTACTCCCTCGCTTTCCCTCAACCCGGGGATAAAATATTCAAACCCACGAGTCTGCTTCCAGCACAGTTCAAACAGAGCTCAAGCACACACACCCACACACACACACACAGACCTAACCGCACACAGAGACTCAACTGTCTCACACAGGGCAGACTCTCCAAACTCACGCACAGAGAGAGATACAGCGTTTACCACTGGGAAATCTGACGGACCGGGCCATGTGCTAGGGGATGGCGTGCTGCTTGTTAAGCCCAAAACAGGCAGACTACAGCTTCCTGGAGGCTTTAGCACTCGCTGGATAGCTGGGCCCAGGGAACATCCTGTTGTTGAGCAATCGAGGTACGTTAGGAAACGGAGGACAACAACTATCCTGCTTTGTCTTCATTCCTGCAGTTATTCGCTCTCATCTCCTCTGCTCTACTAGTGTGTTTTACTCTTCTTTTTCTCTATTTTTTCACTCTCTCGCTCTCTCTCTCTAGCTGTTTATCCGTCTGTCCGTCTGTCTGTCTGTCTCTCTCTCTCTCTCTCTCTCTCTCTCTCTCTCCCTCTCTGTCACTCTCTCTCTCTCTCTCTCTCTCCCTCTCTCTGTCACTCTCTCTCTCTCTCTCTCTCTCTCTCTGTTTCTCTCTCTCTCCCCCTCTCTCTCTCTCTGTTTCTCTGTCTCTCTCTCCCTAGACTTCTTTGTGATACAGCAGATTGTTGGACCGACCACACAAATCTCATCTCTTCAGCCTTTCCCCAAATCCAGCAGAAAACTTGACATTGTCAATGGAAAAAAGACTTGGGGGGGGGGGGGGGGGGGGGGTTTAATAACCAGACAGGTACACAAGCTAATCTCTCCAAACATGATAAACCATGTAGCTTCTAAGCAGGGCTTTTTTTCTGGACCTCAGCGACCCGGAGCTTAAATCCACACTGAACCGGGCACATACCATTCATTATTGGCAAGTTTGTTCTGACCACCCGCTGGCTGGGGGAAGGTTATCAGATCTGAGGCCGCCTCCCAGTGTGAACCCCCACCCCCAGGCCCCCTCAGCCTGCTGGGCAAACAGTCGGGTTCAGGGGGAAGAGCTGATCTCCTGGTGGGAACACGATCTCAGATGAGACTCGCAGGGTTGGAAGAAGCTCCTGGCAAAAGCTCTGTCTTACCGGATCACGATGGCCAACTTCACAGATTCCTGTTCTAACATCAAATAACATTTCGATTCAACGAAGGAGAGCAGCGTCTGGGTTAGACGCAAACCGATCGATCGATGGGGTTTTGGGGCTGGTTCGCTTGGGCTGTCTGGATGGGCTTCTGCAGTTCACACAGGACTATTCTGGAAAGGGACGGTGTTTGTGTGTGTTTATGTGTGTCGGTAATGTCTGCAGGGCTGGTGTCAGGTAAAACAGCACAGGGATTTGAATGCCTCCTGAATCCTTTCCCCACATCAATCTCCTAGCCGGCCTCCACGCCTCCCTTCCTCCCCCACCGCCTCCCCGGCCTCTCCTGCCTCTCCTGCCTCCGCGTCTGAGAGAAAGGAGAGCTGCGGACAAGATCTCAGGGGAGTCTGCCCAGGAGGGGGGAGATAAATCACTGTTTCTCTCATCTTCCCTCCGTCCCACTTCCTCCCCTCCCACCTCCCCCCCCCCCCCGCCACCCTGCCTCCCAGTTCAACCATCTCCCTTGTCCCGGACACACCGTAGAGCTTGATTATCGCGCCAGGAAACTGTCCTCCAGCTCGACCCAGAAAACACACCTCACCCTGCAGCACACACTCTAACCAGTAACGCAACCTAACACAGTAACACACAATGGAACACCAGACAAGTATTGAAACAAAACTGTTTCCCATGCCGACAGATGGTTCACGTACATTTGTGAAAGATTTTAAAATATGTAAGTCATTTCATGAATGGAGCCAAATCTGTTACACTAACGTGATTTGCTACACAGAACCTGGCTGGATCTACACTGTTGCTGTAATGTTAGGACCTGTTATCCTAATTGCAATGAGTAATGGCTGTCAGCTAGGAGGGAACCAATTCCCTGGTGGAGTTTCCTATAAACCAACACCCTGCATGGCATTTAGTATCCCAGATAAGCTGCTTCTGCACACAGACACACACACACAGACAGACACACGCACAGACACACACACATGCCAAAAGACACACAGACGCATATCTCAAGCGATATATACATGTCAGTGTCTGCCTGTTAGAAAACATGTGGGTGAAGTATTTCCAGTCTGGGACAGATAAAGCTCCAGCCAGCGAAGGAGGATGATCTGGCTGAAGGGAAGAGCCTCAAGGAGGGTTTAACATCCAGGACCTGAGTTATGGACACCTTCCTAACCACCCATCCTGTGTGTGTGTGTGTGTGTGTGTGTGTGTGTGTGTGTGTGTGTGTTAGACTAGTGAATGGGTCATTTGGCCCTATCACCTGAAGCATCCACAAGCACGAGTGAAAACAAAGACTCTGTTATCTCTTACTTAAAAGCTGTTTGGAATGACATACACACCAGATAAAAACACACACACAAACACACACACACACACATACACACAAACACACACAAACACACACACACATAAACACACACACAAACACTATGGATGGGTCTGTGGTTCAAGTAGCTCAGCAGGGTTAAACTAACTGTGACAGTTCTCCATTTACCTCAGAAGTGGTAAACACCTGGGTAATCCCATCTGAACCGCCTGTTCTTCACCAGAACCATCCAGAACACGAGCATCTTCTGAACATCTGCGTTCGTGATGGATCACAGCCCTGCTTGACATGAAAAACCACAGAGATCCTGAAAACTCCCCCCAGAAAGAAGCAAGTGAACATTCCTGATCTCAGACCGTAAGTCAAAAAAATGTGGCCAACTGAATTTTTCCTGAACTGGAGCACATCAGTCATATCTGTCGCTCTGGTCTGTATCAGCCCGCAGGACACACAGGCCACACAAGAGCTTGTAGCAAGCAGGAAATCATCAGGGTCAGTAATGACACTCGGTTCTGGTGGCACAACAATAACATTCGCAGCAAGGGGGCCTCGCATGGAAAACCATCTCCTGGTTTCTCCAGAGAAGAAACTGCTGTTAGCTCAGGACATATGGGTGTTCTCAGGGAGCTCTCAAATGTGCATCCTTGGGTGTTTGTGAGTGTGTGTGTGTCACAGGGAGAGTCCTAAATTTGGGATTGATAGTCTGTTTGTATGCCTGAGGGACGAACACTAATCCTTCGCTCCTTCCTACTCTGGGATATTCACCCGATGAGTTCCAGACCTCCGGAAACTTCCAGCATCTCCCAGCCGCCTGTCTCACCCCCCAGCCCGCTGACAGAGCTCCTTGGGGCATCGGGAAGCTGAAGGAAAGGGGCTTCTGCTACCTTGGCTTTGCGGCTTGCATGCGTTGATGAGAATGAGGGAGGGATTTGATGGACAAGGGTGGGGTTCTTGAAATGGAGATGGGGGGGGGGGTGGGGAGAGGGGCTTTCTTCTACCGCAACATCCCAGGGTCACTTAGCTAAATTGAGCGTGGCTCGTCCTTCAGTGCCCACTGTTCTGGAGGGAAGGTGAGGGAAGGCGCTTAGCGTGCTCGCGGGATCTCTGCGGTGGCCCCGGGATCTCCCCGGTGGTGGAACATTCCTGCAGGAGGAGCGGAGGAGAGAGGCTGCATGCATGGCTGCCCTCGCTCGCTCTCTCCCTCTCGCTCTCTCTCTCTCACTCTTTCTCTCTCTCTCCCTCACTTTGTCTATCTCTTTCTCCCTCTCTCATACTCCCCTGTTCTCTCCCTCATTCAAACCCTCCGTCTCTCCTTCTCTCTCTCTCTCTCTCTCTCTCTCTCTCTCTCTCTCTCTCTCTCTCCCCCCCTCTCTCTCTCTATCAATCTTTCTGTCCTACAGAACACAACACATCCTGCAGGCTGTAAGTCAAATCGGAAGGAATTACGGCCACATAAACAATTCCAAATGTTTGAATAATGCAATTATTAAGAAATTAGGGTCTGACACCACATACACACACACACACACACACACGAAACACACACACACACTCACGAAACCCAAAGAGTGGAACGCTCCTTCCAATAACCATGCTTCCTTTTTAAATGTCCAAGCGGGAGCTTGAAATGACCATTTACCTGGATCAGCAGGTCACTTCCTCCCCCGGCCCTCTGATCTGTCATGCAGAAACATAACCAGAGGCCGCTTGAAAGAGCGGGTCCCCCAGGGGCCACTGCCACTGCCCAGCAGCACAGGATCTGAAGGGACATGTTCCTATTCAGGAAAACCTCTTTCATTCAAACCATGGAAATCCTTTCAATACTTGGTTAAAAAATGCTGTTTTTTGTAGTAGTTTCACAAAATATTCCTGTCCACCCAAAAAAAGTATTCTATGAGATATTGAAGGATCGGTTGTAGTACAGAGCGGGTGAAGGGAGAAACAATGAGGAAGGGTTCCAGAGCAGAAGATAGATCGAGCAAGATTAGAAACAGAATGAAAGAGAGAGAGAGAGGAAAGGAGAACAGGGGTGAGCAGTGGAACCAGCGATGGAACCTCAAAGATCAAAGGTGCGAAGACAGATTCAGCAGGTTTGGGTTTTTGTCGGGTCGGGGGGGAGGTTGGAGGGTGGAGGGGGGAGGGGGGGGTTCATTCCAAAAGCCTTAAAGCAAGGAATGTGAAATTGTTCATCAGCCGCCCCATTCACACCCTCTAGGTCAGCCTGGAAAAGCTTTCCAGCTGGAAGTCAGCTACAATAATACCTTCAGACCCTGTCCTGTTAGCCGATACAGGAGCATGGAAATTATTAGAGCTTTTACATGAGAAGAGGAGGAGGAGGGAAATGAGGAAGAGGTTGGAGAGCTGGAACGGAGAGGAGTTTTTTTTATCAAAGCAGAAATCCTGGCCTCTCTCTCTGTCAGTCTCTCTCCCTCTCTCGCTCTCTCTCTCATAGTGTTGGGAGCAGAGCAGCTGTGCTTGTCCATGGGTGGGAAGCTGTACAGAATCCCAGCCAGCCAGCCTCCTTATCTGTCCAGGGATCAAACCATCAGGAGCTGTAAAGTAACACGGCTTTTGGTGCGGTCGGATTCTCCTGGAAAGTCCTGTTCCTCTTCCATGCTGAGGACTTGAGCTCCAGGTGTGACTGCAGGCAGCTCCCTGCTGGAGAGCCGGGAAGAGGAGAGAGCTGCAGGGCTTAACACCTCAAGATGGGAGAGTTTGACCAACCTGAGATGAAACAGACTTTTTCCACCTCAAAAAAGTCAAAAAATGTGATTAAAAAACAGATGATCCCAAACCATAGTGTTGATGATAGATTTAGAGGTGGGGGTAAGTATTTTTATGATAGCTCTTTATCAGTACATACTAACCGACCAATGGGAATTGCGTGCATCATCCCTTCTGCTCTGGAAAAGCATCCGTTAATGCGATATATCTGACATCTCCCAATGTGTTTTCAGGGTTGTGTTTGGCTCATGTTACCTGCCTCTGCTGGAGTCTGACCTGAGAGGGACCTGCCGATGAAGCTAGCATCTGGGGTCTGCAACCTGAGTCCTGGAGAGAAAGAACATCTCACACACACACACACACACACACACACACACACACACACACACACACACACACACACACACACACACACACACAACTCAGTCACACATGTGCAAGCGCATGCACAGCACACAGACACACACCCATATACAAACACACACACCAATGCACTCTAAAATGGAATAATCTCAGTTGATGGTCAAAAGAAAACACGGCATAATATGAATGTAACCCTATTATTACGGACAAATGTAAATTACGATCGCATCCAGCGTGATGCATTTGTTCAACAGCCAGGAGTTTGTCTTACTCATTAACTTTTCAATGACAAAAGCTCCCTTTGTGAAGTGTAAGGCAACACTACACTCCTGTGCTTGAACTCCCCGCAGAAAATGCTACCTCATCCATCCACATCACAGCTTCAAGGAGGTTACAAAGAGGGAAGGAAGTCGAATCCAGAGACTTTTCGGAAAAACTATCCTCATATTAAGAAGACCGAAAACGTCTTTTAACGAAATTGGCTTGGAATTCACGAAACCGTCTGTGAAATGAGAACGGATCTACTGCAAGGTCTTAGGATCGGGATCTTGTGACCAGCTTGATTGACAGCTCCAGGTCAAGACCTAGAGTACAGGAACGCTCTGCTCGTTTCCACGCTCCTAGATCAATACTAGACTTTGACTGCATGTTCTGGAAACATCCCTAAGAAAATACATCAGCCCTCCACTCAGCAGAGGTGGAGAGAGAGCCAGACATCAGCTGACATTGTTTATCTAGTGTGGATGATTTAAACAGTTGTTCCTATCTATTTACTGAACCGGTATGGCTAGGGGAAAAAGCTCCAGTCTCCACGCTGCTCTTCTGGCTCTGCTTGGGCTCCGGAGCTCGTACCCTCTGGTGATTCCTCAGAAGCCGTGGCGGTCGACTTCCACAGCGGAGACGGACTTCTTAACGTTCCGCGCGTCTTCGTTTTCAAAGAGGGCCTCTCGGGGGGTTCGTTGCGGTGGCCGTTGTAATTAGCGTGTGTTCGCAACGCCGCGCCCGAGGGCCAGAAGCCAGGCCTGTTTCCCATCTGAGGGGAGAAGGACGCCCGGCCGGGCCATCCAGGCCCGCTCCTCTCAGGTCTCCTCCACCGATAGGTCCATCCGCAGAAACGCTTCTGTCAGCTTCTGAGGAAAAAAAAGCTTTCATGTCTCTCATGCAAGGAAGGCCTTCCCCTGCAGGACATGTCAAGCCCAATAACTGATCACCTAATGATCATATGGAGACTTCAATGTCTCCTCTACCCTTAGCAGAGAGGAATACCTCTGATATGAAAGCATCGGAACTATGTTGAACAAACACAATGGGCCTCAAGCCACACGGAAGACATTATCATAGCGATCTCTTTAAAAGCTCAACCATAAATTCCCTTCATGCAATCATACAACATCTGTTCGTTCGACCACGTCGCCAATTTCTTTAAATTACGCCTGCCTCACATCTTGCCTTGCCCCCCCCCCCGTTATGCTTCTCGCTGTCATTCAGGCCAGCCGTGGGGTCCTCGTCAGATCATGTCCCACCCAGCACTGGTCAAACTACAGAGACCAGCTTCAGTTCCCCAGCCCTGGACGTCAATGGGACTCCAGGCAGTCACAAGCGATCGGGGTGTGGTTACTGTAAAGGCCTTCCATGTGTTCTAATGACAGCTCAGAGTGCTGCACAAACTGGGTGAGCCATTACGGATACCTCAGAGTTCTCTCTCTCTCTTTCTGCCTCTCTCTATGTGTGTCTCTCTTTCTGTCTCTCTCTATGTGTGTGTCTCTCTTTCTGTCTCTCTCTATGTGTGTGTCTCTCTTTCTGTCTCTCTCTATGTGTGTGTCTCTCTTTCTGTCTCTCTCTATGTGTGTGTCTCTCTTTCTGTCTCTCTCTATGTGTGTGTCTCTCTTTCTGTCTCTCTCTATGTGTGTGTCTCTCTTTCTGCCTCTCTCTATGTGTGTCTCTCTTTCTGTCGCTCTCTGTCTCTATCTGTGTGTGTTTCTCTCTCCCTCTCGCTCTCTCACTCTGTCTGTCTCTCTCACTCTAGCACGTACTCCATCTCTCTTTCTACCTCTCGCTCTCTCCATCTCTCGTTCTTTCACTTTCCCTCCATGTCTCTTTGAACAAGGTCAGGTCGTTAATCAGAGCCTATCGCCGTGGCGATGCTCGCGTGTCATCGCCACCACATCATTACAGCAAGAAAGGCCCACATTGTATTCCACGTGACATCATCATGCGATTGTAATTAGGCAACCAGAGAGTGTGCCATGCAGTGCAAACTCATTCCAAACTAGTTCCCAGATGCAGACATTTCAACATACAAACATTAGATGTTTAGAATTACATCATACAATTATAGAGATTTATTTGTTGTTGTTTTGTTTTGTTTTTCAATTCCCAGGCTTTCATACAACATGCAGAAAAATAAATAAATCAAAATGACTTTTGTTTTTCAACGAACAACGTCAAAGACACCAAAACGTTCGCTGTTGACTGGGTACAAACTGGAACCATCGTGTCGTACAACACTGCCAGGCAAACCATCGTCGCTGCATTCCACCAGAACGCCAAAACAACCAGACCAGCAGCCATCACTGTCACTCAGGCGCCGCCGCACACGCTGGCTCGGAACAAGCCCGCTGACCGGAGCAGTGTTTTCTGGGATTGAAGAACAGGGAACAATGGCAAAGGAATGTGGCCAGCAAATAAATCCATGTTGGTAAGATCTTTATTTTGACACCCTAAGTGCAGTGCGAAACCAGAATCTGGAACAGTTAATTGAAAGGGAAAAAAAGGGGTGGGGGAAGGGGGGGGGGGGGTGGACACTTAAACAGCCACAATGGGAGTTTGTTCTTCTATCCTTCATGAGGACTCAACTGAGCAAAGCACCTAGATTCATAAATATGGATGTTTTATCAGTGGCGTACACATGAAATTGCCTCCACATTACTGGGATTTAAGAGAGGTCTGAACCCGACTGTGAGAGAGGACCACCGACGTGCACCCCCCCCCCCCCCCCCCTCACCCCCAGATGTATCTGGCACATTGATACGGCACACTAATGACGGAATATCAACACCCACCCAGTCGTTAACTATCAACAAGGGTCCGTGAGAGAGGAGATCCCACTGCCCTCCAAGTGGGACCAGAGATGAACGCTTCATCCTCAGAGTGATAATATGCTGCGACACTGCGATGCGGTGCCAAGCCCACTGTGCTCGGGCTCCCGTTCTGCTCTGAGTTCACCAGTTCTGCTTTCTGTTGGGTCTCTACGCTATGTATCTATGTATAGTTCCTATGCCGCGTCAACATGTTCCGTGGGCTTCTGGTTTGGGACTTTTCCTATGGAACAGTCCAGGACTCTTTGGTGATTTCAGCTGTGTCATCTTCGCTCTGGTCCAAGCTGGCCTGGGATCTGATTCATGGATGCTAGGAATGAGCCACAACTCTGCTCTGCTCTGCCATGAACAAGAACGATGGGCCCAGACTTTCAGCCGAGCGCCTATCTCAAGCGCCTATCTCTTTCCCAATCTCTCTCTCATTCCCTCTCTCATACCCCCCCCCCCACCGTCTCTCTTTCACAGACAGTAAACCATCTCTCTGGTTTGGACGTGTTGTCGGAGTGATTGAGGGGATGAAGAAAGCCAGCATTGTTCGCGAAACACTTCTCGCTCCCAATCTCCATGGCAGACGTCTCTGTGTGATTTACTATCTGCCTTGCTAGTCATTAATTGTGAGTCACTGTAATTTAGACGCAGGTAGTAACAGAAGCTGCAGCCAATGGGCACTTACAAGGATGTCAAGATGATCTACCTCTATAAACACTCTCCTTCCAAAGAAACATCTTAAACTACACTCCCCTGCGACTCGGACCGCTCTAATGGAACTCTAAGGAGCGCGTTTAATTATACACAACACTAGCTTAACCGCAAGCCTCTTCTTTATCTCAGACACCAGGTCAGACCAGGCCAGGATCTGTGGATCTGCTGGGCTTGTGGCCCGGGCTGGTCTGCGAAGGAGGCCGCCGTGCGATTGGATGGAAACGTGGCCCGCTGAGGATCTGATCACTGAGGATCCAGAAAGCAGTACAGTAGCTCAGAGCAGTGGTGGAGTGCGGGACTTTGTAGAAGGACAACATCAATGGGGAACACCTGTTCGGATGGTTCTGGAACAAGACCGCAAAGTGGAAAACAAAGTTGTAAGGCGGCACACTGCCGGACCGCCTCTCTCTCTCTCTCTCTCTCTCTCTCTCCATGTCTCTCTCTATATCTCCCTCTCGCTCCCTCTCTCTCTTTCGCTCTTCATCCCCCTGTTCTTCCTCATCTTTTATCTCCCTTTCTTGTCCTCTTTTTCCACCTCTTCTCGTCTCTTGAGAGAATTTACGGTCGCTGCGACAATATGCTCGCCATTTAACAAGGTCTGCAGGAACATCTGGATTCAGGGGAAACCTGGGCTGCCTGTCAGCTTGACAACAGAGAGTCCTGCTCTCTGCTTTCTGAATCTGTGCTTCAATTACGGACGCTCATTACCATCATTATCACCCAACTAAATAGGAACCCTGGGTTTGCGAGAAGGAAACTCTTTGTAGACTTTCCTAAACACTTTCCGCCAACCAGTCACTTATCGAACCCTTGTCTCTGTCTCGGACATGTGCCGTATACGTTCACGGGGTTGTTAAAGGTTTTGGAAACTGTAAATGGGAAGGAATTTGGGAGGAATCTTTCATGACATCACAGGGCGGTGGCAGGATAGGGACGTTGTCTCTCTGCTCTGTGTTCCATATGGATTATCCTTGTTTGTGTATAGGCCCGATGTTCAAAGTAATATGAACATTCTTTTGCTTTGGAACCAGATGGAAGTCAGACGCTCAAACACACATGCTCTCTCTCTCTCGCACACTCTCTCAAACACACACACAAACAAACACATGTAATAATCGATTTGCGAGGCAAAGAATACAGATTCAAACTGTTTAGAGGACCGAGTATCTGTCTGTACATCGATCATGTTACACAACCCATCCTGTAATATTCCCTCACAGCATCTACTGTCTATCCAAAACCACTTGGACAGGTATCAACGCAACATAATTTTTTTTTTTTCATTTTTTGAAGGGTTTTGAAGGAACAGGTGAATTATCAGTGATAGTCTGGGCATGGTGCAAAAAGCTCAACAGACAGGCGAGGATAACAAGAGTCGACTTCCTCAAACTGTCCTCAATTTAGTCCAATTGGAGCTTGTCAGATCTCAACGGATCAAAACAGAGGTTCCTCAGCGCTCAGAATCCAGCAACAGCAAAGTCGCCGAATTCAAAACAATTCAGGGTGCAGGGGAAGACATCACAGAAAGTTCCTGTATTTATTTGAACCCTATCAGAGTGAGGGAACCGTGAT
Source organism: Neosalanx taihuensis (assembly GCA_030340665.1). NCBI lineage: Eukaryota > Metazoa > Chordata > Actinopteri > Osmeriformes > Salangidae > Neosalanx > Neosalanx taihuensis. The sequence goes on from CM059304.1 coordinate 11,362,152, forward strand.
CATTTTACAAATAAATAAAAAAGCTCGGAAAATGAAACCCACCTGTTAATATGTTTCCCCCTCCTCTCCCTTCTGAAGCGTTAATATGGCGCAGGCTCCAATCTCCCATGTATAATTGGTGAGTAAGGGAGAACAGACGCTGGCGTTTGAAGTGTTTATTTTTGTAGCCTTGGGATACTAAGAGGGCGCTAGTAAAAACCCAGGCTAGGCACAGTGAATCAGCTTAACACATGGAGGGAGAGAGAGAGGGAGAGAAAGAGAGGAAGAGAGAGAGAGAGGAAGAGTGGGAAACATAGAGATAGAACGAGAGAACAAGAGAGAGTGACAGAGAGTAAATGAGAGTGATAGTAAGGGAGAGAGAGAGGATGAGAGAGAGAAACATAGAGATAGAACGAGAGAACAAGAGAGTGAGAGAGAGAGAGAGAGAGAGAGAGAGAGAGAGAGTAAATGAGAGTGATAGAGAGAGAGAGAAGGAAGGGAGATAAATTGAGACAGATTACTGAAAGCTACATAATATAGATAGTTGTTTTAGATTTATTTTTATTTTTATAATGGATCAACATGTACGTATACCATAAGGAACACCTTCATAATCACACCCGAATCATTCAAGTTGAACATGGGTATGAAAATAAAACCTAATACAACCATTACGTTGTGCCTGGCCCTGTACTATGTTACAGTGATGAAGCATTGAGAGTGATATGGACCACTTATATACCTTTAAACACAGGTGTTGAAATAACAGCCCGTAACTTCCTCTCACACTGACCCCCCGGTCCTGGCCCCACCGCTGAGGAGTCTGGGAAAACATGGTCCTCTGTAGGGTTGTCACTAACGTACAGTTCAAGGTTATTTTAAATCTTTTCAAAATATGGTTTGATATACTTTATGCATTCAACCCGTGAAGTGCAACAGCCGTATTCTCCAGGCAATAAACGCCATAGATGGAAACAAGCCCCAGACATGAATGGTGAAGCCATTTGAAACGTACACCTGTGCATACAGAATTTAATTTTGGTGGATCTTGTTAAATTCGAGAACCGCCAGAGAAATCCGACCGTTCATAAATTCTATTTGACCCTGAAAAGTTCACGAAAGCTGCGTAGGATAAAATACTGAGCACAGCACTTTCTATGTCCCTTAGATATACAGTGCACACACAAACACACACACACACACACACACACACACAAGCGCACACACTCATCCTGACTGAGAAAATAAACCTGTCATGTCATGTCTCTTTTTTCCTTCACCCCGCTCTCTCTTCATCCTCCCATCAACCAGAAGGGCTCTCCTGTCTCAAGCCCTCCTCCTCCTCCTCCTCCTCCTCCTCCTCCTCCTCCTCCTCCTCCATCCTAATAGGATCCCAGTGCTCGGTGTACCGTGTTTTCATTGGGAAAAGCCTCATAACCTAGAGGAGCTCCCTGGCTGACTGTGAAACAGCCAGGCACACTCCTAATGGGCCTGAGAGGGGCGAGGGCCGGGCGAGGGCTGGGCTCTTTAAGAGGCTTCCTAAGGGCCCCAAAAAATGGCCCCTGTCATCTCCTGTCTGTGCAACAACAAAGAAAATGGGCAGCAAAAGAGCAGTGAATGTAGGTGTATTACAGCTGTTGCACAGCTTGCCAAGACTTACACAGTGTATGCACAGTAACGCCTGAACAGGTCAGAGAGTACAGCGGGAAGGGCTTATCTTCACAAGGAAGACAAGGCCTGTGTGACACACACAACACACAACACTATCTCTGCTCACAGGCTTACGACCTTGTACGCAAGTCCTGGACTTGATCCATTTGCTAAATTGTGGGTTTCCATTGACAAAACTAGATTGGTAATGTATGCTGGTTCTTATCTGTCTGAGGCCCCCTCAGAACAGCTCACAGCAGCGATAACATCGAGAATGGCGGCCATTTTGCATCAAAGACTGGCTACATTCTTTAGTCTGTTGGCGAATGTAAACATGGGGGTGTTTGGAATAGATAGAGGTGTTTCTGCTGAGAATTTCCTTGATACGGAAAGAAACCCACTATTCTCTCTCTTTCACACTCACACACACTCACTCGATCATGAAATATATCCAACCAAACTCTGGCATGAAACACTGTTAGATGAGTGGGACTATCTCATGCCAGTACACTACGCTCAGATGGATTAGATCTAGACACACACACTCAGAAGCACATCCACACATCACTGTCCCCTGCTTCTAATAGTGCTAGCTCCTTAGTGAGGTGTGCAATAGAAGGCTCTCAGACCTGTCTCACACAACATTGGAGAGAATTTAACTCGTAAAAAAAAGTACCTAAGGCCAGTTGAGCCTTTCGTACACAGACCGAGCTATTTTTTGCTTTCAAATGTGTTTCTGTTCTCTTACAGAGCCAACTTTCAAATGTGTTTTGTTGTTTTGGCTAGCCAGTTTAGATGGTTCCCAGCAGGAACACTGGGCTGTAAAGTTAAGGCACCCTCCAGACCAATTAGCAGGTACCATGGAACTCAACACATAATGTCACTGTCTGTGGCTGCTGTCAAAGTTCTTCCACAGAAACAGCTTCAACGTTCACGAAAGAACCTCCTAAAAACATTTCCCTAATGACACGATGAACGTTTATGTGGCAGTATAAATCTGCCACCTCAAACTGAGACGTCATTCTATCTGTCTGTCACAAAAAAACCTAAGGAACCATCGGGGTCTGTAAAGGTTCTAAAAATAGAACCCGTCGTTCATGTCTGTGCCAGGGTCAAACTGCAGCTTCTCACACTGGGGGATTTTAGTTTTTGCTGGAGTGGAATTTGGGGTTTATGTGGGGTTGATCTCTAAGGATTCATAGGAGTTCTGACAGTTTATATTAAGGTGGCTCTCAAGGGAGCAACTTTAAGCAGCTGTTTCACGCACAGCATAATTCACCTGGCACTCAAATGAGCTTGATCAACAGAAAACAAACAGTCGATTTAAGACGAGGTGTGTAGACGTCACGCGTGACTGCGTCCAGCTACACAGGATACCATCAGTCTTCATTCCCTACCGAGAAAATAAAAACATGCTGCATTCAAACTTGGCCGCTCAATGGGCTATTGTAGACTTCCAATTAAGGCTTTTCTGTAGTAATATAGAGGAACTTAGTCTAGCCAAGGTCAGGGGAAAGAACTGTGGGAGAAAGCTACGTGTTTGTCTCAGAAATGAACCTTCGGTGGCTAGATTACACGTGGAACACAATGGGAGATTTACTACAGGTAGACTAATACTACAGGCTTGTTCTCAGCAAGCCCATGAAAAGGCTTTCAGGGAGCAATATGGTGCTGGCCAGGTCCTGGAGAGCTAGGGGCCTGTGTGTTGGTGGGGCCTGAATTTAATTTGCGATGAACAAAGGGAATTTAATTAATTTAAAAAGAGAGAGAGAGGAAAACCAACCAGGATCCCCCAATTGCTCTGGGAACAGGGTCAGAAGTCTCCGCTGCAGAGACAGGTGACATGGTCCAGAGCGCCTGTTTTCCTTGTCATCGCTCTGGAAGCTCTGCTCCCTGGGAGGAAGAGGGCTGGAGGCCAGCTGGACCCCCACTGGCTGTGAACTACCACAGGGCCTCCTTCTGGGCCCCCTTCTGGGTCCCTGGCACTAAAACTTGGGACAATAGAGAAGGACATTAGCATTTTACAGTCAGGATCCTTCGGGTAGGCGGGGCAGGGGACGGAGATGGGAGGCGGGGGGAGACGCGGGGCGGGGGAGGAAGCGGGGGGGGGGTGTGGTGGGTTAACCTGCTACAATGACGGTCGTTATCGTGGTCTGGGTCGTAGAACCATCGTGGGGTTTACAGCAGATAAATGGAGACCAAAATAGAACTTTGCTCAAAGAGGAAATAAGTTCCATTCGCAGGAAGCGGCAAACAATGGCTCGCTGCTGTAAATGATTCGTAAGGTTCGACAGTTGGAACGGAGCGACAGGTTTATATTCATGAAGATGCATCTGATAGCAGAATGCCAGTCGGTAGCTGTGGTTTGTGGCTATATGTTTTTACGGCTCTGTCACTAGCTTCTAAGGACAATAGTCAGTGTCACATCAGTGTCAACAGGAGGGGCGATGTCATTATCACCCACCTCATCGTTAATCTACTTAACAGGGATTTCACTCCGCTGACAGAATATATAGGATAAGGAGGGCTACAGTGTGCCTGGACTAAATATTAGCAGTCAGACAAATAGTGAAGAAGTGACCAGTGATATTTCGTTGATACCGTACTTGCTCTCTAATGACAAAAACTGAAGAGTTCTACTATTGAACGCTGAATGCCAAATTCAACACTTTGAAAAATAAATGTTATTTGGCACTATCAATAAATACTGTTGTTTCAGGTGTTTCAACCTAGTAACTTAATAAACCTAGTAAAAGGTTTCAACGAGTTCTCAGTAATAAAATCACGAATCCATTGCATTCTAAATATTTTGATATTTTACAGTGGCTAGATTTCAGATAAATACAGAGGTAATTGTTTTGGAAGAACCAAATATGAACTGGGACTGATTCTTATAAAAATGATTCTTATCAATCAGCACACCATACAGCACTTGTAAAATAAGTCATATGTCTGCAGTGGGACTCAAATGACTATTTTAATTTCAAAGTAAACAATATGAGTAATAAATCCTAAACTAACTTCCTATTCGAATATCTTCTCGTTTCTACCACCTGTAAATACAGCGTCAACCCTAAATCTTGAGGATAAGGTCACATTTTATAATATTTTGTCATTTGTAAAAACTCCTTTTTGGCAAATGTCCTTGCATAGAGAAACAGACAGTGTCTGTGTCTGTGTTTCTCTCTCTCTCCCTCTCTGAGCTCCCAGATGGTGAGGAGAGGCTGTGTTTATCTAAATCCAGGAGGAGAGGGATCCAGTTGATCCTCACCACACCCTCTGTTTCCTCTCTGAAGGGCCTGGAAGGTAAATAACAGCAGGACAGAGAGGCACATTCCAGCTGAGGCACAGGCCTACTCACACACACACACACACACACACACACACGCATATACACACACACACTCACGCACACACACACTCACTCACACACACACTCACTCACTCACACACACACACACACTCACACACACACACACACACACACACACTCACACACACAAGCATGCAGAATCACACAAGCATGAACAAAGGACACACAACCCACGTACAGAAAGTGCGCACACACACACACACACATAAAATCCCCTTGTTCCCGGTACCATCCTGGCCGGCAGCACCCATGCCTCACCCTGTCTGTCTCCCATCCCTCTGACTCCCCCTCTCCTCCCCCTCAACATGATCTCCTCCATTGCGCAACTCCTGTAAACAAACACTCCAACGCTAACACCGCGGTCGCTACAGACCGCTGCCAAAGCCTCTTCCAGACACTCGCTCACTTCCTCAGACACACACCTGCCCCCCCCCCTTCAGCCCAGCCCCTCACTGGCCCAGACATCCACAAATTTGCTTATCAGGCGTTGCCTCTGTCCTTCTTTTCACTTCCTCCTCCTTCTCCATATTTTGGCCAAGAGGCCTCTCCATCTGCTGGCCAGCTGGGAGAGGGGGGATGGCTGGATGGGAGGAGGGGGAAGGTGAGGGGGGAGGTGGAGGTGGTGGAGGTACCAGACCCTGGCAGTCTGTTGCCAGGAACAGCCCAGCTCTCTCTGTGCCCTGCTGGGCTGCATGGTGAGCCCCATCAGGCTGAGCCAGAGCTGTGTTCAGTTCACCCCCAGGTACAGAACACTGGATATCTGCAGCATAGACTGGCCGACTGGCATACATTCCTTTAAATTACTATCAACGTCATGACGACTTCAAGGAAAGGTTTGATTAAATTTGGAAGGACTGTAACATTTAACAAAACAGAAACCAGAAACGTCCGGTTTGATCTTGCTTGAAAGTGCGGGACGTTCGCCAGGACCTGTTTGACACAGGGAGACTGAAAACCTTTCTGATGTAGAGCTTCAGAACTAGCTTCATCCGCTGGTTCCCAGTGAGTGACGCTGTCAGAGTGAATGGAGGCCTTTGACAAAAGACCACGTCAGAGTACGTCAGTCATCATTACCCCCTCCCTCGTCCCCTCACACGCTCACACACATCCCCCACCACCCCTTGTCAGACCGGCAGGTCCAGGAAAGGTCTGGTGGTACCACCGCCTGTAACCAGACCCTGCTCTGTATCCTCCCCCCCTTCACCCCAGCCCTCTGGCCCACACTGTTGGTTTAACCTGATGTTAATGTGGCTACACTGGCTGCCCTTCTGGAATGGTCCTGTTCCAATCAGGCCCCTGCCTCTGCCCCTCGGCCGCCTCACCTGTCAAAGGCAATTTACAGGCGATCGCAACCTAACTGAGAAGGAATGTGCTTTCATGTGTTTGGCCCGCATTGCCAAGACGGACGCCGAAGAACACACGCCGCAGATGGACGCTTCCCACACGGCGAGATGGCGATGGGATGTGTTTCCCCATCGAATCACATCCCTCTCCAGTCCACTCACTCTCTCAGGAAACAAACTTGTGTACAAGAAGCTCGTTTCTGAGGAGAGAAACCTTTTGAGGTAGAAAATCACTCCAAAATGACTTCTACTGAAGGACGACGCTTTCTCATCCCGTGAACCTCCTCTCATTTCTCTTCATGTCACTCTCTCGCTCTGGAGAGGGGAGAGGCCGCCCAAACCTGTGTTGCCAAGGCTACCCTCTTGACCCTTGACCCTCGTTCCTTCTACACCTGTCAACAAGTCACAACCGCACCCGGCGAGCCCTGCTTCCTGACCTCTGACCTCCAGGAAAACCTGTTTATGTCGCTACTCTTAAACCTGGAGCAGGATGGGACAAAGTCACGATAATGGAATCTTTTCTACGATCTCAGGATAAAAGTGTCTGCTAAATGAATCAATGTAAATGGAGTTTCTTTGTTAACCAGCATCAGAAGACAGACGGCTCGTTGTGTTCCAGAGCTGGGACATGAGATGAGCTGACATCTTCCCATCTCAGCAGGTTCTGCTGCGTCTCCACCCAGCATCCCAGCGTGTTTATCCTGGGTTCGCATCAACCCTGCGCTGGCTTTTTATTGTCCCTCATGGCTTGGCTTTGAGGATGCCCTTCACTTCCTTCTGACAATACGCTGCTGTTTAGCGAGTCCCCAGTCGTCCCCTGTGCGCAGCGGCCAAAAAAACCCGAACCCTGGGAAACGTTGGATCCCGACCTTTTGAAGTTTTATGGTGCTGCTGCTTCGCAGGCGCTAGCAGGGTCGACCCTGACTCACACGCTGTCTACCGCACATGCAGACCTGGTGCCCCTGCGCTGTATCACTCTACCACATGCTCCACTCAGACAGAAACACACACACACATCACAGGCCTCGTAACACAGGCCCAAGTCAGAGCAATGATCAATCCAACACTTTTTCAAGAGATTTCAGTTCATTTGCTTAGATTCAGGTATGCATATCTGTACTGTAGACTATTCATCTGGAACAGATTAATTTAAATGGATATTACGATCATGTCAAGGGAAAAGTCTGATCAAATTTGGTTGCTTGAACTATTAAGCGGGTATAATATGAAATGAAATGTGTTCGCAGGCCAGGAGCCAGTGGATAAACATTCAGAGAGAGTCAGTGCCGTTAACATTACGCTGACCTCATCTCCACGATGCCCCCGTCCCTCAATCCCCCCCCCCCCTGCCCATACACTCCACACGCCTTCCCTTGTGCTATTCACCCTCCGCAGGTTGAACCCTGAGGTCTCTCCACCCCTCAATGAGATTCCTGGCCATTCCACGCACGGTTTCCATGTCTCTCCAAACACCGGCAGACTGAGCCACAGAAAAAAGTCTGTCACAGAAATCTTCCCTCTATTCTCTGGGTCTGGACATGAGCAAACAGGTTCGCTTTCACCACCCCTGGCAACCCCCCCCCCCCCTTCCCCCACTCCCCCCTTTCACTCCAAACCGGCAACCCGCCCTTTTAGTCCACAGACACAGGACATGGTGCTAACAGGCTCGACGTGTTCTCATGAATTGGGGAGATAAACGGTTTTGGTGGCTGCACACGGAGAAGACTTCCTGGCGCTCGGCAGGGTTGGAGCCGAGCTCTCTGGGAACCTGTTGGATCGTGAGAGGAACTGAAAGGGGGGGAGAGGTGTAGGAGACAAGGGGGGTTTGGAACGAGAGCATGCTGAAATGGCAGACCCTCAGCGGTGGGTCACAAAGGATAAATGTAATGTTTACTTATGGTAATTATCGGCTTTGAATAAGCTCGGGCCATTAAAAAGGTCAATAGCCTTTAATGTGGTCTGTGAAAACAGCCTCTTTAAGCGCTAGAGGTAAACATACACAGTTGAAAGCGCGGCCAAAACCAGGAGCTTTTATCTTTAACAGTTCCCATAACTTTTAAGTTCCGTTAGAACTCTTTGAAAAATATTGATTGTCTTGTTTAGTGTGATTTGATTAACTTATCTGCGTATGCAGATTTCTTGGTCAACAGTCACAGAAGCAGGTGCACAATTTGCCAAACTGAATGACACTAAATGGTCTAATGTATTTATTTCTATTCAAATGCTTCCTCCCGCTTAGTTCAAAAGATGGTTTATCTTCCAATTACATGTCACACAAACACAGAGAGAGAGGCGATGGGAAAGTTCAAACCTCAATTGGGGAGTTTGCTTGGACAGATTGAGCAAATATTTCTTTTGTGTGGTCTCCTCTTCTTGACAGGCAAAGACTGGGGGAGAAAACGGTCCCAGAACGCATTGCATTCTGGGACTGAATGGTCCATTCCATTTCGGTACAGCTGCCTCCCTGTTTACACGCTGTCACTTGGCTTCGGGGGTAATTAGGCAGGGTTAAGCAGCAACAGAGACCGCTCACATCTTGCAATTAAACTGCTTTCTTATTTAAAGAAAATAATAAACCTTGTGTGCTTCCCAGTAAGTCTTTAGGAGAAGCTTCTCCCCTCAAAGTCAATGGTTTTCAGATGCAGCTCAGTATAGTGGACATGCTTAAATGTGAATTAGATGACTTCCTCTGGATGCTCAATCAAAGCTTCTTTAAACAATTATAACCAGTTACCCATTTTTTTTTCTTCTGGAAAATTCTTCCACCTGTACATTCTACCTTTCTTCGCTGTGTGTTCAAAGGGCTTAAAGACCTGTTTGTGTGTTAAAGTGAACCGTTACTGGAAGTCATCAAAGATTTTCAGTAGAATCGAATACTCTTTCCTGTCCTTTGAGCCTCTGTCTAAAGACAATTCCCTACCCTATGAGGTTGGAAAGAAAATGTGATTTCTGAACTGAATGTTTTCTAAACTGTGATATATCACTGCTTTGGAATGGCCCCATTGTTTGGAAGTTGTGTGATGATGTGGAAAAGATAAACGATAAAACGTAATTTAATGATAAAGAGTGTGAGACAAAAGAAGCATTCCTTTGCAGACACATTGTTGAACGCTCTCCTGGCAAGTTTAGACAGCACGCCAAAGAAGCATCCATTAAGACTTAATTTCAACTTTGCAGCGCCTTAAAAATAGCAGTAATCTGAAAGTTAAAGGTGATAGCTGAGCAGAGATAGCAGGAAGGAAGGATGGATGCTCTCTCCCAGACTCATGTGCGTCTAAACAATCGGCAGCAGCTTTGCTCGGCGGTGTCCTGCACCCAGATGCAACCCCATCAGGAAAAGCACCCCCTCAAGGGCTGCACGCACACAGACCACTGAAATCAAAAAGTGAAAAATGTGTTCTGGCAGACAGTGTTAGCTTTCATGATGTAATTCCATAACATGTTGTGTCCACCGTTCACAAAATAAGGATTTGAATTCCTTTTCATTTCCATGGACTTCCATGGACTCCATTCTAAAGTCAGAGACGCATTTAGACTGGCCAGCAGGATAGAAAGGACCAGAGCTGAGCCAGCCAATCAGACCTGTCATCCACAACCTCCCAGCCCCCTCAGCCACATCATCTGTGCCCTCTTGTGGATGATTGGCACAGTTCTGCCTGAGGCCCCTCTTTATCTGTGTTCATCTCTCCAGGGCCCTGCAGAGCCCACAGGCAGACTGACTTCCATTTCCCAACACCGATCTCTCATTCCTCCCTCTTCCACTTCCCTTGCAGGCTCTTGGCAAAGCTGCAAGCACCTCTCTATTTTATGGAAACGTATTAGGGAAAATAATATCAGCTCCAAAGCTCTCAGTGTTTTGACTGGGCTTAAAGGGCTCTTAAACTTCAGCGCGCTATGTTCATAAACTCAAATCCAACTGTGAGCTAAGCCTGACACTGACATCATGGAGAAACGCTGAAGCTTCACCGGAAACCCCCAGACAGGCTTAATATCGATCCCTCTATGCTCATCTTCGCTGCGAGCCAAAAATGTGACATTAATATTATCGAGAAATCGAAAAGCAGATTCCTTTTTATTCCTCTGGACAGCTTCTGATTCCTCAGAGACGAGGCGTAGAGGAGGACGACTCAAAAAGCTGCTGCCATAATAGAAACCATTCAGCGTTAGAGGACAGCCAACGAACAGAAGTCATTTACTTTAGTCTTCAACAAATAAAATGTAATAAAATAATTTATGGTTTGTGTTTGGTGCCAGTACAGAATAACTCGATAATTGCCTCTTATGGGTTGTTCTTGGATGCTTCAGTTCCCTACTGAACGGATTAACTTTGTTTCTGGTAAAGAGATACCAAAGAAATAATACAAGTTGGTTGTTTCAACACTAATGAGTGTTAGAGTAAACGTTATTCAACGCTCCGCTTGTCTCCCCACAGTTCACAAAGTTCAAAGGTTTTTTTAAAGGTGGAAATCAAAAAATTCTCAATTTGGAAAGTTTGGAAAACTTTGTTGAAAATGTTTGAAATGTTGAAAACTTTTGGAAGAAGTTTGTATCATTGTTGACTACTTAAAGGGGGCTATACTATACACTACTGTTGTCTGAATTATTTCCTAAGCAGACTCATAGTTGTGTGGAAAACCTTCCATAACTCCATGAGCTGCAATCTGTACAAATAATATATTAGAGTAAATCAACACAGTTATGGTTATAAAATACTGTGACTTACCTAATAAACACTTTGACCCAGCAATTTAATCCTTTTGATTTCCAGCCAGCTTTTGGGGTTGAATCGACCTGTTGAAATACTGGAAGCAGTCAATTTGTGAATAAATGTTACATTTACAACCTTGTCTTTATGGATATAAATCACCAAGGATGTTTTAGGTGAGCTTGGGGCAGGATGCAGTCAGGAAATTGAGTTAGGACAGATGTTTAAAACATCTACTTCATCCTCCTCGCTCAAGAAAATAAAAGAGAGGCAGAGAAACTGTAAAGTATTTGACCAGCCCAAGTAAAAAACACTTATAACTCATTTCAGAAAAGTCTTCTAGTTGTTGAAGCTTATTTTTAAAGGGTGCAGACTGAATATGTCACTGGATCAAGTTCACAGATATTCTTACTGCTTCGTGTCTTGTGAAACCTGCCGGCCAAACTGACATCAGCAAACGTTACTTTTTTAATTCTTCAGTTGCGTTCAGCGTGCACCATCTCAGAGCGAACTGAAGCTAATGCATTGTGAGGGCTGGATTATTCTGCTTCCCGTCGCTTTGCCGGGAAATTGAGTTCAGATTTTTGGCAGCCTAAGATGCTGATGAGGAAACGCAGCATGATTTCAGTGATTGGTAAGACGAGAAGTCAGGGGAGCCAAGTGGCTGAGTCAGAATGTTGCCGGTTCTATTCCCGGCCGTGTAAAATGACGTTGTGTCCTTGGGGCAAGGCACTTCACCCTACTTGCCTCAGGGGGGGAGGAATGTCCCTGTACTTACTGTCGCTCTGGATAAAAGTGTCTGCTGAATGATTCAATGTAAATATAAGACACTCACACTTCCAGCTGCGCTCAGACCGACACCGTCAATCTGTCCTGCCCTGGTTTCCCTTCTCTGACAGGGACCTCAGCGACCCGCAGCCTTGATCAACTGACAGTGAAGCCAGGGCTGATGACGAGGATTCCTGCTTTGCTACAAAGGACGTCACAGCCTCCCAGCAGCAGCACCAGGGCCCAGATGCTTGAATCTGGAGCCGGACACAGACCGACTGACTGAGGTTCCAGAACAGAGGCTTGTCGGTGTGGATCCCATTGTTTTGTTTTGTCCCATTGTTGTTTTGTTCACCTGTTCACTTCTTCTTTTTCCGTGTTTCCCCTCATTCCCCATTTATTTTCCTTCCGTCTTTTTTTCTTTCACTCCCTCTCCCTCTCTCTCTCTCTCTCTCTCTCTCTCTCTCCCTCTCCCTCTCCCTCTCCCTCCCTCTCCCTCTCCCTCTCCCTCTCCCTCCCTCTCCCTCTCCCTCTCCCTCTCCCTCTCCCTCTCCCTCTCACTCTCTCTCTCTCTCTCTCTCTCTCTCTCTCTCTCTCTCTCTCTCTCTCTCTCTCTCTCTCTCTCTCTCTCTCTCTCTCTCCCTCTGGTGGAAGCTTTAGTAGATGGCGGCTACACCTTTATTGTGTTCTGGTTTCCATATTCAGGAGGGATATTGGGGGCTAGTAAACTGGAATGATCTGAGAGCTCCTCCCTCTCGGAAGGCCAGCAGCTCCATCTGTCCAGCTCCACCCTGCATCTGTGCGCTGTCACTTGGAACAGAGGGGTGGAACAACCGTGGAACAGGAACAACGTGAGAACCGTGTTCTGACATCTTCAAAGAGGTACTGGAGCTCAGGCATAAAGGCCTGGTTAAGATGGCGAACGGAATCAAGTCCATCAATTGATCAGAATTCATTCATCCATCTAAAGCGCACGTGTATTTGTATAATCCCCCCCGGTTTTCACTTAGAAGTGACCCATTGGCTACCAGTAGAGTTCTGCCATCTGCCAACCAGGGTCGATAAAAACTGAGGCTTGAAAAACTCCCATGGCTGAGCGGATGAACAGCGATGACAATGCTTGTACTGCTGTTTGATTCCAATTAGCACCCGTCAAGATTATTTACAAGGACTTCTCTGATCTCAGCTGCCCAATCATGGTGAATCAAGACGAGGAGTAAACACATTCGCTTCAAGAAACATCTGGATTGGGAGAAGATCGTGAAAGGAAAAAAGAGATTGGTGACTTGGTGAGCCTTTCTTGAAGCTCCAAGTTCTCGCTTTCCCTGATGGAGGAATTTAACGGGTAACATGGGATGCGTTAGATCAAACCCGAGCATGCCTTCGACTCACGCAACAATGATAACTCGGATCAGACGGCAATTAGGATAGATTTCGATTAGTAAACTGCTCAGGAAATGTTGAGGTGAAGCAAAAACAAGTTTCTGGCTTTGACACAAAAGGAACAGGCAATCATCAAACAGCCTCTTGTCCGCAAGCTTTGAAAAACACAGCGAGGGCACCGAAAAAAGACGAAGAAAAAAACCCGCTGGCACTAACGTAGAACAAAACACTACGAGCTGAAGAAATAAAGCTTGAAGTAAAAAGCCATGTGCAACCGCAATAAATTCCAGGCGACTTTATATGTAAATGAACATAAAAAGAAGTTCACATCTCTCAGCATTGTGGGAAACTCTGGCGAACAGGACAGTGAAATCAACTCCTGGGTTAAAGTGTGGCTTCGGAGCTGATGAGGTATCACAAACACTCGCCAGAGGGAAGTTGAACTGCTTGTGTGGGGAGGGAAGGAATTAGATCCATCGTCAGGCTCTCAACATTTTTACAATAGGTATACATATCATCACATTAACCAATGTCTTTGTCCACTTGCCACAATATTTTGTTTCAATCCTCTCCAGACAGCGAACACACACACACACACACAGGTACACACAAACGCAGACACAAAAGTTTTCCATGAGACAGTGCGCCTGGCCTCCATGACCTGGCTTGGATTGTTGCATTTGAACGAAAGAAAAAATCACTTTCACTGGCACAGTGATCGTGTCTGCTGTGAGGTGAGTCATCTGACCGAGGACTGGGCCTCACCCACCACACCTCCAGCCAGCATGCTGCGCTCACACACGCACACACACACGCTCCCAAACACACAGCTTTATGGCTCCTGGCTGTGGTCAGGACTCCAGTCACTCCAGGGGCTTTTCAAGGGTGTGTGTGTCAGACAGACAGGAAGATCATCTCTAGCCTCTCCTCAGCTCCTTGGGCATCACTCATCATGGTATCCCTGAGCAGACGGACATCTGGGCCGCGCCCTGCAACCTTCCTTCCCACTCCAGACTGCTGAGAGAAAAGGCCCAGAATGAGCCCACAATTCCAACCAAGTACCTGCTTATCCAGCTCCAGTTTAATCCTGGGTTTGTTCTACAGTTTAATCCTGGGTTTGCTCTACAGTTTAATCCTGGGTTTGCTCTACAGTTTAATCCTGGGTTTGTTCTACAGTTTAATCCTGGGTTTGCTCTACAGTATAATCCTGGGATTCCTGACAAACGCTATTCATGTGCCACAAAAACATTTGGTTGAAGCCAATATTATTTATCAAAGAGTATTACTCTGCTGCTGAATCTTTCTGTCACTTCACGAGACTTCAAAAAAGACGTTTTCAAAATTGGATAAAAAAAATAAACATTAAAGCAAAATGTTGTTGGTTTCGTACCGTGTGGTTAAGAGGCTAATAAACAGCTGGAGCGTCGACAGGGAAGCTGTTGAAAGCGTCCGTGCCAAACACAGCACACAGACCCTTGTTCCATGGAGACAGCCTGTCCTTCAGCACTTCAGTCAAGCCAATTCTAACAGCTCCAGTATCCACACAACAATGATGGATAGCTGTGGGATTGCTGAAGAAAGGATGTTCAAATAACAGATTCATTCATGCAAAGACTGTTTAAAGAGGACTCAGACAGCGCGAAGATTCACATTCATTCTGCCTGGGTGGGGGGCGGAGCTACCTGGGCGCTGCTTCCTGTCCGACACAGCGGAAAATACAACCTGTGTCATCATCGCTTAGCGTTCCGGTGTTTTGAGGGTCGCATGGAGACTTGTTCATACTGTTTTCTGAATGCAAGGGAAACAAAACTATTGTGTATAATAACAACCCCGTAAGGAGGATATTAGCTGCAGTCTGATCTTTAATACGTTTTCTGTAGGGCCAAGGAAAGCTCTTCTAAGCTGTTGTTTTGTTTTTGCATTAAAAACAGACTTGTAAAAATTAGCACTTGAGTAAAAACACTCTATGGAAGTGTTTCATTTTGAAGCTGAAAGAGACAGACAGTCAAAGACAGACAGTCTTTTCAGAGAAAAGGGGGGGGGGGGGGGACCCAAGCTTTGTTATGTTTCCAATCAAAACATATCAACAACATGAAACCAGGGGGACGAGGATCCACGCAAACACTTTCATCTAAACTCAGTGGGGGAGATGAGCGCGCCAATGGGTCGGCTATGGAGTTTCACCATATTTAGGAGATCTAAGGCAGCATTAGTTGGATTTTGACGTGTCCTGTTTGAGTTGGTAAATGGTGCATTAGGAAGGGCTGTAAGGAGCCTTTTAGGAGACTGAAAGCAGGCTCCACAGGAATACACTCACTCTGCAGAACCAAGGTAATTTGTCCCAATTTACAAAATGATTTCCCCTTCTGCAACATTAGGGCATTTTTCCCAAAAGCCTTTTTGGAGGGAATGCTTCAGAAATGTCAGATTCAATAAGATTTCAAGAGTTATGGGTAACTACCAAATAGTGTATTGTTGGAGATACAGTTTTTCCAAAGCTCGATGGATCAGCTCTATCTCTCTCTCTCTCTCTCTCTCTCTCTCTCTCTCTCTCTCTCTCCATCCCCCTCTAGTCTCTTTTTCCCTCCCTTTTTATTCTGTCTATATATTTTCCCCAAACACACACTCTCTCTCACACACATTTCACTGGGAACATGACTGGGTTAAACATACTTCTTAATACTCTATGACTTCAAAGCATACTTGTCCTCCACAGTAGATTTATTTGGCCCTTATGTCAGACTCGGATTAACACAGGTCAATCATAAATAAAGAGACGAGGTTGTCAGCTGACCGCTGATGGTGGTCCGGACTTCCTGTCGGAGATGTGGGGACCGCCTCGTGTTCCTGGGTGGCCTGGGCTCTGAATGGGTCCAGTTTAGATCCAATGGTAAACACACTGTGCAATTTTGTTGGTTCAGAATTTAGCGAGATCAAATAAGGCACATAAAAAGAAAATCTGGCTGATTGTAAATAAAATGGCCTCTAAGGGCTTGAGAAAGTGATTGCAAGGGAATGGAATCTGTTAGTCTTGCTATTGACTGTTACAAATAGTAGGACTTTCTTTGAAATTTCGATTTGTAATAGTCTCAACATTGGCTCCACACAGTTTGTCATCTTTACGAATTATGATACATCAAGACGTATTCTTCTATGGACAGAAGTAGGGGCCGAGGCCTCACTTCATAGAAAATCTGTGTTGCAGTGACTTGAACTGTCTAACAAAATGGTCTTGTTCTAGAACACCCCGTGCTTTGATAGTGTGATCATTTAAATCCACATAATTTGACCAGAATCAAACGTCTTCTCAACAAGTCTCAGGCAACCACAGTGGGAGGAACACAGGCCCAGAAAAAAACACTCTGAAGACGTAGAAATATACCTGTGGCCAGAACTGATCTTTTTTTATAGTTCATCAGCATAACCAGTGTTTAAAGCTCAAAACATGCACAGGTCAAATGACCTAGATGATCCAAACTCATGATGTTAGAACTTTTTCAAAAAGGGGACAAAGTGTTGCTTAAAATAAATAAAAAACATGTAAATGTTTTCAGTGTTTCTTGTAAATGAATTTGTCCTTAAAAATATACAATCCTTTGTGTTTTCAATACAAAATCAAGTTGAGCGATTAACATAATCAAATGTAATAAGATAAATAAATATAAATTGCATTCACATCTAGTGGAACTTCAGCATTCAGCTTGTGTTACTGTCCGTTCCCTCTACACACACAACACAACTTCAAGTAAGTGCTTATCAATAAATTGTTTCTAGGTATACATTTGCTACAAAGTCATGATGCGTAACTCTTAATAAAAAGTTTGGCAACAACAAAATGCTTTTTTTTCACTCAGTTCCCAAATGAATTTAGATAGGCATGCTTAAAAAGCAGACGGAATCCATTGGAACTTGTAGTACATTCTCTAAAGTAATATTTCACAATCTTTAACCGTTTCTAAGGACTACAGTGTCTAAAAAATCTCAGTGGAAAAAGTATACAATATTTTTTTCTTACTTGCGTGAAGAATAAAAATAGTCTGTAGACATATTCAAAATGCCCAGTGGTTTGCATAATTATTGTTTAAACGGATCAGCGTTCCCGGTGTTCGTCATTATAGGCCTGCAAAAAAAAACAAAAAAAGGCGAAGACAAAACATTGGTCTCCATGGAAACCATATTCAGACGCTTTAAACCGCTAATAAGAATAATAACCCTAGCAATTACAATAAAACAGCCCATAATATTTGAAAATGTCTAACAGTATGAACATTAGGCCTTGGTGCGAATCATGGGTCTCAGAGACCGATTTACATGCAATGCATTCTGGGAGAATGAGTGATTAGTGCGACCCCAGCTTGCAGTTTTGGGTTGGTTGCCATGGCAGTGCTTTGGCCTCTCAGATAGCCAAGAAGCTCTGGGATCTCTGTCCAGACTGGCAGTGAGGGCATGCTGGGAAATGTGGGTAAGACTCCTCCAACAGAGCCACAAGAGGGGGAACCGCAGACAAAACACCAACCAGACTCTCTCTCTCTCTCTCTCTGTCTCTCTCTTTCTCTCTGTCTCTCTGACTCTCTGTCCTCTCTCTTTCTCTCTGTCTATCTCTATGTCTCTCTAACCTCTCTCTGTCTGTCTATCCTCTCTCTCTGTATCTCCATCTCTGTCTCTCTCTATCCTCTCTCCTTCTCTGTCTCTCAATCCTCTCTCTCTGTCTATCTATTCTCTCTCTCTGTCTCTCTATCCTCTCTCCTTCTCTGTCTCTCTATCCTCTATCTCTGTCTCTCTGTCCTCTCTGTGTATCTCTGTCTCTCTCTCTCTGTCTTCTCTGTCTCTCTTTCTATCCTCTGTCTCTCTCTCTCCTTCTCTCTCTCTCTTCAGCTCTGTCTCTTTCTGTATCTTTCTCCCTCTTTTCTTAGTCTCTCTCTCTCTCGTTCTCTGTCCATCCCTCTTCCTCCTTAATAATGCCACGCTTGACGTTGGTGAGACTGATGTTTGTGATCTCTGCTCCCTGGTGACTCAGTGGAACTGGAGCATTAAAGTACAGCTTTCCCCAGAGCCAATCACATCTCACAGACACTTCTGTCTCCTCGCTAGCTCAGTCAGGACATTGATTGGTCTATAAATGAAGATGGTGTCACTCTTTGGTGGTCACCAGGGTAACAGGCGATGGTCGGAAGAGTGAGGTCATCGACAGACAGACAGACACTGAGTCTGTCTGTCGGTCAAATAAAGTCCTTCTTAATGGAGCGTTTGACTTTAGAGTTGTTCATGAGCTAATGAAAAACAGACTTTTAACATTGAAACCACTGGCTGGTATGTATACAGTATTACAGTATGATTTTGTAGGTATACTGTATTTGCAGAGTATGAAGGCACACAGTTTGAAACCCGCCCCCCCCAAAAAGTCTGCTTACCTGAAAAGACTGACCTCTTGGTGCTGTCTCTCACTCCACTACCTGTGAATTCAAACAGACAGCAAACGGTTCAGTCGACACCTGCAGGACACACAACTGCATCAGTGACGTGTCACAAGCCAATGGGATTCTGGGAAAGGACAGGCAACATAAAATCAATGATTCATTCACTTCAGCAGGTGTCAGCTAACTACATTCATAAAGAAGGCTAATTAGGGTTGCTTACGCCAAGATTAAAACAACGGTTGGCTGTGGGTAGACGGGAGAGAAGTCGTTTCATCTCCTTTGGGGTTAAAGCGGTTACCCCGGAGTGGAAGTCTCTAGAATAACAGGAAATAGCTATGGATCTTTTTTTCATTATTTCGCTCCTTCGCCATAGACTTGGCGCCGGTACACACACAAACACACACACACACGCGCACACACACACTGGCATGGTAGCAGACTGAGCCCGCCATTCAAGTAGACACGCGTAAACACACATGCA
This sequence comes from Neosalanx taihuensis, assembly GCA_030340665.1. Taxonomy (NCBI): domain Eukaryota; kingdom Metazoa; phylum Chordata; class Actinopteri; order Osmeriformes; family Salangidae; genus Neosalanx; species Neosalanx taihuensis. The sequence goes on from CM059304.1 coordinate 11,381,251, forward strand.
CTGTACGCACGCACACGCGCACACACACACACACGTACACACACACACACGTACACACACACACATGGCACCGCATGAGCGCTCTCTCATGCTGACCGGTACTTTGTCACATCTTAATCTTGCTGGGTTCCAGTTTCTCCCTCCTCCTTTATTTCTCGCTTTTTCCACCCTTCCTCTCCATCTCCAGCGTACAGCTCCGGGTCTTTTCTAAACACATCGCTGCCATGCCCTGACCCCTCTGCGGATCCCCAGAGGCCATTAGCAACATCCATCCCCACTCTCTGCCAGAGAGTCATCTGGCCAAAACACACCATTCTCAAGAGGAACTTGTCATGCGTGCGCTAACGTTTCCATTGGATGGCAGCGTTTGTGTCCGTGCTTAATGTTTTCTTTGACTGGAATTCCTGTTTCATTAGCTCCATAAAATGTGTCTGTGTGTTTCCCCAAGTGTTCCTGCCTGCCTCTGGGCAGCAGATCCAGGCTTCTCTGCTGCTTGAGAAATATGGAGCTACATGAATGTGACAACATTTCTGCCGCTCGTTCTGGGAACAAGAGCTAGACCAAAATGCTAAAATTACATACATAGTTTCGTCTCACATGATACATAAATTAGCAACAGATTGTCCCCTTTATGCAGCTACAGTACCCCCGCACAGAGCGAAGGGAGCAAGCCGAAGTTCGAATCAAGTGCCCCCAATGTCTCAGAGGATGAGCGATGCACGATTCTCATCATAAAAGTTAAGAGAGCAAGAGTTGGATCGGTTTGACATTAGACCTCAGCAAGTTGGAAACTCTTAAGGTTCAGTAAATGTATCAACTTATATTACTAAATGCATTGGAGTGATTTATGAAGTTTAAGCTCTAAAGGAGAGCTGGGCTGGTGATATCATGTCCAAAGCCAGATCAAGATATCCCAGGCAGGCTCTTATAATGAGACAATTTATGAGTTACAATAGATGTCAATATCAATCAAACTGCTTTAGCCGAAAATAAGAGGAAATTATGCATAACGGCCCCAAACCTGACTTTTGATCCGATGGAAGCTCTTCTAAACCTTGACAGATGACCATTCTTAAGACAATCACTCACAAAGAGCAGCAACTTTAGTACGTCTAACGTTGAAATAAGTCTTAAATGCTATGATAGAAAGGTAGATAATGATCTTTCAGAGGCTGAAGCAGGAAGGGTTTTGTGATAGGTAGTATCGAGAGGGAGAGGAGCAGTAAAGATGGACGCCACTCACACTTGTCCTGTTCTGGAGGTTCCATGATGTCACTTTCTGTGTCACTGGGAATGTGCCAGGGCTGTCTGATAGCTTGAAGCTGCTGGTAGAACTCATCCTGGAGAGGAGGAGACTATGGGTTATGATGTGCGTGTAACAAATAGGAAAATGGGGGTGAAGAAAAAAATACAGTCTCCAATAATTGAATGGTTTGCTTAACCATGTGTGTATCCAACTAAATATCCATATTTTGTCAGAGAGAAAAACACGAGGAAATCTGAAAGACATATTTCTTTTAACAGCTGTAATACGTCATTTCGCAACTTCACATTCTGGAATGCTTAGAAACAATATCCCAAAACTCATTTTAAAATGCCTTGGCGGTCATGATTTTGGTTCACTCTGGTACAGAAGACACTGATGATATTACAAGTCAAGGTGCAATGAGCCATGGATGGAATAAAGCTGTCAAAAACATGACAGAAGAGACCTTGCTGAACTTCTAACCAAAAAAAAAAACTAGAGCACACCCATTAGTTCTACAGCTGTTTTGATTTTCTTTCAAATGTAGTACCCCTCAGAGTATTGTCATCTGGGCCAAACTTTAATAAATAAATTGCCCTGAGTTCTTTGCTAAAAGCTTTTATGTGTTCTTATTTTTCAGAACTTAAAGGTGATGGAAGTTTCCCAGTGGCCTTTCCAGAAGGTTCCACCATGCATCTTAACTACAGCTCAGGGATGAGTTACAACACAGGAAGAGGAGGAAGAGAAGCCAGAACATCCCTTGTTACTTGGATATTCTATTATTTAAACAGGTCCAGGAGTTCTCTCACAGTCTCTCCTTCTTTATTCTCTCTGTTTCTCATGCTCTCTCTCTCTCTCTCTGCCTCTGCGTCTGTGTGTGTGTGCGTCTCTGTCTGTGTGTGTGTCTTTATGTTTCTCTCTCTCTCTTTCCTTGCACAGTATCAGACCAGGTGGCCTCCATCAAATATGAATCAGAGCTCCTATGTTTTTGATGATCTTACTAGGCGTCAACTGAGGCAACCGTCAAAAAAACAAAGAGCAACAGCCGAGCTTCTGGCCATCGTCAGTAAACTGTCAAGAAAAGGGTTTCATGTGAGACAGAGCGGCTGTGAAGGAGACCCTGAAAAGGAGCTAGGAAGACTCACAGAAAGTTCTCCTTTCTGTCCACATGTCTGAGATGACGTTCTACTGTACGGACAGCCACGGTTCCACACAGAACCCCACACGATGGTTTGTGCACGTGTGTGCATCAGCTGTGCAAAAGCTCTCATGTTCTATTGCCAACCTCAGTCAGTCTTCACAAAAGCCTGACTATATACTTAGGGGGAAGCTTTATGGTCATCATACTATACAATACCAAAGGTTTTCAGAGTTTTACAATGTATTGCTAGCATATCAAAACTTGCCTTCAATTCCATATTATTACTTGCTAATCCATTAACTTTATTGACGACATCCTAAAACAATGGCCTTGATGTTTCATTGTTCTCCCACCGTTCTAGAACAACCCAGTACTACGATGATGTTAGGTCCCTTTAATGAGCACGGTTCTTACCTCTGACAGGTAGGCCTTGAGGCTGGAGGTCCTGCCCAGGCTGTCAGTGGTGCTGAGCCCAGGAGGGGTGAGCAGGGGTCGGGGACGGCTGGGCTGGCTGGTGGGCGTCACCGGGCGGCTCCGGGACCTCCTGCTGAAGGTCACCTCCTTGTGACCCGGGTTCCCAGCGGAGCGAGTCAGCAGACTGTTGGGAGTCAGCGGCCTGCTGGGGGTCCGAGGCGTTTGGGTCCGGCTGCTGGGGTTGCTGGGAGAGAGAGTCCGCCCCATGGCCAGGGAGGTGGGCTTGGAGCTGAGCAGGGGGACACCTGCAGTGCTGTGCTTGGAGGAGAGGCCAGGGGACTGGGGCCTGGAGAGCTGGCCCAGCTGGCCGGGCAGAGGCAGGGTGTTGGGCAGAGGGCTGTGGAAGAGGGGGGTCAGGGGCAGGTTCCTGCGGGGGCTGTTTGGACTCCTGGTCAGCTTCCCAGCCTCGGTCAGCTTAGCCAGGTCCTTCTCCACCTCTGGAGGTGAAACACACAGGAACAGAGATCTGAACGGAGGCACAGCAGACAGGCTGAGCACCCAGGATGTAGACGGAAGGATGCTGTAGCTGGGCTAACACTTACAGGCCAAAAAGAACACTGACTTTTAAGAACATGTGGAAGTCTTTAATTAGTCCAAATTGAACGGATTTGTGCCAAATACACATACACACACACACACACACACACACACCATACTTGGTACCGAGTATGTTTCTGTTTGATTTCGCCAACCATCCCTGGAGGAGGGGATCCCTCACTGAATTGCTCCTTCCAAGGTTTCTTCCATGTTTTCTCCCTAGTGAGTTTTTTCTGGGTGTTTTTCCTTGTCTTCCTTGAGGGTTTAGGTTGGTTGAGGGGCAGTTCTATGGGCATATGTGAAGCCCTTTGTGACATTGCTTGTAAAAAGAGCTATACAAATAAAATTTGATTTGATTTGATGCTAAAAGCTGCTCATGACAGGCCTCATTGATGTTTAAGATGACTGGCCACATCACAGTCTGCAAAACAAAGGGAAGAGAAACTGTTTTGGTTCACATGTTTGTCCTTAGAGCTTTTCACTGGTCAACGACGGCCAGATTTGACTCTTTAAATTGTGGGGGATTCTACTTGTCGTTAATACAGCCACAAGTTCACATGGAGCCCCTCTGAAACTCCGAAAGGGAAATTATATTTGCCTGCTTCATTGGTAGTTACAAAAACAGTTTTGTTTGGGAAAATATTTCAACTGCCAACTTGTGATGTGAACATGTGTAACCCTCCTCTCTTGGTTTTCTTCTCTCTTAGGTTTCAGGCGATTCAAGCTGGGAGTTATCACGCGAGAGCGGTATTTTGAGAAATGACTCATCGCTAACTATTCCTGGGGAGTCATGTACGTGTGACATTAAATAAATAGCATTTAGAGGCATGTCATGTATTTCGAAAACCTTGACTTCCCAGTTTATGACCAAACAGTGCACTATCCAAAACAAGCAACATTTTTCCGTGCGGAAAAATGCAAAACACATGGCTGCTCCCGACCAATTAACATCCATCTTTCTAACGTCTCTCTACCAGAACCGCTCTACGCCGGAGCGCTCTCTGGAACGCAGTTTCGTTTGTTTGAAAAAAAAACCTGATCCAAATTGTTTTCGGGTATACTGTCCTTCCGGGACCTTGTGCATTTAATTTTATGTCATGGATAATTAAATTGCCGTTTCTGTAGTTAATCAAGCCTAATTGTAAAAAGGTTAGACCGGTCCCTTGTGGCGCGGAGCTAGAGCAGTCTGACGTGAAGGCAGTGAGGCAGGACGCATGGGCCTGGTGGAAGCCCTGGTCTACACTTGTTTATTCTCTATGGCAACAGAAGATGAAATGCATCATGTATGCAGACTGGCCCTCAGTGTCATGTTCCGTGTGGAGCGTTTCCTGTGTCTGGTGCGGTGTGCTACTGGCACAGAACAACCAGCATCATTTTGAGGAATGAGGAATGACTACTGGTATAACGTAGTTTGTTTCTACATCTCTTGTGTTTGGATGAGAGAGTTAGCTGAGGGAAAGACGACCGACTGTACAGCTCATAGCGTGGGTTGATTGTGTTGGATAATTAGTCCGCTTTTCACTTTACTCCATGTTTTTCAACGCTGCTGTTTGTCTTGTCTTCAGGTCTCATCCACCCACACCAGCTGTACCATGACTGGATGCATAGCGATCTAGCCTACATCATAGTAAACAGGATATGCTGATTAATAATCCCTTCCCATAACGTTGTTATTACCCACTGATGAGAAGATAAACATGGCATTCTTTGGTAGGCAAATCGTTCTCCTTCCCGTAAACAGTGGGAGCGATCATCCAGTCGTGAGTTAACTGTAAATGAGACAAATTCTGTCCAGGCTATCAGAGTCGTACTGGAGAGGGGAGAGGTGCTGTACTGCACTGGAGAGGGGAGAGGTCCTGTACTGCACTGGAGAGGGGAGAGGTGCTGTACTGCACTGGAGAGAGGAGAGGTGTTGTACTGCACTGGAGAGGGGAGAGGTGCTGTACTGCACTGGAGAGGGGAGAGGTGCTGTACTGCACTGGAGAGGGGAGAGGTGCTGTACTGCACTGGAGAGGGGAGAGGTGCTGTACTGCACTGGAGAGGGGAGAGGTGCTGTACTGCACTGGAGAGGGGAGAGGTGCTGTACTGCACTGGAGAGGGGAGAGGTGCTGTACTGCACTGGAGAGAGGAGAGGTGCTGTACTGCACTGGAGAGGGGAGAGGTCCTGTACTGCACTGGGGAGAGGAGAGGTCCTGTACTGCACTGGAGAGGGGAGAGGTGCTGTACTGCACTGGAGATGGGAGAGGTGTTGTACTGCACTGGAGAGGGGAGAGGTGCTGTACTGCACTGGAGAGGGGAGAGGTGCTGTACTGCACTGGAGAGGGGAGAGGTGCTGTACTGCACTGGAGAGAGGAGAGGTCCTGTACTGCACTGGAGAGGGGAGAGGTGCTGTACTGCACTGGAGAGAGGAGAGGTGTTGTACTGCACTGGAGAGAGGAGAGGTGCTGTACTGCACTGGAGAGGGGAGAGGTCCTGTACTGCACTGGAGAGAGGAGAGGTGCTGTACTGCACTGGAGAGGGGAGAGGTGTTGTACTGCACTGGAGAGGGGAGAGGTGCTGTACTGCACTGGAGAGAGGAGAGGTCCTGTACTGCACTGGAGAGAGGAGAGGTCCTGTACTGCACTGGAGAGAGGAGAGGTGCTGTACTGCACTGGAAAGGGGAGAGGTGCTGTACTGCACTGCACATTTTGATCAGCCCCTCTACAGACCAGGAGATGCAATAACCTCTACTGCATCAGAAACAATGGGCCAAGAGCAACAGATAGAGTGACAGTAAACAAGAGAGAAACACAGAGGGAGAAGGGGGGGAGAGAGAGAGGGGGGGGAACAGAGAGAGAGAGAGAGAGAGAGAGAGAGAGGGGAGAAACAGAGAGAGAGAGAGAGAGAGAGAGAGAGAGAGAGAGAGAGAGAGAGGGGAGAGAAACAGAGAGAGAGGCGAAACACAGAGGGGAGAAACAGAGAGAGAGAGAGAGAGCGAGAAGGAGAAAGAAACAAAGCCAGATCTAATCTATTATAAACTCTTTGATCAGAAGCACTTAGTGAGAGTACAGGACCACAGAACGCCACATGACCATTTGGAACGCACGCCATCTTGGCTGACGCCGGGATCCAGTTCCATCCTGAAAGAGTCCCTTAATGACTTATCTCCAGCCTGGTCTAGATCTGCAGTCAGCGGAGGAAGCTCATCTCCCTGAATAACTTTAAATTGTAGGCTTGTGATCAGAGATCAATTATGTAGAACTGAGAGGCGATTGTCTTGAACTGTTGAATAGAGTGTTGCAGTTCCCCCCCCAACTACACACACACACACGCAGTCACCCGCCTACAATAGATTCATTTGTACATGACTTTCTCATTAAAGTACACCAAACAAGATCTTCAAGATGTCGCTCATAGGTCATTTCCTTGTGTATTACGAAATAATGGAGATTCTCTTCTCCTCTTTTTTAAGCGTAAACCGGAGTTAGGAGTATTCGTCCGACCGCGTAATTGAGGGTAAGAAGATGAGATAAAAGGAGAGACGCTGGTCCCAAACATGGAAAACATTAGCAGCTAATAAAGGCATGAAAGGGGGGCGAATTAGCTCGTCCGGCGGCCTAATTCAACCGCCTAGTGGGAGCTCTCTGTTTGAATATACGGTAACTCTGCGTAAAACAGCTCCAAATGAATCCCATCTGAGGACCGCGGGGACGGGGAGACGTGTTGCGAAGGCGCAGTCCTCCACTCGTACCCTCAGAGCGCCATTGTGTGGTTTTGTTCGCTAGCTACCACACAGGCGGTCAAGCAGGCGGTCAGGCAGGCAGGCAGGCAGGCAGTCAAACCAGGCAGTGCCAGTGAAGGAGCGGATGAGTTGAGAGCAGCTGGCACCGGTGCTGGATGACATTAATAGCTGGGCTAAGTAGGGCCAATGTGCTTCACATGAGTGTGGAATGCAGAGACGTACGTGGAATAACTGGCAAAATCCAGAAGAGAAGCGATACATGGGAGAGATAGGGAGAGCGAGAGAGAAAGAGGAGAGATACACAAGAGGAGAGAGAAAGGAGAGATAGAGATAAGAGAGAGAGAGAGAAAGGAGAGATAGAGATAGGAGAGAGAAAGAAGAGATAGAGATAGGAGAGAGATAGAGATAGGAGAGAGAAAGGAGAGATAGAGATAGGAGAGAGAAAGGAGAGATAGAGATAGGAGAGAGAAAGGAGAGATAGAGATAGGAGAGAGAGAGAAAGGAGAGAGAGAGATAGGAGAGAGAGAGAAAGGAGAGATAGAGATAGGAGAGAGAAAGGAGAGATAGAGATAGGAGAGAGAAAGGAGAGATAGAGATAGGAGAGAGAAAGGAGAGATAGAGATAGGAGAGAGAAAGGAGAGATAGAGATAGGAGAGAGAGAGAGAAAGGAGAGATAGAGATAGGAGAGAGAAAGGAGAGATAGAGATAGGAGAGAGAGAGAAAGGAGAGAGAAAGAGAGAAGACATGCGTAAACAAACAACTGGACGACACATGTCTTTAATTCGACAGCGTTGTGTTCTTTGGTCTCCTCTCAAAACCTTGATCTGGCTAATAAATTAATAATTTCACGATCATAACCCTGTGGCGACCATTCTGAGTCATCCAGACATCCAGTCTGACAGAGACCGCAGGGATTAGAGCAAAGTGACTCCACTTCACTCAAAACCTCTCAGCTCGCAGTGTCAGACGTCACATTAGTTAACGACTTTGCAATGACTGATTGAATTCATAAAAGCTTGAGTCCAAAGGTATTTGTTTACTTTGGTGGTAAATGCTTTACTTACGAGATCCGTTTTTTTTAATTAGCCATTCAAATTCCACTGAACCTAAGTACGTTTTGTCCTGTCTTCTACTTAGGCTTTTCTCTGTCTCACAAAGTCTAAACGTAAAACATTGTGTGTGTGTGTGTGTGTGTGTGTGTGTCTGTCTCTCCGTGTCTGGATGTTAAAGCAGCCTGTTTGATCTGGCTAGCCCACAGTGTTTGTCACTATATAAACCCAACTCCAGTCCCCCAACTATGACACACACACATGTACAGACACACACACGCACACCCACCCACCCACCTACCCAGACACACACACACACACAGCCGTTGGCCTACCAGCGAGGTGTTTGCCCATGCTCTCCAGCTCCTTGGAGAAGAGGGAGTCCCCCAGAAGCAGGCCTGTCTGGCTAGACGAGCCCCCGCCCCTCACAGCCTTAACATCCGTCTCCCAGACTGCCTGACGCTAGTCACCAGGGAGGGAAAAAAACACAGAGAAAGTCACATTAGAAGAAAGACCCTTCAATTAAACGTTTATATATAATATCAGGGGGCCTGCTGAAAAATGTCTGCGCCCATATCTGCTGTAACAAGAGGCAATTATTATTTTTATGGGCATTAGAAAAACATGAGAAACCACAGCGAGAGTAGATGAAAGTGGCCATGGCTGTATGGAGCTAGGCTCTTTGGGTGAACATCAGCCCTGGTCCATCAGTAGTGGTCCTACACATTTCTGAATAACAATCAATAAATCTACAGGAGTTTTGAACACCAGTCTGCTGGCAAGTCGCCTGGCAACAGCAATCTCTCCATGGTGGTTAACGAACAATAAATCCGACATCTTGGGCTGGGATTTCAGGCGCTTTCGCGTGTACCAAAATAATAGCTTGATCCCAAAATAAAAAACGACGAAATTCCCAAGAAATGACTGTGGATGAGGAGTGTGGCAGGCTGTGGCACTAATGGTTGCCAGGTTATTCAATAGCGAAGGTCGCCCTAACTATTTCTGGCATTAGACATCATTTGGAGAGGCATCAGTTAGAAAAACGAGGGTTGCCAGGTTTTGTAATTGGAGTACACCTAATCCCCCATTTTTTCCCCCTCTTTGATCACAAACAAGCGGTCAAATGATCTTGGTAAGTCTGTGAAACATGCATGCGAGTGAGCGTGTTGCACAGGTGACAAATTCCGTCTCTGCGCCACAAACACTGCAACTGGATCATAGTTAACTCTACATAAAAGCCAGCGCTGTTCGCGCCAGCTGTGACATCATTTGATCTGCTTGGCAACAACAGTCAGACTGGCTCTGAAGAGAAGATCAGATGATCGACAACCTCACAGCTACGTTAATAGACCGTCCAGGGGGATGAAGCCTGTTCTTTTCGGGCCCTGGGTTGGGAGCCGCTCTAAGAAATATGCCCGTCTGCAAATGGAATGGTAAAAAACAAGTGAGCAGGCTGGCTGAGGAGAGACGTCAGGTCGTGATTCTAGAAGCCTGCGGAGTCCCCTGCCTGTTAGCGACATGAGGCTCTTTGCGGCCTTGCGACCGCAGCCCGTCAGTAATTATAGTCCTTTTAAACCAGCAGGCAGCATGGGGGGAAACATTGCTAGGGATCGCTTCTCTCTCTTTTCTTTCACTCTGTTTCAGTCCTTTGTCTCTCTATCACTTTCTCTCTCCGAATCCTTGAACTCTCTGTTCTCCTGAATGACAGACAGGACACACAGACATGCATGTAATGAAGGACAATGTCCTGGACACTGCAGACTGCAGGCTAGAAGCTTCCATACTGAGAAGGAGGACAGAATACTGAGATCAAGATGCGCAGGATGTACTAGAGCCTGCAAACAATTCACCTCCCAAGATAACATCGCTGAGTCAACAGTCGAGTTAAGAATACAGATTCAAACTCTGAATATGTTTCTGTCCTGCTGAGAGGACCTTGTGCTGAACCCTGCATCCTGACTCGTCATGATCTTCCCGAGGTATAGGTGATTCCTGAGGTATAGGTGATTCCTGAGGTATAGGTGATTCCTGAGGTATAGATGATTCCTGAGGTATAGGTGATTCCTGAGGTATAGGTGATTCCTGAGGTATAGATGATTCCTGAGGTATAGGTGATTCCTGAGGTATAGGTGATTCCTGAGGTATAGATGATTCCTGAGGTATAGATGATTCCTGAGGTATAGGTGATTCCTGAGGTATAGATGATTCCTGAGGTATAGATGATTCCTGAGGTATAGGTGATTCCTGAGGTATAGATGATTCCTGAGGTATAGGTGATTCCTGAGGTATAGGTGATTCCTGAGGTATAGATGATTCCTGAGGTATAGGTGATTCCTGAGGTATAGATGATTCCTGAGGTATAGATGATTCCTGAGGTATAGGTGATTCCTGAGGTATAGATGATTCCTGAGGTATAGATGATTCCTGAGGTATAGATTTTCCTTTTGAGGTATAGATTTTCAGTTGGAGGTATAATTCTTCAATCTGAGGTATAGATCTTTAGTTTGAGGTATAGATTTCAGTTTGAGGTATAGGTCTTCAGTTTGAGGTATATGTTTATATATCCTCAATGAGGACCATGTGAAGCAGAGAAACATGCGTTTTGGGGGGGGTCAGGCAGCTGTGGGAAACGTCTTCAGATTCCAGTCAGGTTTCCTAACTCGTTCGTGTTTCAGAGACACCTGGATCTCTTCAGCATGAGCTCAAGAATGTCTCTGGCTTGGGACAAGGCCGTAATTCAAACAGTCAAACAGGCCTCTGTCCTTGGATTAGCCCTGGAGGGCAACGAAGGGACGGTAGGTGCGTTGGCCTTGTGTCACTACACAGACTGCTTCATACCTGGTGTTAAGTAGACCTTGATAAATCCTTCACGCAATCCATTCATGAAAAGAACTGTTCTTTCATGGAATTGTCAACTGTAAGTGATCTGTACCTTACCAATACGTGTTATGATTGAGCTTTGTGAAATGATAAATATTTGGATCTGGAAGAAGAGCATGTACAATACAGTTCACCCCCCCCTTCCATTCAAAAGTTCCTAACTACAAGAAACTTAAGGAGATGGGGTGTGTGTAAGGGGAAATGTGCTTTTGTTCATCTTCTAAGAGCGTTTTGAACCAGCCTTTGTCTTTATAGATAATGAAGGATGTGTTTAGACCTAAAAGTAAATGAGTCAAACAGTTTGTTTTTCTTTAGTTTTGGATGCTTGGATGAATGTGTTTCAAACTCTCTGGCTGCACCGACCAAAAGACTTGACTGGGTTTTCCTCTTGGAAATGAACCTCTGTTATAACTTTGTAATGACTTATAAGAATGTTGATGTCACTTGGATATTTCCACTCACATCACTGCAAAACCCCAAACCAGGTCTGGAAGTGGAAATAAAATCGTAGTGATGCTTCTGTCCAACGAACAAACATGGATCTCATTTTCTCCCAAAATTGAATCCATGTTTAGGGAGAGCACAAGATCAAGATGGGGAGTCCAGATTTAATCTCTTACAGTGTACATGTGTGCTGCGATGCGTGTGTGGTCAACAGGAACCAAGGGCTGCGAACCGAAGTGTCCCTCTGTCCTGTGTGGCCGACCAGGTCCAGGCTGTAGGCCGTGCTATCATCAGCCTCAGTCATGGTGTGGGCCAGCAGGGATGGAGAGGCTCCAGAGGACCTGCAGCAGATCCATGCTCCTATGTGAGAAACTCTTCTGACCTGGTGAACCCTGGACCATGAACGCTTCTTTATCCTGGCATGAACTGGAAAAGTTGCAGGTCTTTAAAATAATGGCCATGTATTCGCCTGTGAATCTTTCCCGGCATTGATTTGGGGTGACAGAATCTCTGAAAGGCTCTGATACTTTGAAAAAGGCTATTTTGATCTTTCTTGTAAATCTCTTGTACATCTCTTGTTGACCGCTGTCAAAGAAACAGAACACAGGCTTCTGGTGGAACTGAGGTCTCAGGCAAGCGTTGTAAAAAACAAGAAGAGAGACTGGTATTTTCAGGACGAAGGGAAGTAAAGGAGATGAACGGAAGGATGTGGACAGAGAAAGGAGCGAGTCAGGGAGAAAGAGAGAGAGAGACATGAAGGGAGGAAAGAAAGATTGAGAGAGAGAAAGAAAGAAAATGAGTGAAAGAAAGAACGGAAGAGAGAGAAAGAGCGAGAAGCGAGGAAGAGGAGAAAGAAGTTCAGTATAATTTTATGTTAGCGTGCCTTTCAGTTTTCAAACAGCTTGTTGCAAACAAATATCAGAGTTATTGCTCGTACATATGAAAGCCAGCTAGCTTCACATCTGGTTCATTTTCTATGTGTTTGGTGTAAGAGGATGTTGTGTAAAGTCTTTTAAAGAGTCTTTACAATAACATCATTTTCTCAGTAAATGTGGCATTTTGTGTGACTTTCGGGACAACTTCTTTAACTATCTTTTTTTTTTATAAACACAATGCACAGCCAAGTACAAAAAGTACATTTCTCTGTGGATTGATTCTGAATCAATAATCCGTAAAGCAACTGGCAAATGAACAGATTCAAATTGAAAGCGTATGAATTTGCTAAAGTGATATTTTCCTGGTTGCCCCCTCTCATTCTGATGCTCGCCTCAGGAAGATGTTAGCTCCAACCCCACGCTTAATGAGTTCCTGTTGCCTTGTCTCAGGGCAGTTCACCTAACGGCCTATACAGAGCACTCCCAGACACAGGCTCGCAAACACACACACACAGCCAACAGGATATTGACAATAACACAATTACCACAACCTCTTCTTCAAGGCAGTACAAAGGCAGATCCTGTGACACGCTGTCTGTGTTGAATGTTGAACCAGATAACTGGAGAGGGCCCTCGACAGTCCCATCTGCATGTGACACAACAGGGAGACAACAAGAGCGCTTCAACATTTTGGAAAGTTCAAATAAACTTCCGACGTCTTCAGCGGCAGAGCACAAGATAGAGCCATGCCTCCGGTCGCGCACTTTGAAATGGAAAATCAAAGCCGTTCTAATCGATACGCTCCTCAGCGCTGATAAGATCCCTCACAGAGCCAGAGACCCCTTCAAAGGGGGCAGGACGGCGGCAATGCAGATTCGATGTCGCTCGTTATAAACAAGTCAAAGGGAAATGCGCAGGAAAGTTCAAAAGAGTCAACGTCAAGAATATTGGAGCGCTAGCGGCTACAACCCTGCATGCATTTATGAGCCATCAATTGCTAACAAACAGACTTTTTCTCTTAAAGTTGAATGAGTTGCTATATTTAGAGGGTCTGCTGAAGCCGCAGCAGCAGAGCTCTTTCTTCCCGGCGCTTTCGTTTCTCGGGTCCACTGAAGGTGAGTTATTTTTCTTTTTGTTTTAGCGTGAGGCTTTGCTAATGAGAAGGCTTGGGGTTTCAGCATGAGTTCAAATTCCTGAACAATGGTGAGTGGTGTTCTTTCATCTCTGTTCTGGTCCGCAGCGATGTTGAAGAGATGGGGACAGAGAGACACGCATGTTTTTGTTTGGTCCAGATCAACATCACGCCACCGGCCACAGCGGAGGTGACCGAGAGGGCAGCTCGGGCCTCACCCGGGTCCAGGGATGAAGTGAGGTCACTGGGAGAAGGGAGGCATGGGACTATGGAGGCTCTGGAGGGGTGGTGAAGAACGGGGGCCAGCAGACCGAACCATTCACCTTTTATCACGTGTGATCCATCCCTTCAACAGAAACATGGTGTTTAGTTAACTCTCTCCAAGAGTGCACAAGGCTGACTGGAGGCCGTCCAACACAGACAAGACCAGGCTTTTCCCAGAAGCTGCTTCGGTATTTTCGGTGAAGCTTTTCTCCAAGTTCTCTCTCCGTTTTCAAGACAATGACTCGGAGTAGAGCGCACACAGAAGCCACATTAAAGAAAGCCACTAATAAGAAAGGTCTGGAGGCCCTGAGGAGTCAAGCTTGGGGTCACCTACATGGTACATCACTGAGATCTGCTCTGCTGATTATCATGCATGTCTATCTGTGGTGGTGCGGGGCCAGTCTCCCCAGAGACCAAGTGGGGAAGCGACTGGAGAGAGAGAGAGGCCCCTGCAACATCGCTGCTGAAACCCAAACAAGCTGCTATGGAAATATAAATCAAATCATGAAAACAGGGCCTCAAATCATACACTGTTACATTGCATCACGCTAATTATCTTCTTTCTACTATTGAATTTGTCTTCTTTTTTTTCACTCCTCCCTGATTTTATGACTGCTCACACTCTCACGAAGGCAGTGGTGGAGGGTTTGATTGAAACGTTTAATCATATAACTTCTTATAAAGGAAAGCAAGGAAAACATTCAGGGGAAATGACTCTGGCTATTGCTTTCGGAACATATCTGTCTTTATGAGCCAATTATCACCTAAAGAAGTTGGCACCAACTCAGCAGTCGCTGAACTAATGACAAACATTAACGGCAGTGTGTTTCCAGCATCCCTATCGTTTTACTGCGCTGTGCTTAAGCGGTATACAATCCCAAGACCAAGACCTCAGGACAAGCGTCCGCTACGAAGGAGACTGCCAAGAGAGAACAACCCCTCTGTTATTTAGTTTGTTCTTTATTTATGTTTAGTTTTTTTAGTGATTCTAGTTTCCATACGTTAAACTGTACCAGGGCGTTGCACCAGCAAAGTTGAAGCAGTTGTTGCTTTTACTTTTGAGGTTCATGTTGTTTAATTTTAACTTGTTTAACCAAAAGCTCTTGCGGCTCTTCCTTTTGGCACTTGTTTGGCTTCTCACAACGTATGCTTCCTGTTCTGGGGCTATCTCGTTGTTATGATCAGTGACCTGCGCTCTTCTGGAAAGCTCTCTCTAGGAAGTCGCTTTGGATAAAAGCATCTGCTAAATGAATACATGTTAATGTACTTCTCTGCACACCACTGGCTTCAGCTGTCGTTCATCCCCAAAAACAGACGTCTGACTGTGGGCTTGGATAGCAGCGGCTGCCAGGCTGGATATCTGTGGTCCTTTTCATCAAAGCGTGAAAGTGTACACAGTGTGAGGTCAACCACTGTTTGTCCCAAGCAGTGACTCATCTCATAAAAGAGTTCCACTTTGGTTTCTCTTGTTGTCTACCATTCAGTACCTCAGTGCCTCAGTCCTCCTGAAGGAGCTGTTAGGAAAGACAAATCACATTTAGCCTTTCAAAAATCACCCAAAACGAGCAATTCATGAAAAAACAAGCGCAGTGAGCTTTCTAACACTGCGATAGGTGACAAAAGACACATTGGCCTCTCCAGATGGGAAACATTAAAATATTGGGCTCTTTAAACTGCCAGAGTGTTTAACCTACTGTATGGAGACTGTGTGTGTGTGTGTGGGGGGGGGAGCTGAGACCTGGAGACTGTTTACAGTAGTAAATGTGGTCTGTCTCAGGAGGCCCTCTGGGTTAGTGTGTGTGAGTGGGTCTGCTGTCTGCTGGGGGCCAGAGGGATGCAGAGAGCTAGCTGAGAGCTGCCGCGTTTCACCGAGGAGGATCGCGTCTCTCCGGAAGGTTCTCCAACCTGACGCAATCCTACCCTGCCCCGTGACAACCCAGGGTTGCCAGGGGAACAGCCAGGGGAGCAGCCTCACCTCCCTTGTGCTCAGAGCCATGTCCTCAGCCTTCTGGTTTAGAGGTTGCTTAATCCCACCAGCACCTACTGGATGGAGGCTCGGATTTATCAGGGTCCCTGTTGCCAGTGAGTCTGGGGCCTGGCCTCCATCTGGTCCGCACACGGGGAGCGGTGGCGGGTCCAAACCCGCGGGGGGGGGGGGGAGGGGTGGGGGGGTTAGTCCGTAAAAGAGCCGTAAAAAGCTTTTCCAACACTTGGTTCGGATAATTAAACAAAGGTATCGCCGTCTCCTTTATTAGCAGCATGTGAGTGTCGGTGGTGCCACGGTCTGTGAAGTGTGCCTGGAGGAGAGGCCCTACAGGCTACATCAATACAACACCGCGGCCCCCATCATCGTACAGGGGACTCAGCACGCTACACGCCCACGGAACAATGCCCTGTGTATTTCTCTGAACTCGAAATATGCGGCCGAGCCGTATCGAAATTCGAATGCAGCCCAATCAGAAATAGCAACGGGGGAATATTCTACTCATAGAGTCCGCATGTGTCCTGGAGAAGTTTGTAAGATGATACCAGGAGATCCATAATTAGGTGTATCACTTTGTTCAACTATCTCCGTCTTTGTGTGAACGGGAATGCTCTGTAAAGAAAGATGGTTTCTGCTCGGGACTGTCCTAATGGCTGGATGATTGAGGGGTTTTTTTCTCCTTTTTTCTTTCTCTCAAACAAAGGATCTGTAGGGGCAGCGGGGACATGGTAACCGATGAGGGGGAAACTGATCTGGGTTGCTTGGTGACGGACGGAGGGATGGAGGGAGGGAGGAACCCTGGAGATGGAGGGACGGAGAGGGGACACTCACAGGGACGGACACCTGAGACCTGCTCTCACATTCCTGCTCTCGTCCCATTGTGGTCTCCACCCCGGGCGATGGACCTGCTGGAGAGGGTGCACGAACACACACACACACAGGTAGATATTGGCACACTTAAGCACACAGATAAGTATTGCACGCTCAACCCTGAAAGATTGAGTTCATATTAGCATGAAATACAGGCTGTAGACTGGAGGTTGCAGAGCCAGGCAGGATGGAGCAGATTCAGTCGTACTCACAGGGGACGTTGGGCACAGCGGCCAGAGGTTTGACTGCTTCCTCAGGCTGTCCGTCTGTCAGAGTGTCCCCCTGGAGCCTGGGTGACAGAGGACACAACATCACACACCAACCTCCAACGCTACAGGCAGGGATGGAACCCAAACTAAGGTTTTTCCACTGGAGTTTCACCCAAAACTAGAGTTTAACTTCTGTATTTTTCCATGGCTTATAGCTAAAGTCCAGTACTGTATATTCTACCAGTCAAAGGTTTGGACACATTGTCCCGTTCATTTTAAATAGGAGGGTGTGTCCAAACGTTTGACTGGTAGTGTATTTGGTGTGAGTGTACGAGGTGAAAGAGAGAGGAGACAGACTTGAGGCTGTCTCCCACAACAGGAAGTGATGTGACCCAGGAAAGGTATGCACAGGGAAGCATAGGGGACGGCTTAGAGATGAGCAGCCTATCACAGCATCAGGAACCACGGTCGGATAAAATCTGATTGGCAGAAAAGCCCTCACCGCCAGATCCTCAGGAAGCGATACAAAATAAATCCGGAACATCAACAGAATGAAATCTTATCGAACACCGTGATGAAACGGCCCTAACCTTGACTTTAGGAACTAGAGAAGGACGCTGATAATCCTGCCGAACGCTCTGTGAAAACCCGACCATACAGTCTCCAACGATCCACAATCTGAACTATTACACGCCGTCCTCAATTCCAAAGCCTCATTTTTCTGCCAGAACTCTCGGCCATGGGGAGGATGCTTGTCGGGGGAGATTTGACAGGCTTCTTATGTGCTGTTAAAGGATTGAGGGTTCTCGGGGAATGGGAAAGTACACTTTGGGGTGAAAGACAAACTGCTATCGAAATGCTTTCTTAACCGGAACGCAAACCAGCAATCTGTCGCTTATCCTGCGGTGAGTCCAGTGGATGGTGAGGTCACACGGCATCTTCTCAGCGCTCCCCCCAGTCCCCCCCCCCCCGTCTACAAACAGACTCGCATACCGCACATAGTCTGCGTCAGCAGAATATCTTTTTCAACAGTATATATTTAGAGAGTGTAAATCCTGCTGTGTATCCTCTTTAAGTTGACAACACTCCGGTTGGGAAATTAACTGCATGCTTTCCCCCCCCTCCCCACGTCATCAGCATAGACAAAGCAGAGACAAAGGAAAAGCCATTGGTGTTGTGCAACGGGGGGGTGGAGGAGGGGGGCGGGGGGGGGGGGTCGATGTACCCTCAGCATCGCATACCTCCATGTCATATCTCAAAAACCCAAGTGGTGCTTTTCCAACGTCGCCAGCGAGACCCCACTGAAGAACCCCAGAGCTGGTGACCCCCTTAGAAAACCCCTGCTTCCAATCAGCATCGAGTCCCCCCCCCCCCCCCCCCCCCCGCCATCCCACACTGCATTCCGTGTATGAAAACAATTAATATAATGAGGCCTGGAGGTCTGGGCGGACGAGAGAAGGACTCCGCTGACGGGCCCTCGAGGCTGGGCAGGCTGAGGGGACTCGTCCTGGGGTCCGTCTCTGGGATGTGTTCGCCGTGGAGGTTTTTGCGGCCGGAGCGCGGGGCTGTTAAGGGACCCAGCGGGGGGGCTATGAAGACGTGAGGTGAAGGGTGAGGCTAGCCACAGCTATGAGGAGGGGGGGGGGGGGGACGAGGACATGGCCGCAGCATGGAGAGTGCACAACACTTCACACAAGCTGGCACCGACGGCCTTTTCCTGCCCCCCAAACACACGAAACACACACAAGCAAGCCAAACGTGCACACATTAACGCTTGTGCGCCACACAAAAAGACAAGGAACCCCAAGTGGGACGACACAGCCTGGCCTCTCTCGACACAACGCCTCCAAGGGGAATATCTGAAGACTTCCTCCTTCACCACACGAAGAACGCTCGACGGTCCTGTCTCCTGAGGACCAACACCACAAGTCCTCCTGCTCTGAGGCCCACAAGGGGAGCGTCTCCTGGGGAGGAGGTGTCACTGCAGCACCCCACAAGACAAATCCATCCAACGCAAAATGCTTTCACTCCCTTGGTGCCCTGGGAGAGAGCAGATGTTTCTGGAACACACCTGCAGACGCTGTGGGGTAGCAACATGAGGCGCACACGCCCCACGGGGGGGGGGGGGGGGGGGGGGGGGGGGAGGCACGGCGAGGTGAAGCTGTAAATGAATAAACACCCTCGCAGGGGGAACAGAGATTCATCACCTCTCTGCTGGGGGTGTGAATTTGAATGGAATCTGCTCTACGATGGCGAAGGAGGGGGACAATGGGGGTGGCCTGGTCCCATTTCCATCGCTAGATCCTTGATGGTTCCCGTCCTCATTCTCACGTCTCACAGCGGTACAGCCCAGGGTTTGGTTTGGTACTGGTCCACTGACAGTTCATACGTTTGTCTGAGTGGGGAAGGGAATGTTAGGAATGTCTGTCCAACCTCTAATTCTAGGAGAGAAGCTCTCTGTCACACAAAGACCCAGTCACCCCGTCTCTGGGCCCCCGACACACACACACACTCACACACACACTCAAACACACACTCACACACACACACACACACACACTCCAGGTCTCTGGGCCCCAACACACACACATACTCCAGGTCTCTGGGCCCCCGATACACACACACTCACACACACACACTCCAGGTCTCTGGGCCCCGATACACACACACACACTCCAGGTCTCTGGGCCCCGACACACACACACACGCCTAGGTGGTATGAGCGTGAGGACATTGTGTGTCCTGCAGACATGCCTGCGAAGACTGTAAAGACAGAGGGCAAAGGTCAAGCTGCATGGACAGACAGAGCCTGCTTCAACAAAGGCTTTACAGTGTGTGTGTTTTAACACACACCACCTCAATGGGATTCCCAGAAAGCCCATCAAATCTGCCCCTCCCCCGAAAATCTGCTCCCCCCCAGCAGGGCGCCCCCTAAACCTGGCCGCCCTGAAGGCATGTGGGGAGAGGACCAGGGCTGGGTCTCCACACTTGCTCTGTGTGTGAGGGTGTGTGGGGGTGGGGGTGTGGGGGGGGGTGCGTGTTTGTGGGTTTATGTGATGTGTGTATGTGAATGCCTATATCTTCTGGTGTGTGTGTGTTTGACTAACACACATATAACAGAGGCCGTGCTTTCAGCATAAAAACAAAGTTCAAAGTTTGTCCAGAGCAGTGATTTTACCTCCTCACAGTTTGAAAGGCTGGGGTTCAATCACCAGTCACATAGCAGAAGGACTTTTTGGTTCGGTCCAAAAGGACAAGGAGGACAAGGAGCAGAAGGAGAGGAAGGAGACGTCTTGATATTACACAAAACCCTTGATATAACGAAACCTTTCCCAGTCTTAAGACCGCACCCAAAATCTAGCTACAGCAATCCTGCCGCCCTCCATGAACCAGCGATGTGACTCAGATATAAACCATCGGATTTAAACATGCAAAGGCGATAAACGGAATCTTTGACAGATACCATCCAGTATCCTGTGAACTCACGCATCCATCGGTACAGTATGTGCATATCACAATACTGATAGACTGAATGAATGAAAGACCACGGAAAACAAACAAACTGATGCCAGGCCGGGGGGGGGGGCATGCAGGCAGGCAGACAAGCTTGTGTCGTCTGTGGCCCAGCGATACCCTCTTATCAGGGCCTGGCATCAGAGGTGGGGGGGCGGGGGGGTTGTCATGCCCATGCCTGCCTATCGCCCTCCACACCAGGAGATCTGAACGCAACATCGGGCCACGGATCAGAGGAACAGGAAACGTGTCAGGAGAGAAAAGAAGAGTGATAAAAGAGAGAGAGAGAAAAGGAGGCGGTCGCGAAGGCTGGTATCACACCGAGGGAAAACAAACAGGATGGGAATGCACTTAAGATGTGATATTGTGGATGAGATCCAGCAGGTATGCAGACTGCAGATGGAGGTGTGGATACTGAGCAGAGAGACAGGGAGAGAGGGAGAGCGAGCAGGGAGAGACACACTGGAGGACTGGAAGGAAGGAAGGAAGGAAGGAAGGAAGGAAGGAAGGAAGGAAGGAAGGAAGGAAGGTGGACATTTGTGGGGGAAAAAAACTGAAGAAGACAGGGAGAGCGAAATGGTCCAGCTTGAGCGAAGAACAAACCGATAAAGAGAGAGTGAGGGGGTCAGTGTTTACCTGGCACACCTGGAGCAGATGTTGAGCGTGACTTTAGCCTGGGGCTCTGGGCAGTAGGAGCTGCGCCCCTGGCTGAACTTACTGCCTGAAGGAGCCAAGCCCGTCACCCCCTCCATCCTCAGATCATCCAGGTCCTCTGAGGGAGGGAGGGAGGGAGGGAGGGAGGGAGGGGAACAGAGAGTACAGAACAGGGCGGTCATTAATCACAGACACCAACCGCCAACAGCGGTGTTGACGGCTATGGCAGCCATTTTGAAAAATGCGGGGGAAAAACAGAGCGGAGGATGGAGCCAGGGGGAGGGAAGGAGAAGAGGAGGAGATGTAGCTGTCTGTGATCTCTCTCTCTCTCTGTGTCCCAGTGACAATGAACCCTGTCTCTCCTCTTCACTGTCCTCTGCCTGACTTTTAAAGAGCTCCATATGCGCCACACACACCAATATCACAGCCACACACACACAAACACACACACACAGAAACGCACGTTCTTACGCATTTACAAGTGCTGTGCGCACACACACTTCTCACTCCAAAACCTCCAGTCTTAGTGCTAACAGGTGCAGAGAACACCAGACCCAAAAGCTGGCAACCATTCACCGGGGATCAGAGAACAGATCTCTCTCTCTCTCTCCGTCTCTCTCTCCGTCTCTCTCTCCCTCTCTCTCTCTCTGTCATCCCTCGTTTTCACTTTATATCTCTCCCCCTCCCATTCTTACTCACTCATTCTCGCTCGCCCACATCTTAACACTCCCTCCTAACACCCCTTCCCCATTTTTCTCCCACTTGTTCAAAACTCTCTTTCTCTCCCCCTCCTCTCTCTCTCTCCCCCTGCCTCTCTCTCTCTCCACCTCCTCTCTCTCTCTCCCCCTCCTCTTTTTCTCTCCCCCTCCTCTCTCTGTCTCCCCCTCCTCTCTCTGTCTTCCCCTCATCTCTCTGTCTCCCCCTCATCTCTCTTTCTCTCCCCTCATCTCTCTGTCTTCCCCTCATCTCTCTGTCTCTCCCCTTCCTCTCTCTGTCTCCCCCTCCTCTCTCTGTCTTCCCCTCATCTCTCTGTCTCCCCCTCATCTCTCTGTCTCCCCCTCATCTCTCTGTCTCCCCCTCCTCTCTCTGTCTCCCCCTCCTCTCTCTGTCTTCCCCTCATCTCTCTGTCTCCCCCTCATCTCTCTGTCTCCCCCTCATCTCTCTGTCTCTCCCCTTCCTCTCTCTGTCTCCCCCTCCTCTTTCTGTCTCCCCCTCCTCTCTCTGTTCTTGCTCAAACATCCAGCTGTGGTTCCTGGTGTGTCACAGGACAGACAGCCATGAAGGTTTGTTAAATATGAATACAGATTAAAGGAGAGAGGAATCAAATCAGTCGTGTGTTGTCGATTGTGAGCTCATCTTTGAGCGATGTGGTGGGAGTTTCCATGCAGTGAGAAGGAAAACAATGTTCGCTCCGGTATATTTGAGCAGATCGGTCAGATATAGTCTTTGACCATGTTGATGTCTGGAACATTTGATCGGA
This sequence comes from Neosalanx taihuensis, assembly GCA_030340665.1. Lineage (NCBI taxonomy): Eukaryota > Metazoa > Chordata > Actinopteri > Osmeriformes > Salangidae > Neosalanx > Neosalanx taihuensis. The sequence continues at coordinate 11,403,724 of CM059304.1, forward strand.
TCAAATTGTTATTCCAACATTAATGCTTTTGTGTTGTAATTCATGTTTATGTTCATTCCAAAGAATTTGAACAACAAGGTTTGAATTACTGGTCATGATTCCTGTCACTGCCTCTGTGTGCGTGGATGCCTGTGTGTGTGTGTGTGTGTGTGTGTGTGTGTGTGTGTGTGTGTGTGTGTGTGCGTGCGTGCGTGTGTGTGTGTGCGCGCATGCGTGCATGTGTGGATGTCTGTGTGTGTGCGCTTGTGTGTGTGGATGCCTGTGTGTGTGTGCTTGTGTGTGTGGATGCCTGTGTGTGTGTGTGTGTGTGTGTGTGTGTGTGTGTGTGCACCAGGTAAACACAGTCACATTAAACCCACACTGATTCTTTTCTCTCCAGCATCATATTACCCAGCTTCTGGTTCGAAGGAAAACCAGGCCTGACACCTTGAATCACTGGGATCAGAGGACAGACACAGGCAGGGAGACAAGGCTCCCTTCCATCCATCACTCAATCCCCATCCATCCATCCTCTCCTCATCCACCCACCTCCTCCATCCATCCATCCATCCATCCTCTCCTCATCCACCCACCTCCTCCATCCATCCATCCATCCATCCATCCTCTCCTCATCCACCCACCTCCTCCATCCATCCATCCATCCATCCATCCTCTCCTCATCCACCCACCTCCTCCATCCATCCATCCATCCATCCTCTCCTCATCCACCCACCTCCTCCATCCATCCTCTCCTCATCCACCCACCTCCTCCATCCATCCATCCCCTCCTCATCCACCCACCTCCTCCATCCATCCATCCCCTCCTCATCCACCCACCTCCTTCATCCATCCATCCTTAAGCCCTCAGCATGATCTGAACTCTTCTCCCTACACATCACTCCTCTACCCAGGCTGTCTGTCTTCAGACCTGTCTGTCTCTCCTCTCACCTGTCTGTCTCTCACCCACCCTGTCTCTCCTCCTCCTCCCTCACAGTTTAAAGGAGGATGCTTGTGTGTACAGTGAGTTCACCGCCATGCAGAGAGTGTCGTCTGACAGACGGCTCCTTTGTTCGACACACCCAGGTGGGCCTCCGGGGTTTTTTCAAAATAAAAGTCTCAGATATACCTAAACTAAAGCAACACGAACACAATACAGTACCAGCTGCGAGAGAGAGCTCCATTGAAATCCCTGTAAAAGTGTGACTAATATGCTCGGCCCTGCGGACCCCCGGTGACCTTGATGGGCAACAAGCACAAGTGGCTCTTTGGGTTGGAGCCCCATGCTGGGTGAGTGGCGTGTGACAGCGACAGCCTGTGCTCCCATAATGCAATGGCCTTAAGGGCGGTCATATTAGATATCCTATTCATGAGGACAGAGAAACAGGGGGGTTGGGGGAGAGAAAGGAGGGGAGGAAGGGGGAGTGCGGGCGGGGGGGGGGGGGATGGGTTAGGGGGGGTCAGGGGCAGGTTGAGTGTTCGCCGGCCGTGGGAATGTCTCAAGTTCAGCCTGGCTCCTCCCACCCCTGTTCTACTGACTCTCTCTTCCCTTTCCAAGCCTCTTCTCCTCTCCTTTCATCCCTCTCTTCGTCTGGAGGACGGAGGAGCCCCTTGGGTGGGAGTCTGCGAGGTGTGACGCCCCCTCGCTTGGGTCTTCTCTGCTCATATTTCTTTGGCTCCCTGATGCTGTGCGCGTGCAGGAACCACATTACTCATCATGACGCTCATCGTACATTATGACAAGCCTCCGCCCTGCTCAAAACACGGGATCAGTCCAGGAATCATTTTCAGACCTCCTTTCCTTGCTTCTCTCTCTTCCTTGCCTCCTTTCCAGTGACATGTCAAGAGTTGAACGAGGGCCCAGTGTGCTGTGTCTAGATGGAGCTTTAGAGCTAAACCGTGTACCCTCCTTAACGCACCTTAGCTAAACCTCCTGGAACCATAGAATGGTTCTCATGTTGGATTATGTTTTAGTTCTTAGTTTTCCTGACCCAAACGCATTCCTTCTTTTGTAAACTCATGTTTGATTGGATTGTTGCCAACTCATCACCCATACATAATTGTGTTGTAGTTCTTAGTTCCACAATTATGTATGGGTGATGTAGTTCCCCCCCCCCCCCCCCTTGGAGAGAGAAAAAGCTGTCCTGGATCTCATCTCAGAGTTCACCTCTCCAGGTTAGCTGGGATGAGAGACACAATGTGAACGCAAATGAACCAAGCTGAGCGTGACACGGTGGCGTGCCAGAGACGCCAGCCTCCGGACCAACAGCCAGGGAGAGGCTCTCCATCTCTCGCCCTCGAGTGTGTGGAGGAGTTGAATTGGATATAGGCTTGAATCTGCTCGTCTCGCCAGAGTATCAACGCTGGAGCCGGCAGAGGACTCCAGGGTGGGGCAGGGCAGGGGCGGGGCAGGGGCGGGGCAGGGGCAGGGGCGGGGCAGGGGCGGGGCAGGGGCGGGGCAGGGGCGGGGTGTCCGTCTATCATGTGTCTGATCGCAGGCTGAACGTCTGCCATGTGCAGACCCCACCCTGGCTCTCCCTGGGCCCTATCAGATCATTCCTGTCTCTGCCACAGGAGGGGGAGGAGAGGGTCCCAGTGATGGATCTCTGTCTCTGATCACAGAGCCGTTAACGGCGTCTGTCAGAAGAATAACGGCTCTTTAGGAGAAACGTCCAGAATCAGGTGCAAGAGCTCACTTAGCGATAGCTACGAAGGGGAGCGTCAGGGGTCGACTCCGAGGAACAACCGGCTTCAAGTTTTTCCACCCCTCGTAAAAAAAACACAAAACAGTGTCTGTGTGCGCAGTGTGTGTGTGTGTGTGTGTACAATATGTGTGTAGCGCGAGTAGTTTATTAGTACAGAAGCACACATGGTCGACTGTGTGTGAGTGTGAGCTCCGCAGGTTAACGACACAGACACCCACCCCCACCCCACCACCCCCACCCCCCGCACGCTACGTTTACACAGCGAGTCCCCGGGTCTCCTTCTCCGGGCCTCCGTCTAGACACAACAAACGTCTGTCCTCGCCCGGCCATTCGTCAAAAGGGGGGGGGGGGGGGGCACATTTCCACTCGCTCTGTACCGGCGCAACCATGCGTGCCCCCCCACCCCCCTCCACCGCCCCCTCCCAACGACGAGACGAGCCCGACAGATAGAAGCACGTCGGAGAGGCGGCCACTTCGCGAGGGGGGGGGGGGGGGGAACGGAAAGTATGCCAGCGATGCGGCGGGAACAAAAGAGAGCGAACGATCGAGGAATTCCATCCGGCAGTTACTCAGCCCGGTCACAAAGCAGGAGCGCTCGGTGCCGGAGATAAAGACAGAGGACTTTGTGCGCACGCCAAAGTTTCCGTGTAATTTCGTCTGACTGTCTCCGCCACCGAGGAGTGTGTCGAGCGCTGAAGTCATAATTAGCACATTCATCTCCCAAATAACTTAATATACACCTTCCGAGATGGCACGCTGACAGACATATAGAGGGGAGAATCATCTCAACGCGCACCCACACACAGTCACTGCACACCATCCAAGCTCTTTCTTCAGGGCGGTGAGTTATTATCTAACCATCAGAGTGAAATCGTTGAACTACCGCCCCTTGTTAACTGCTGGGACTTCTGGGCGTCCTGTGTGTGTGTGTGTGTGTGTGTGTGTGTGTGTGTGTGTGTGTGTGTGTAAGTGTGTGTGAGGTACTGTAGAGCAGACTGGAGCAGCCTTTGGGAGCCACACTTCCAGAGAGAGACAGGCTTCTGACGCACACACACACGGCTGACACCCCACCAGCGCGAAAGGGCGACGCGCGCGCTCGCTCCGTCCGCTGCCTCGCACGCCGCCGCGCCGGCATGTGCGTTCCATTAGGGGCGCTGTGCGGTCGGTCCTCGCGCAGACATCTTTCATGTGACAGCGCGGCATGCGACGCGTTCGTTCGGCTCCGTGACGACAAAGAAAACAATATTCCCAGTTACATCTCGTAATTACAGCCTCAGCTTTAGCTTTCGATGGTGCTAGCACCCCCGCCCTCCACCCACAACCCCCTGCCACCCCCTTGAACTACGTCGGGCTTCAAACCTCACATCTTATTCAGCGCTGACGCTGATCAGACTCAGATGGGGACACACTCGAGGGGAGAACATCACAGGAGGCGGCCCAGTGGAAAGACTTATCGCAGCCGTCGCCGCAGCTTGATCGGCCTGTCTGCTCCCCGCAGACAGACTGCGCAGGGGCGGGGACACACACACACACACGCTACCATGCCAGCTGATGACGTCAACCGGCGCATTCGTGTTTGCCGCCCGTTGGCAGTTACACCAATTGGACGTAAATCTAGATGCAGTTCTAGCCGTGCTGCTCGCTTGTGAGGGACATTTAGATTGCGTGTCAGCAACAGCCCATCGTGAAATAGAGGGCCACCATGGTGGCTCAACAGCCCGGCAACTAACAGAGTACCAGACCCAATACTGCCATCTACAGGTGAACAGGGGGTTATGACAAAGACATCAAAGTATCTGGCTGTCTCTCAAAAAAAAGAGATGTGTATGAATACACTTTTTATAGTTATTTAGGAGAGAGTGTCTTTAAACTCAGAGAGAGGGGTCTAAGTAGGGTTGCCAGGTTCATGTAGTTACCCCCCCCCCCTCTCTCATTAGCTCATCACAGCCATCAGATCATAGTTCACATCATTGTGATCATGGCTGTTTGTGATAAACACAGATACCACACACAGCCACCCGCACGCGCGTGTGAACACACACATCTATGGATTGCGCAAACGATGACCTCATGAAGGCTGTAACTCACGGTGCTGATCAGCAGGAGACCGACAGGAGCCTCTGTTCTCCTTACCTGCATACCTGAGAAGTGATACGGTGTTTTCTTTAACATCGGCATACATGTCAGGCACACACACACACACACACACATCACAAACTCTGCATCGCAAGATTAACGTTGGGCGGATTAACGGCTTCGGGGAACGCACAAATCATCGGGCCGTGTCAAGGTCTTTTTCAAGCAGCTGCGTGTTCCATCTCCGAACACAAACAGTGTCAGAAGCGTAACAGTGACCACAGCATGGCTAACGAGTTGAGACCGGGGAGCGTTCGTTTCGCTTCTCAGCTCATCCCCGCTCGTTCCTAACCCCCTCCTCTCCTCGCTCGCTTCATTCCTTCACAGTGTAGAGCCACAGTAATAACTTGTGTCAGCTTTGCTCTCAGATCACAGTCGTTCACTTGCCTATCAGTAATTGCTTCCAGTCCCACCGCTGCTGTTTACCTCTGGATTAACTCATCCATCTGCACATGTCGGCTTTAACAGGCTTCATAATGGGAGCCCTCAGCCTTTTACTGGGGACATTTTCATCCCATCAGCCTACATAACCTTCTGCCATGTTCCCGCCCTGCCCAGCCCGTACTTGATACGAAGGATTCAGTGTGGCAGTAAATCACAGTACCCATACGCTCTCACCCAGCTCCTCCTCTCCTTCTACTCTCCATGCAGCATGCAACCAACAAAACAAAAACAAAAAACCCCTCTCTGGCAATACTCCCATGTTGTTTGTTTGGGGTCACCGTTGCCAGGGGTGACTGTTGTGTTTCTGGGTGTCAGAGCAGGGGGGGCTGGTGGGGGGTGGGGTGGTGTTGGGAGGGATGTCTGGCGTCAGGAAGTAGAGTTTGAGGTGTCTGCCAGGGCTGGCAATCTCCAGCAGAAGGCACAGAACAAAAGACAAAGCAGCAATCAGACAAAGTATGGTACGCCTCTCTCTCTCTCTCTCTCTCTCTCTCTCTCTCTCTCTCTCTCTCTCTCTCACTCTCTATCGCTCCGTCTCTTTGTCTCTCTGTCTCTGTTTCTCTCTGTTTTGCTCTCTCGCTCTGTATCCATCCGGCCGTTCTCTCTCTCTTTCTGCTTCTCTTTCTCGGAACCTCACAAGCACACTCACACACACTCACACACACACACACACACACACACACACACACAGACACACACAGACACACACACACACAACTCAGCTAGGGGAATGAGATTGATCTAGCGGAAAGCTGTGAGTGAAGGGAGAGGACAGTATGAGCTGCTGAATCTTGATTGGTCCTCTTCAAGGCTTAGAGATGGTCATCATTCCAATGGGACCGTTCTTATTCATCCACAGACTGGAAGATCTGCTTCAGTGAAATAATCCAAATGATCTGAGCCAAAGAGGACTTGAGCAGGGATCCAATCGCTGCTCTTCCTCTCCTGCCTCCCAGTACACTGACTCCAATATGTTCGGTACAAAAAAGGAACCCAGTAAATCCTCTCCTTCACCATGTTCCCTGCTCTCCCAGAGGAGAGGAGATGATGGGCTGGATCCACATCACAGGCCTTAGCTCTGCCTCATCAGCAAACCCGTGCTCACTTGAGCGGCCATGTTTGTTTCTCTAAAGAATGCTTACAGAGGCAACCGGCAGGCTTATAAGCAATTAGGAGGAACAATCCTGAACAGAGGAACCAAGCCAGCACCTCATTATGCTTTACTGACAAAGCTTGCAATAGGAGACTGCTGGTGTGCCCTGGACCAGCCTCACACGTTCAGTCTGAGTTGTCTTATTGCCTGTTTGTGATCCAAACAAACACTGGAAGACAACGCAACGATGCTGTGTGTGTGTGTGCGTGTGTGCCTGTCTGCGTGTGCGGAGGTGCACAAGGGCCACCTGTACATCAGCCTGCCTCACGAAAGGTAGCAACCCGCTGAGAACTCGCACAGGGAAGAACTCCACGGATGCGATACCGTCTACGGACACTAGAGGGCGGCCTAAGATGGCTTATTCAGCAGTGCCTTAAGGCCAGTGAACTAAATGGGTTTTATCTGCTCTGCTCAGACCTGGTCTATCCAGCCCCTCTGTTGCAGAACCCCCCCCCCCTCAGGGAAGGACACTCTGGATCCATCTCAGAGTTTCAGAAGGAGCTATCAGAGGGACTTTACAGGAGCCTGTATCCCTGCCGCTCCTGCAGCTGTGGAGGACAGGGGGGGGGGGGGGTACAGCTCCACCAGCCTCACACCTAGCTACCAGGGCCATGTTCCAACTGGGGGGATTGAAGACCTTACACCAGGGGTGTCCAATCCTGGTCCTCGAGCGCACCTGACACTTCCACATGTTTCCCTGCTCCAGCACACCATAATTAACTATCATCATCAGGCTTCCACAGAGCTTGATAACGACCCGTTCGTTAGAATCAGAGAGCACCGAGTGCATCGAGAGCACCTGACACTTCGACATGTTTCCCTGCTCCAGCACACCATAATTAACGATCATCATCAGGCTTCCACAGAGCTTGATAACAACCCGTTCGTTAGAATCAGGTGTGCCTTGAGGACCAGGATTGGACACCCCTGCCTTACACACTGGTTAAGAGCAGATCTATCAAAATCCGGCCATGTTGCCTTGATAGTTTGTCTGGCTCGAGCTGTTACAAGGCACCCCAGGCCCCAGAGGAGGAATAAAAACGAACAGGTTGCAGAATAACACTTTCAATTCACTCATGGAAGCCCTACAATAGCAGGTCCCTGCCAACCGAGACCCCAATGAATCTCGCTCCAGTTCCGCAGCATTAGCGACGCCCCTGTGTGTGCTGGTTCAACAGCTCCAGCTTGTGAATTGCTATCAGAGTTCGAGGCTGCTGTGTGGATGAATCCATGTAGAGCATGTGTATTCATCTATTATGAATGAGACTCCGTTGGCCTTCCAGTAGCCGTGCAGCCTTCCCTGCGGAGGTGGAGGCTGGAGGGGGTGTAGCCATGCTGGGCTGTGGCGGTGGGTCCTAACACGGTGAGATCCTGAGGAGAGATCGGAGGGAGATGGACGGTGGTGGTGGAGGTGGTGGAATCGGTGCTCCCTGACCAGGAAGAGAGGCTCTCTCTAATTTAGACAGACGCAGGCCCCTGATTGTTTGTACCTGACAGGCTTTGAGGATCAGTGAGAGTGTTACTAATGGCTCTGGGATACAGCGTGAGTGATGCTTCCTGTGCAGTGCGGAGGTGCTACTCTGTCAAGCGGGCCAGTCTGTGACAGAAGAAGCCTCGCCCACATCGTTCTACAGTCTTCTGCTCTCGTGGGAGATCAAATCAAACACCACAGGTAATCCTTCACGGATCTGAGGCTGGGAGATTAGCGCTGGGTCCTCAGTATCGGTGTGTGTGTGTGTGTTGCTCCCATGGCGCGTATCTCTGTGTGACCTTCTCTTCCTGAGGTTTTCCCGCCGCAGGGATAATCTGATTCCCTTTTGCTCCGCTGCTGCTACCACTGCAGGTGAGGGATCAGGAGGTGATGCAGACAGGCAGACACACATGTACAAAGACAGAGAGAGAGAGAGAGAGAGAGAGAGACAGGCAGGGAGACAGACAGACAGGGAGACAGACATGTACAAAGACAGAGAAAGAAACAGACAGACAGGCAGGGAGACAGACATGTACGAAGACAGAGAAAGAAACAGACAGACAGGCAGGGAGACAGACATATACGAAGACAGAGAAAGAAACAGACAGACAGGCAGGGAGACAGACAGACAGGCAGGCAGGTGTAGAGATGTATGCAAAAGGGAGAGAGAAAGGTGAGGGGGAGAGAGAGAAGTAAAGAGACAGAGACACACCCAAACAGCATCAGAGATGAAACATACAGCCGGAAACCGTTAGAAAGAACAATGACGGTGCGTAGCAGCTCATAGTGCCATCTTCCTGTGAGTTATTGTGTGTATTTATATCATCATTAACGTGTGAGATCTGAGTAGTCACAGAGAACAGCCCCAACGGACTGGAAGCAGGCGAGAACAGATTCAATTTGACAGGCAATGAGACCGTGTCTCAGCGGAACAGGGTGATAACCACAAACAGGATGATAACAATAGATGAGATGATATCTACAGAGAGGATGATAACCACAAACAGGATGATAACCACAAACAGGATGATAACCACAGATGAGATGATAACTACAGAGAGGATGATAACCACAGACAGGATGATAACAATAGATGAGATGATATCTACAGAGAGGATGATAACCACAAACAGGATGATAACCACAGATAGGATGATAACCACAGACAGGATGATAACCACAGATGAGAGGATAACTACAGAGAGGATGATAACCACAAACAGGATGATAACCACAGATGAGATAACAACTACAGAGGATGATAACCACAAACAGGATGATAACCACAAACAGGATGATAACAATAGATGAGATGATATCTACAGAGAGGATGATAACCACAAACAGGATGATAACCACAGATGAGATGACAACTACAGAGAGGATGATAACCACAAACAGGATGATAACCACAGATGAGATGATAACTACAGAGAGGATGATAACCACAGAGAGGATAATAACCACAAACAGGATGATAACCACAGATGAGATGATAACTACAGAGAGGATGATAACCACAGACAGATGATAACCACAGACAGGTGATAACCACAAGCAGGGTGATAACCCCATACAGGGTGATATCCACAAACATGATGATAACCATGGACGAGATGATAACTACAGAGAGGGTGGTAACCACAGCCAGGTGATAACCACTGACGTGATAACCACAAACACAACCTCAAGTCAAGTACGTAGAAAATGGAGTCACATTCACAGCACACTTTCATCTGATTTCATTCGTTCATATATGTGGCTGTTTACGTGTTCATTCATTCAGTCACTATTGTTCATTCATGCTTCCTGATTACACACACACATTCAAGCACACACTCTCTCTCTCACACACACACACACACAGTCTCACACACCTGCTGGTGGAAGTGTGTGTGGGAGGGCAGGATAACAGGTGCTAGTCTCACACTCACACAGAGTGAGTGCTGCTCCGCGCAGCAAGCGTGTGTTCTCCCAGCTGACACTGTGCAGCGAGGCTGGACAGCTCGCTCTGAGCAGGAAGCACCCAGCTCTGCTGAAAACAACACCGTGCAACAGGACTACCTGCTCTGCTCTCTACACAAGCCCTGCTCACCTTCCCTTTAGCGGTTCTGCTCTCGTTCCACTTTTCTTCAGATTAGTAAAGGGTTTTTGTTTATGTGTGTGTGTGTGTGTGTGTGTGTGTGTGTGTGTGAGAGAGAGAGAGAGAGAGAGAGAGAGAGAGAGAGAGAGAGAGAGAGTAAAAGAAAGAGTAAGAGAGTGACAGAGAGGATGGTGAACTAATAAGTCATTGATCTTGCGGGGACATTTTCTTGGACTCCACCATGTAAAGTGCCATTTCTAAGCTTGTCACTGGGCTTGGAATGATGGGTTTGATGGGTTTAAACTCAAGTTTTGAATGCTGGTGAAATATTGGTCCTAAATGGAATAGTAAAGCAGACCTCACTGTGTGTGTCTGCGCGTGCGTGTGTGGTTCCCTTACCTAACAGTTCCATGGCATCATCCTCGTCTTCAATCTCCTCCTCGGTGAGGGAGGGGGCGGAGCTATTGACCGAGTCGAAGGAATCATGGGACAGCATGGCGGCCAGAAGCTTCTTATGGTGCTGCTGCTGTTCCTTCAGACCTTTGGTCTTCACCTCCATCTTAAGACTGGGGGGAACAGGAAGAGGAGGGGTCAGAACAGGAAGAGGAGGGGGAAACAGGAAGAAAACGGTGAAATGATCCACCTCCTTGAGAAGTACCAGAACACACTGGAATCTTCCCTTCGTTAAATGTTACTATTCCTAAACCAGTAATCCAAGGGGCTACATTATACTCCTAGGTTGAGCTGATGGGACTGTTTTTCTCTTCCAGGTCTGAGCTGCAGATAGCCTGCCTCTGCACGTCCTCCTACCTGTCAGACATTCTGAGGTAAAAAATGTCTCCATTAGAGTCGTGTGGCTGTTAGCGCCTTCCTGAGCTGATCACTACGAAGTAGTTCCAGCAGAATAATCCCTCCTCAGAGCGCTGGGACATGCAGCCCCTGGTGCAAATCATTCCGCACAAAGTCTAGCGGACTAGAAACTCTTCAGTAAGAGAGGCAGAGGACAAACTGTCAAAACACATCATGTGAGGCAGGGCCAGGGCCCTGCTTTCCAGGGCGGCTGTAGACAGAGAGAAGTCACAGGTTCAGGCAGAATGCGTCATTTTGTTTCACTTCCCCTGTGACGTATGACACAGTAGATGTTGACAGAATCCCGTGTACTCTTCTGTGGAAAAACAACTTCTCAGAACAAAAGTACTTGAGGAAAAACAACTCACTAAGCAATATGCGGTAAACATAACACTACCGATTCCCACACGTCTCGGGCAAAATAAATTGTTTTCCATCCGGCAAACAAAAAAACACAAAAATAAATTGAGAAATGAATCTCTATTACTCTCAATTCAACAGTCCCAAGATATAAGTCATGGAGGGCAGTTTAGAATAACCCTACAGCAGAATAATTCATCTCCATATCCGGGCAGAGAGGGTGTGGATTAGAGCTGGCTGGAGGAGCTTTAATTGGATGATTATCTCATCGGAACAACAGGTATTTACGGATAGCGGAAGGAGATCGGAATGAGAGTCGGTCGGCACCCATTTCCGGAGCAGTGTATTTCTATGCTAATGTGATGTTCCAATATGAGGTTTAAGACTAGGAGAGACGGAATTTAGATTTAGTTTTTCGCTTTTCCAGGAAAACTGCTGTGCCAACAGAACTGTCTGGTCGTAAACGAACCCAGATATTAATGCCGGGAACGAAAACTTCTAGAAGATGATGTCACAACACTTTGACCGAACCCTGCTTGTGAAGACCTTAACAAATGCGTTGATTCCGTAAATTATCTTGTGAATTCAGATTGGATTATTATAGATATCCGATTCATCGTTAAAATAGCTTTTCACTCCGAAATCAAAAGGCTTTGTCCTTAGTCTGAAAGGGTTTTCTTTCTGCAGCAGCTCTTAGCCTTGGAGGAATATCTCTGAAAGGTTTCTCTGTGTCTCTCTCTTACACACACACACACACACACACACACACACACACACACACAATCACTCTCTCTCTCTATCCAGCTCCTTAGGGCTAATTCCTAACGAGAAGACTTCACATTCATATATAGACAACAATAGAAACTCTGAAAGGTGTCAGTTCAGATCACCCTGGGATGCTGACATGCAGAGCGACCTCACTGCACTCTCTAGTTCCTGTCTGTGGACGGTCTGTGCCTACTGTCTGTCTCTCTCCTCCTCTCTCTCTCCTCCTCTCTCTCTCCTCCTCTCTCTCTCCTGCCTCTCTCTCTCCTCCTCTCTCTCTCCTCCCATCTCTCTCCTCCTCTCTCCTCCTCTCTATCTCCTCCTCTCTCTCTCCTGCCTCTCTCTCTCCTCCTCTCTCTCTCCTCCTCTCTCTCTCCTGCCTCTCTCTCTCCTGCCTCTCTCTCTCCTCCTCTCTCTCCTCCCATCTCTCTTCACTCTCTCTCCTCCTCTCTCTCCTCCTCTCTCTCTCCTCCTTTCTCTCTCCTGCCTCTCTCCTCCTCTCTCTCTCCTCCTCTGTGTTTGAGGGAGAGGTACGGGGGGGAGAGATGGAAAGGGCTGGTGCAGACAAGGCAACAGGGAGGTCCCATACTCGGTAATCCGTCACAATAATAAGCACAATCCCAGCATGCACCTCTGCCTGATTTCCCCAGAAGCTCCGTTCCCAGTCACCCCCGCTCCACACCTCCGCTCCGCAAGCAATCATCAACTGTAGCGACTGCCTATCCAGCAGCCCCTGTCAGCCCTCCCTGTGGCCTGCTCTGGTGGAGAAAGATGAGAATGAGAAATGGCCATAAGCATTGGTGCGGTGTGTAGCAAATAAGGCTAGGTGGAGGGAGGGGAGGGAGAAATCGGCCTTCATCCTAACGTGACAGGCTTGAGGCTGGTAGACCAGCGTCTGTGTTTGGGAGACGGGGTTTCAGCATTCAGGCAGTGGGAGGGGCAGCCTAGTCATGCCAGGTTTCCTATTGGCTGGAAGGTTTTTCCACGCAGAGCTCAGTCGTCACTCAAGAGCCAATACCACGGCAACACAATTAAGGAGAGATGGATGATCAGCGTGCAGCCAAACCGTCCCACACCTAATGAAACAAGCTTCTGGTCCCAGCTACAAGGGACCGCTCTGTTATTTGGGGAAGCTGAGTGAAAACAACTACACACACACACACACTCACACACACACACAGGTCCACAGGCTCTTCTCTGTCTCCCAGCTCAGGCCCCAGAGCAACGTCACATCTCCTGATATTCAGCCTCAGGAATCAGGTGATGACGTTTAGCCTGCGTGTGTGCGTTCCGGCCTCTCTGTGATTTATGAGCTCATATCTGCTCCTCTCTAATTAGCTATCCCAAGCTACTAAACTGAGACACACACACCCACCATCCTCATCATCACATCATCACACTCAACCAATTAGTACTGTCTCAGCAACACCTGGAGGGGGGGGGCGGGAGGGGGGTTGAGCTCCTTGTAGTTTCTGCGAACACAGACATTTTCTTTCTCAGTTGATTGCCTTCAGCACACCTCAGAGGGTTGCTATAACAACCTGGCTGATGATGCTGACACACTTGTTCATGATCAGTGAAACAGCTGGAGGATGGTTGTATGACCAGGTACACGACACAGAGATCAGGTGAGCTAACGGCCAGGAACTGGATCAAAGCAGTCTAATGTTGTGTTGGCCTGTTATTGAAACAGGGTTTGAGCAGATTCACACTGAGCCATTCTGAAGCTGCACGCTCCACACACACACACACACACACTCATACACACATACATGATCATACACACACACTCACACACACACACTCATACACATACACTCATACACACACACATGCTCATACACACACACACACTCACACAGACACACTCACACACACACACACACGCACACACACACTCATACACCCACACACACACCCACACACACACACACTCACACACACTCATACACACACACACACACACACACACACTCATACACACGCACACCCACACACACTCATACATACACACACACACACACACTCACCTTCCTGCAGGGCTGTTCTCCTCGCTCCCCCACAACTCAGTCTTGGCTCGGGGGATGGGGGGCTGCAGCATCTCTGCTGCTAGGGGGTCTGGGTCCTCCTCCTCGCGGCCCACCCACTCCCCCACCACCCGGGGTCGCAGCAGAGAGTTATACACCCCCAGGTTCTGACCGAGGAGAGGGGGGGAGGAGGGAGAGAGAAACAGACACAGACAAATAGAGAGAGAGAGAAGTTAAGATATAATGAGTGAGATACAGGGAGAGGTAGAGAGACGGAGAAAGGGAGACAGAGAGGGTGAGACAGGGAGGGAGCGAGACAGAAAGAGAGACAGAGAGGGTGAGACAGGGAGGGAGAGAGACAGAAAGAGAGACAGAGAGGGTGAGACAGGGAGGGAGAGAGACAGAAAGAGAGACAGAGAGGGTGAGACACAGGGAGGGAGAGAGAGAGAGAGAGAGGGACTGAGGAAAAAAAAATAAAGAAGTAGAACTGACAGACCAAACAGACCTAAAAAGAAATAAAGAGACGACATGTAATAACACACCTGCTCTGGGAATACTGAAGCCCCTCCCCTTCACCCACAGGTGCCCTGAGACCCTCTCAGAAGGTGTGAGGAGCAGCTGTCATAAAGACAAGCAATATCCTCTCTCTGTACACAGCCAACTCTGCCATCAAACCCAAATACAGAACTCTGGATTCAGCGCCGGGCCAACACAAACATGTTCATGCATCTGCTCTATTAACCAGACAGAGGATATAAGCAGGCTTCAGGAAAGTCTAGAAAGAGGTAGAACTGTGGAAGAAATAGGCATTTCCTGTGTGCTCACATGAATCACTAATCAACAGAACTAACCACTGGACACTAGTTGGTATGTGTCTCGTGAGCTTGCTATTAATAAGAAGTAGATTGTGCTTATGTGTCAGTGTTAATAAAGGTTTGGGGTCAGGAGAAAGAGAGCTCCAACTATGATCTCTAGTCAGAGAGCGGTCATGAGTTGGGAGCGGCAAATCTCTTTCTCTGAAGACTGTTGTAACGTCATTTCTGCCTGACTGTCACTATCTATGTTTACATTCTTGTGCCCTATAAAAGATCTAGCGCAGAGCAGAGAGAAACATAATCAAAACCTAACCTAACCTTTGTCAGAGGTCTAGCTTTCTCTCCCAATCTGCAGATTTATAAATACTTATTAAAATCCAGAACAAAACTGAACTTAGTCAAACCGTTTATGAAGAGATGGACAAAATACTTACCTCAACAGAACCCTGTTTTTCACTGCCTGTTCAGTTAAAGTATTAAGCATTCAGGCTCCGTTACATTTAGATGGCCCGTTGAAAATGATCTGGGCTGTGCGCCAACCAGACATATATATCTAAGGTTATAGTTCTATCTGTGGTGCAGAATAACACTGGCTCCATCTAAATATCATACACTTGGGAGCTGTGTGTGTGAGCGTGGTTGAATGTATGTATGTGTGTGTGTGTGTGTGTGTGTGTGTGTGTGTGTGTGTGAGCGTGGTTGAATGTATGTATGTATGTGTGTGTGTGTGTGTGTGTGTGTGTGTGTGTGTGTGTGTGTGTGTGTGTGTGTGTGTGTGTGTGTGTGTGTGTGTGTGTGTGTGTGTGTGTGTGTGTGTGTGTGTGTGTGTGTGTGTGTGTGTGTGAATCGGGGTATTTGGGCCACATATTTCAAGCTAGCGTCGTCTGTTGTGACATTGCTATCAACAGCGAGAAGTGCACGATGCAGAAACTCTTCAAACGATCGCTAACCGCTCGCTCCCACGAGACAGTGTGATGATGTGTGTCATCAGAGATAAGAAATCTGACTGCAGCTGTGAAGAATAGCATCCGCATGATGATGAGGAAGACAAACCACAGGCTGGTGGATCAGAACAGGACAGAGTGTTCTCAATAAATGACATATTTCATAGATGTAGTTATCCATCTACTGTACCTGGTCAAGTTCATCAGAGAGTGCAATACCTGGAGGTGGAGAACAAAAAGGAAGCATTAAAACATGACCCTTTTCCTTCCATCGTCTTAGAGCAGTGGTCCCCAACCCTGGTCCTCATGGCTCACTGTCCTTCATGGTTTAGATCACAGGTGTCAAGATCCAGTCCTCGAGGGCCGCTGTCCTGAAGGTTTTAGATGTTTCCCTGCTCCAGCACACCTCCACAGAGCTTGATAAAGACCCTTCAT
Source organism: Neosalanx taihuensis (assembly GCA_030340665.1). Classification (NCBI taxonomy): domain Eukaryota; kingdom Metazoa; phylum Chordata; class Actinopteri; order Osmeriformes; family Salangidae; genus Neosalanx; species Neosalanx taihuensis. The sequence goes on from CM059304.1 coordinate 11,419,884, forward strand.
AAAAATCAGGTGTGCTGGAGCAGGGAAACATCTAAGACCTTCAGGACAGCGGCCCTCGAGGACTGGAGTCAGTGCACAGCGTGGAGGGTTCAGGGTTCAGGGTACCAGAGCTACTCTACACCCTATTTGCCTCAGGGGGGAACGTCCCTGTACTTGCTGTAAGTCGCTCTGGATAAGAGCGTCTGCTAAATGACGACATGTAAATGTACTGACTTCTTGAGAGGTTTTCCAGAGCCTTCCCCAGCTTCTTGCTCTCCTGCAGGATGTGGTTCAGCTCATCAAAGTCCGGACTCTGCCTCCATTCCCAGGACGGGTGCTCGGCCGAGCGGGGCACTGAAACGCAACCACAACCGCAAAGCAACCCCATCAAAACCCCAAACCCAGTCAACCCCAGTCAAAACCCCAAACCCAGTCAACCCCAGTCAAAACCCCAAAGAAAGAAACCCACAACGTTAGGGAAGATGACCGCAACCACGAGACGACTCAAAAAACAAAGAAAGCCACAAGAAGAGTTATGAAAACACAAGACACTGGGGCGGACGCTTCAAACAGCCTGAACGTCTTTCCCTGTTCCCCAGTGTGTTTGTGATGCCCGTCATGTGGGAACCTCGGCTCTCTGGCCGCCTGTGTTCCAGATGGTGGACCTGCGGTTCTCCCTGCCTGTCACTCACTGGGACCAGTGGGTTCTGCACTGGTCAAAATGGGTCACGCAGACCCAGAACATGACCCAGATACCAGCACCATCCCAGAATCCCTTTGGGGCTTTAGACTCTCCATATTTCAACCCCCCCAACCCCCCAACCCCCCAACCCCCCTTTTCTGTCTCTGTCTCTATTTATCCATCTCACCCCTCCCTCTTCTCTAAGGTCTGATTCAGATTTTCTCCTTTAGACTGTTAAACTTGAAGCCTCTTGCTACTTCATCCGTATATCTAGCAAACAGCCACACCTTGGAATACCATGTCTCTCCGTGTTATTGTCTAACGTGCCAGAGTGTGCTGATCACACCATCCATCAGCAGAACGGGATGGATTTAATGAGACGGGGAAAAACAGAGAGAGAGAGAGAGAGAGAGAGAGAGAAAGAGAAAGAAAGAGGAGAAAGAGAGAGAGAGAGGAGAGAGAGATGAAAGAGGATAGAGGAAGATGAGAGGGAAAGAGGGGAGAGGAAGATGGGGGAGAAGAAAGAAGGGCTATAATATAAGGGTAATAATGTTGAATATAACACAGCCTGTGTTTTCATTGTTGTCAAGTGCCTCCAGGAATCCCTCAATGACCCCAGCCAGCATGGCCTGTTGGGGATCCACTAGACAGGCCTGAGGGAATGCCCTGCCTGGCCTGGCAGCTGGAGAAGAACCGCTCAGAAGAAGAACCGCTCACACAGCAATACTGCAGCTCTACCCACAGAATCTGCTTGGCATTCTGACAGCAATAAACAGAAAAGGTAAATATCCCAGGCTGATGTTACTGAGCCAAGAGTACACACACACACACACACACACACACACACACTCTGGAAGCTAGGGCCACCATGCCTCTGGATTCTGCTGCAGGCACAGTAATAACCCACCAACTTCTGCCACAGACACAGTTGATGCCACATTACAGAGAGCAAATGGTTCCACTTTAGAGTGAGAGAAATGATGCTTCATATCAGATATGTGAACTGTCATATGTACTCCTTTGACGCATGTAGATCAGACACACACACTTTCTTGATTGTGAGCAATGTCTGACCGCAGCCTGAAATAGACTTAGTCGGCAGAGATAGAGCACAATCCTGAATTATTGAAGACTCTCATCTCATCTCCCCTTCTCTTTCCTCATCTCCCCTTCTCTCCCCTCATCTCCCCTCCTCTCCCCTCCCGCCCCCTCCTAACCCATCCCCTCCTATCCCCTGATCTCCCCTTCTCCTCTCCGTCCATCTCACTGTGTGGACTTCTCCCACCCTGACCAATCACTTCGCTCTGACAGGAAGCTGCCTCAACCACGACCAGAAACCCTGTCTGGCACTGGGACCCATGTACTGCACACCGCACCAACGCTACAGATAACCACATCTAATAGGAGCGGGATGCTCCCAGATTAAAACCAATGAGGTGTTTAATTGGGAACAGATGTCAATGGAAACCATTCACCCATCCACTCCTGTATCAATGCAGAGTGGAACGAGCAAAGATGAAGAGGTAGAAACACAGAACTTTACAGGATGGATTTCCATGCGTTTTATGGTCTTTCGGTGATATCAAACGTTCATAGAAGAACTTGGTGTGATTTGTGCTGTGTTTGAGCTGGGAGCAGAGAGGTTGAGATGAGGGCACTCACAGGACTTGGACTCTGGGGAGGGAGGGGAGATGCTGGACACGGCCAGGTCACTCTTGGACTTCTTGGGCTTCTTGGGGTGGATCTGCCATGGCTTCTCGTAGTTCCTGGGGTCCTTCCGACCACCTCTGCTTTCAGCTGGGAGGGAGACACGGAGAGGGAGAGAGGGAGGAAAGGAGGGTGAGAGAGGAAGAAAGAGAGAGGGTGAGGGTGAGAGAGGGAGCCAGACGGAGAGGGAGGTGAGCGAGGAAAAGATAGAGAGGGAGAGAGAGCAAAAAGGAGAGGGAGGGGATATGGAAATAAATTGAGGGTAGCATCACATAAGCGTCCTCCAAATGTTGTTTCTTGCTGTCTCAATGCTAACCCAATTAAACTGCAAGAGGGAGCTGATGTTTCACAGCCCGCTAGGCAATTATCAGCTACATCTCACCTCCACGCAAATTGTTTGTGTGTGTGACTTTCGGAGGGAGAGATTTCACCTGTGTCTAAGCTTTAGATGTAATGGGCTGAGGATCGAGGAGGGGGAAGGGATGTTTGCCTCAATCCACTCAATCTTTTTAAACACCTCTTCTATCTTGTCAGGTAATAGACTGTCAATTCTATCTTTTCAATCTGCTTGCGGTTTAATCTGAATGGCTTTGTAACAACTGAACTACACATTTTCAGTCTCTCACACACACACACACACACACACACACACACTCACACCTGAGAATTCCACCCAATCAATTCGGACTCTTTACTCACTTTTCCTCCTCTCTCTCTCTTTCAAGATGGCCTCCAGCCACTCCTGTTTGTCTTCAGGGCTCTTGGCCATGCAGACGAACCACTTGTTCTTGGCCGTGTTGTGAATCTTCCAGCCGTTGTTCACAATGTTCCCGCTGCTGTGGTAGTCGGCTGACAGGAAAAAAGACAAAAACAGACTGAGACATGTTGTGCTGGAGGTTCAAACCGTGGCACAACACCACTTCCTGAGGGGAGAGCAAAAACGGCTTTCTTTTTAGCTTAGCTTCACAGCTCCAATATGATGAATTTTGAGTTGTTGTGCGTTTGACAGTAAGAGATGTTGTCTTGTGTGATTCTGCTGAAGAAAGAAGAGGCTGTGTTTGACGTTAACAGCAACATTGCACAGACTGAGGGGGACGTGTTCTCTCCCATGAAACATCAACATCCAACATCCACTGAACACATCCGCTAAAAACATCCACTTTCCACCCAGATGAAGCGTTGCTCCGATATTCACTCTTCCCCCTCTCTCTTTTCCCCCCTTTACACTCTCGCTTCCTACCTCTGTCTGTTTTAGTCTCACCCGCTTCTCTCTCTATGGACCCAACCTCCTTCCATCCTCCCCCTCTCCCCCCCTCCTGTCCCCCCGGTCTAACAGAGCTGTATAATAGGCCACGGGCTGCAGGCGCGCTCTATCGACTGCTGCATTGATTATCACTCCCCTGTTATAACGAGATAAACGAGGGTACACAGACGGAGAGAGAGCAGCATCCATCCACGTTATTTAGCCCTCTGCTTATGCAGCAGCCTGGCCAGGGAGCATCATGGAGCTCTGCTACAGCAGAGGCTCGTTTGGTGACTCAGAATGTCAGAACGCCCTCACCTGTTACACAGGTAAGGAAGCTGTTTGATTCAGGGGAGGAGGTGGATGAGTGATTCACTCTGAAGCTGCTGTTGTGAACTGCAATTTCCACCCCTGGAGGACAAATAAAGGTTTATCTTATCTAAGTAGAACAATGACTCGGCTATTCTACATGACCAATTGAACGATTTTTTTCCTTGACCTCCGTGTTTTCAAAGAAAGTAACAAACTCGAACGTTCCGAACTCGTCGGCTGTGATCGGATCCCCGGTCGTGCGACCTGCGGGACGGTTTTTCCCAGGGTGCACCTCACCTGTGCCGTCGTCCATGTTCTCCACCTCCATCACCTCGGTGTTGATGCGGCCCCTGAACAGGAAGCGGGGGGCCCTCTGTGGAGGCCTTGCTGTTCTTCAAACGCCTGAGGACCCAGAGGCCAAAACACAGGGTCACCTCTGAGCTATAACCATGACAGTGAGCGCTCCCTACTGCTAGGACACAAGGATGGAAGAACATAGAGAGAGAGAGAGAGAGGAGGGAGAGAGAGAGAGAGAGAGAGAGAGAGAGAGAGAGGTAGAGAGAGAGGTAGAGAGAGAGAGGGGAGAGAGAAAGAGAGAGAGAGAGAGAGAGAGAAAGAAGCCGAGAGGGGGAGAAAGAGAGAGAGAGAAAGAGAAGGAGAGAGGGGGAGAGAGAGACAGAGAGAGAAGAGAAGGAGAGAGGGGGAGAGAGAGACAGAGAGAATGAGAGAGAAAAAGAGAAGGAGAGAGAGGGAGAAAGAGAGAGAGAAGGAGAGATGTGGGAGAAAGAGGGGGAGAGAGAGAGACAGAGCGAAGCTGGAGTTTCAGCAGGGGTCTCAGAGGGGAAGCAGAGGGGTGAGGTCACCTGTTCTTCTTCTTGCAGTACACCAGGAGGTTGTCAAACAGGAAGAAGATCCTCTCCTGGATGTTCCCCGCTGAGATCTTCAGCAGGACTCCCTGCATCAGCATCTCCGTGCAGGTGTCCGTGATGTTGGAGCCCTGCGGGAACAGACACACAGCTTCAGAGCACAGCACAACCAGGATCCATCACGGACACCACCCTGTACGAGGCCTGTGGCTGGCTGTGTATGGTAGCTCTCTCTCTGGGGTGGGGTGGGGTGGGGTGTGTGTGTGGGGGGGGTAAGACCAGCATTTCCCTGGTCTCTCTCACGGAGTCCTGTAAAAACAGTGTACACTTCCTCTCCCCAGATTGCTCAGGGACCCCGAGCGTTAGAGGACCATGTGGGATAACATCTGGTCCTGGCTCTGCCTGCCACAGCTCTGCTCAGCTCTGCTCGGTCACACCGGGGCTTATTGTGGCGCGAGGGTCTGGCCACCAGATTGGCCAGCAGGCCACCGCTGCTGCAAGCGAGATAAACGCTCCAGCCTTTTCCCCCCTCCCTTGTCTGCCAGCCGTGGGGATTTATGTGGCGTGTTGGGACCGACCCCGTCAGGGCTAAATATACCACCCCTGCTCCCTCCTTCCCCCTCCTTCACTGCCGCCTCCTCCCCCCGCCCCGCCCCCCCTCCCTCCCCCCCCCCTGCCCCCTGCCCCCCTCCTCCCCCCCCTGCCCCCTCCTTCCCCCTCCTTCCCCCACAGCACAGAGCCAGAAAATGTGCTAAGCATTTCCTCCTGCTGAGAAATCCACCAGCCAGCACTCAATACCGCCCCCTCTCTCTCTCTGTCTCTCTCTCTGTCACTCCTCTCTCTATGTCTCCCTATTTCTCTCTCTCCACCTCTCTCAGATTATTCTTCTCTCTCCTCCCTTTCTTTTCCTGTACCTCCAGCATTCTTCCTCTGTTCCCTCTTTCTTTCCCTCCCTCCCTCCCTCCCCTCCCTCCCTCCCTCCCTCCCTCTTAGGTATCCTCGCACCCCAGTTTGCGTCCAGATGTTAAGTTAATTGCATCCAGTGAGCTGTGCGTGTGTGTCGGTGTGTGTGTCGATGCGTGCTTGCATCCATGTCAGTGAACATGCCAGACACTATTGGTCACCCAGATCATGGCATCTCATCGGTCCCAACTAAAGACAAACTCCCCACTTCCTGTTTTGGGGAAAAATACATTAGAGTCACTTCCTGTTGCGAGGGGACGCTCGTGTAGATCCGGTTCCCGCTGGCGCGTCCTCCAAACAGGCTTTTAATGAAACACGAACCTTTTCCCCTTCACCCTCCCTCCCTCTCTCTCCCCCCCTCTCCCTCCCTCTCCCTCCCTCCCTCTCCACTCCCTCCCTCCCTCCATCGCCCCCTCCCTCCCTCCCTCCCCCTTCCTCCATCGCTCTCCCTTCCTCCATCGCTCTCCCTCCCTCCCTCCCTCCATCGCTCTCCCCCCTTCCTCCATCGCTCTCCCTCCATCGCTCCCTCACTTTCCCTCCCTCCTTCCCTCTATCCCTCCCTCTATCCCTCCCTCCATCGCTCTCCCTCTCTCTCTCTCTCTCTCTCTCTCTCTCTCCCTATTTCCCTCTCTCCCCTCTCTCCCTGCTCCCTGAATTTCTATTCATCCTGTCTTCCACACATCTCTTTCTTCCCCCCTTTCCCTGGCCTTCTCTCCAGCCTGCAGCTGTTCAGCTGAGACCCTACCGAGAGCCTCAGTCCTGGAGCCCAGACACTCCGCTGAAGTCACATGCCTGTTTCATCTAAATCTCATCCCTGCTTTTCCTGCGTCAGGACGTAATAACAGATAGGAGGAGAGAGAGACAACATATCGTGGTCGTTACTCTGAACAACGTCAACGCAGACAAGCATATCCTGAGCCAGACAGAGTCACAGCCATTTGTGAATTAGCTGGCAAGACAAGAAGAGAGACTGTTGGAATGTTGAAGATGTTGGAAGGAACTTGAACGTTGGAACGTTCTAGAATGTATCCCAACAGGCAATGAGGCGAGCAGGCCTTCATGATAATGCAACACTGTCTACAACAGTCCTCAGTTGGGGACTGGGCTGGTACTCTAATACACTGTAACATATAACAAACACAGTGACCACCGACAGTTCCCCTGACAACAGCTGAAAGCCATCACCATGGTGACCACTGCAGGCCCGCGCCCTGTCTTGGGGGGGGGGGGGGGGGCACACTGCTGTGGGGAGGGTCAGTGCTAACGAGCAGCCAACCTAACCTGGAAAAGGGAATGGAAAAACTGAGAGGCTCCATCCATACCACACGCACACACACAAGCACACACACACGCACACAAACACGCACACACACACGCACACACACACACACGCACAGTAACACAGGACACTGGCATCCTCCTTTCCTCTCTCCCGCTCCTTCTCTCTCTCTCTTCTGCTCCTCCGCTACCTCCTTCACTTCCTCTCTAACACTCCCTCTCTCACACTCTCTCTCTCTCTCTCCCTTTCTCCCTCTACATCTTCCCTGCTACCTCTCACTTGCTCTCTCTCTCCTATCCACTCTCTCTCCTGCTCTCTCTCTCTCCTATCCACTCTCTCTCCTGCTCCCTCCCTCCTGCTCTCCCCCCGCTCCCTCTCTCTTCTCTCTTGGTCGTGCAGCAGCAGCAGCAGTCACTGTGCCCTGCTCCAGAATGAGCTCACGTTTATAATGAATAAAAGCAGCAAGACAAACCGCAGAGCGAGGCAGGCTGAGACGGTGCCGTGCAAATGTCAAGTTCCCCCACCCAGGCCAGCGCCGGGCCCCATTCTGATCCACAGAACTATTCTGGGAAGTGTGCGTTCTGACGTGTGTGTTTGGCCTGTGCGTGAGAGCGTGCTAAAACAGCCATTGCTGGGTTTCCAAAGGGTCACTCTGCCCTTCATAAAGCCCATGTTATTCATGGAAGAGAATGCGTTGCTCTGAATAACATGTACGTTTAATTGACCCGTGACTGAAACCCCGTTATGTTCACTCAGAGCAGCAGCGTCTGGAAAACTTCCGGCATGTCCCCCCCCCCCCCCCCCCCCATATTCAGTCAGTATCAAGTCTTCTGTTGGCCTCGGTGTCCCTGAGTCTCCTCGATGACCGACTGGGTTTGGATTCTGCGGTTGGTTTGTCTTGTGGAAAGGAGCAGCCAGCGTAGCGAAGCCCTAAGTGCTGTTTACACTAAAACAACTGTCAGGGTTGCCAAACGACTTAAAACAACACGGAGACACGATCTGCTGGATGATCTGGGGTCTGAGCGTTCTGTCAGAGAGCATCAGGATCCTGCTGAGGCTCCGAGCACCAAGGGGCCCCCCCGCTTTCAAATCCAAGCCGTTTGGAAACAGGACAAGAGTTTGGGTACGGTGATCCACAGCAGCAGCAGGCCCATCCCTGATCCCAACCTCCCCTTTGTCTGCATGCGTCCATCCAGACTTCCAGGCCCACTTTGTCTGGGACTGGATTACATAACCCTCCAGACAGGTCCCACCATACAATCAGCTCCATTGTTGTGTCTCCCCAGGGACCCCCGGGGCCCATTAGGCCCTTATTAAGACGCCCCGGTGCTGAGGGAGAACCAGGGAATAATAACACCACAGCTCCACAGAATCAAGGGCCACAATCTACCTGATGATGATTGGAGCAGTCACCTTTAAGGACGGGCAGAGAAGCTCATCCAGGCAGAAACTATGCAGCCATTGTGAATGCGGCGCATTGTTCCCCGGGTATTACAAGTTAGCCGCCGCCGGGCTTAAACAGTCATGCTCCTTACTGAGAACTCCCGCTGGCGGGCTAAGTGGCCGTAAATTAGTCATGACTGAGGTTAGAGGCCGGGGGCCGGTGGGGGATGTATGGAGCAGCCAGGTCTGAATTTCTCCTGTAATGTTAACCCACTTCAGAAGCCGAGCGATTTTATCGAGACAAGTCTGAATGTTTGCCATCGTTAATACCTACAATACACTGACCCCCCACCCCCAGAGGAGCTGTGCGTTTGTTACTCTGAAGACAGATCCAGCTCTGTGTGACTCTAAGGGGCAGAGGCGTGCGGAGCGGCCCACCTCCCAGCCCTCGATGTGGGACTGCCACTCCTCCAGGACCTCCAGCTTCTCCATCTGCCTCTTGGCCTCGTTGATGCTGGAGCATACTGCCTTCATCACCTGCAGGGACTGGAGCACGACAGGGTAGTCTGGGTGCTTCTTCGGAGTCCTCTTCAGCAGCTCCTGAAACACACACACACACACACGTGCACGCGCATGATTACCGTGAGCTTAAGTGGAGAATCTCAGGGGGGGGTTACATTTCTCAGCTCCTTCATTCAGATAAAGTGACTAGAATGTAAACTTGGCTCTCCTCCCTGCCCGCCTCCCCCACACCCCCCTCCTCCCCCCACACAGCGCGCCTCACCCCACACCCCCCCGCCTCCCCCACAAGTCTCGGCGGTTAGCTAGCTGTAAATAGAAGCACCCAGCTACAGTGCAGGACCCACAGAGCAAGATGGCAGATCAGTAAGCCAGGAGGCCCCTGCACCAGGAGGCCCCTGCACCAGGAGGCCCCAGCACCAGGAGGCCCCAGACCCAGGAGGCCCCAGACCCAGGAGGCCCCAGCACCAGGAGGCCCCAGCACCAGGAGGCCCCAGCACCAGGAGGCCCCTGCACCAGGAGGCCCCAGCACCAGGAGGCCCCAGCACCAGGAGGCCCCAGCACCAGGAGGCCCCAGCACCAGGAGGCCCCTGCACCAGAAGGCCCCAGCACCAGGAGGCCCCAGCACCAGGAGGCCCCAGACCCAGGAGGCCCCAGCACCAGGAGGCCCCAGCACCAGGAGGCCCCAGCACCAGGAGGCCCCTGCACCAGGAGGCCCCAGCACCAGGAGGCCCCAGCACCAGTAGGCCCCAGCACCAGGAGGCCCCAGCACCAGGAGGCCCCTGCACCAGAAGGCCCCTGCACCAGAAGGCCCCAGCACCAGGAGGCCCCAGACCCAGGAGGCCCCAGCACCAGGAGGCCCCAGCACCAGGAGGCCCCAGCACCAGGAGGCCCCAGCACCAGGAGGCCCCAGCACCAGGAGGCCCCTGCACCAGAAGGCCCCTGCACCAGAAGGCCCCAGCACCAGGAGGCCCCAGCACCAGGAGGCCCCAGCACCAGGAGGCCCCAGCACCAGGAGGCCCCAGCACCAGGAGGCCCCAGCACCAGGAGGCCCCTGCACCATCAGGCTGAGACCGCTCACTGGGAGAACGTGTTTCCAGCTGTGAGACATCAGATGGCAGCAAATCAGGTGATTTGCCTCCTCTCACACACACGCAGACCCAACACACACACACTCTCTGTTATTATTACGACTCCTCGCTGGTGGCTGCTGGCTGTTTGGATAACGCCTGTGTGAATTAATAGACCCAAAACTAAATTAATGAAGCGAGACAGTTCGGGTCTTTGGCTCAAACAAGCCTTATAAAAGCGTATTTAATTTCAGTCAGGTTCTGGAGTAGGGATCTGGCCGGGGATGGGGTGGGGGGGGGGGGGGGGAGACTGCTGAGGTCAGCAGAAGAGGGAGGCGATGACAGGTGGGCTTTATTGGGCTGTTTGGGTTCTGCAGGGAGAGAACCAAGCCGGGGATGGATGAAGGAGGGAAGCCAGGAGCCCTGAAGATGGTGGCAGAGGGAGAGAGGCTGGCATGGGCAGAGGAGGGCAGGCCCGCCCACCAGGGAGGAAGAGGAGGGCAGTTTCACCTGGCCCAAACCTCCGATACAACAGTAACCTACGGTACCTACGGCCGTACTCACCCTGAGGAGCAGAGGGTACTTGCAGATCCTCTGGATGGGAGCTACCAGGTAACCCTCCAGGGGGACTTCTGTGTTCTTCCTGCCTCCAAGCAGCATGCAGTTCTGAGGGGAGGGGAGGGGGAGATGAGGGGGGGAGATCAGTACATCAATACCAGCGGGCATTTTTCTTTCCCGCCTACTTACCACAGTCAGCAGTATGACACCTATCATGAAGGGTTGAGGAGGTCAAGGGTCAACTCTGACATATACCTTCACTCTGCTCAGCAGTCGCCTCAACACAAGTCTCTTATCACTGCTCTATCTCCTCTCTCCCCTCTCTGTACCCCCTCTCTCTCTCTCCTCTCTCTCTCTCTCTCTCTCTCTCTCTCTCTCTCTCTCTCTCTCTCTCTCTCTCTCTCTCTCCTTCCCTCCCTCCCTTTCTCTCCCCCATCTCTCCCTCTGCAGAGCAGACAGGCTTTCTGCCAGAGAGCAGGCCTGAGGTTTAGAGGTGGAGGGGGTGAACCCAGGGTCCCTCTCTCAGCAGCTGGAGGGAACCCGAGCCTCGCTGGGCTGATCCACGGCTCAGGTCCAACCTCAGGTCAACACCATAAACCCACCGTTAAATGAAACCTAATGAACACCATGCTGCCCCCTCGGAGCCCCGAGTTCAAAGCTGAGGGGCTTTCAAAGCATGTGAGTTTACAGTGGGATCTCTCCATAATCCTGCTCTGTATTTGATGTCAGTAGAACAGAAGCTGTGTTTCTGATGCTGCGCCTGTGGCTCGAACACAGAGGTCAGGAGGGGCCGCGGTGCTGTAGGTCCAGGCCTTAAGGTGCTCTTTTTAAAGAGAGGTCTTCAAACATGAGTGAACGGGTGTTCGAACACGCCTGTGTGAGGGTGGAGGGCAGGAGGGGGGCATCATATGACACACCATGAACACCTGAGAGACGCATGCTCTACACCAGTGGAACTCAACCCTGGTCCTCAGGGCCCCACTGTCCTGCATGTTTTAGATGTTTCCCTGCTCCAACACACCTGATTCAAATGAATGAGTCACTATGAAGCTCAGCAGAAGCCTGATAATGCTGATTCATTTGAATCAGGTGTGTTGGAAGGGGGAAACATCTAAAACATGCAGGACAGTTGAGCCCTGAGGACCAGGGTTGAGAACCACTGCTCTACGCTGTCCAGCTGTGCCGCCAGAGCGTGCCTGCATACGTGTGCATGTGGACGTGCGTCTTCATACGTGTGGACGTGCGTCTTCATACGTGTGGACGTGCGTCTTCATACGTGTGGACGTGCGTCTTCATACATGTGGACAAGCGTCTTCATACGTGTGGATGTGCGTCTTCATACGCGTGGACGTGCGTCTTCATACGTGTGGACATGCGTCTTCATACGTGTGGACGTGCGTCTTCATACGTGTGGACATGCGTCTTCATACGTGTGGACGTGCGTCTTCATACGTGTGGACGTGCGTCTTCATACGTGTGGACGTGCGTCTTCATACATGTGGACGTGTGTCTTCATACGTGTGGACGTGCGTCTTCATACGTGTGGACATGCGTCTTCATACGTGTGGACATGCGTCTTCATACGTGTGGACATGCGTCTTCATATGTGTGGACATGCGTCTTGCGTGCGCTCACCAGTAAGCACGTCCTGACCGTCCTGATCTTGTTGAGTTCCAGCAGCAGCCTCTGGGCCTTCTCATGGTTCCCACAGTACTCATCGTAGATCTGGAAGCGGTTCCGCTGAAACACACACAGACAGACAGGGATGGCTGTTAGTGCTGTCCACAGGGCACAGCCTGCCTCCACCAGACCCTGCCTCGCTCTCACCTCGACCAGAGACCTGCTCCACAGGGCCAAAGATCCACCCGATGGAGGCACCAGGGAGAAGTACAGGCAGATTTACTGCCCTCTGAGGCCCAGCGATAATATACCAGCCCTACTCCCTGCCCCCGAGCTCTGATATATGGAGCTGGTCAAGCGCATCAGAGCCACATCAATCCTATCACACGAGCGCTGGCTCTCCACGCGTTTCTGCGTAATCCTGTTCAAGATATAATCTCAAACATGTGCAGTGTCTTATCAAGTCCCCTTAAGTCCTGGAGGGATAACCCTGACATACTGTAGATGGGGGAACCGGGGGGGGGCCGAGTCAAAGTTGAACTGACTTTTTGCTCTCTATTCGTACCTGCAGAATCGGTTTCTACTTTTATTTTGAAAAGCTGCTTATGTATGAATGATTGATAATGATTGAATGCTGGTTTGTTGGTGAAGTACAGAAGCCTGTGAGACTCACAAAGTGCAGGAAGCAGCGGCCCACTTCGTGCTGAGCGTGGGGGTCAGGCTGGAGCAGCTCTTCCACCATGGACAGGAAGTCCCTGTGCACCGACAGAATCTCCTCGATGTTGGAAAACAACACCTAGAACACGAGGGAACAACACAGAACTCATGAGAACAGCAGAGAACACGAGAGAACAGTACAGAACATGAGAGAACAGTACAGAACATGAGAGAACAGTACAGAACATGAGAGAACAGTACAGAACACAAGAGAACAGCACAGAACACAAGAGAACAGTACAGAACACGAAAGAACAGTACAGAACTCAAGAGAACAGTACAGAACACAAGAGAACAGTACAGAACATGAGAGAACAGCACAGAACACAAGAGAACAGCACAGAACACAAGAGAACAGTACAGAACACAAGAGAACAGCACAGAACACAAGAGAACAGTACAGAACACGAAAGAACAGTACAGAACTCAAGAGAACAGTATAGAACATGAGAGAACACAAGCTTCTGCAGTCAACATCACTTGCCTCCATCTAGAACAATGGGAATGATGCATGCTTGTGGCCAGGGCAGAATTGTATTTTTATTGTTTGCTATATCACCCTCTAAACCTATTGTTCAAACTAATATCAAACATAGAAAGAAGTGTTTTCATAAGGCCACTTACATTTCATGGAATGGTATAAATTTTAACCTTTCAAAACGTGTTTTAGGAAATCATTTTTTCAAGCGCTGCCAAATAGAGTTTCCGAAAGACAGGAACAAAGAAAATAATGTCAAAAGAATACTGTGTGACCACAGAATAAAGTCAAAGGTTTTTATTAAAGGGCATTTTAAGCTGAAGAGTCAGTAAACTCTTATAATTCTCACATGGGAGGGAACAAGCCTTTGCGAGCTGTAATGAAAGAAACAGATATTTTAATAGAGAGCAATTATGAAGGGACACATTTGATGTAGTCTGTCATATGGAAAGCTGAACTCTGGCTTTTATGTGGGCTTGGGTCTTGTCTGGCATTTATGCCATTTTTGTGGCCGTGCTTGGGGACAGAGAAAAGGGCTGACGGTGTGCGGGTGAGGGGCCCGACTGATGATGTGGTGGGAGGGCCCAAAATCAAGTGTGGGTGGAGGTTGGGTAGAAAACAATCCCAAAACGCTCCGAGGAGAAACTGAAATGTTTGTCCGCTCCATTCTTATCCCTCTGCACCCCCCCCCCCCCCCTCCCCCCCCGCCACCCGATATCCCACCAACCTTGTCCCCCAAACCCCACCCTTCTTTTGAGCGTGTGGTCCGACACGGGATGAGCCCACGTGCTCCAGAACACGGGATGTGCGTGTCCTGTAGGCGTGTGTGTTTACCTTCCTGAGCCTGCGAGCCTGCTGGGGCTAAACACAGGCCGTCCCTCTATGAAGGAGCTCCCATTATGGCCGCACTGTCCTCCCCCTCCCCCTCCCCCTCCTCCTCCCCGCCCCCTCTATCCGGAATCACATATAAATAGTTGGTATTTACAGCTGGTTCCTGTATCCTTCTCTGTCCTCTTCATCGTTCAGATCTGGCCTATTTTGGGTTGAAAGAGTCCCCTTAAACAAGGACTGTGCTTTATTTGGCACGGCCTGTAATTTCCGGCCCTTTTATTGGATTACGTTATGAAAACACGCTTCATATGCAGTGCTTGTGGCCTAAGGGGCTAATTCGTCCACATTTCAGGGGTATTTTAGAGCTGTAATTACATGGTGACGAGTCTAATCAGAGTTGGGGGGACACACCTTCACGGTTTCTTCTGTGATGTTCTTGTCGATCTTGGTGGCTGCGTACTGGTTGAGGCGATGCAGGAACACCTTGAAAGGGATAAAGAAAAAGAAAAAAGAAAGAAAGAAAGGTTTAACATGTTTTGAACTCGGTCAGAGGTTCAGTTACACTGGGTGCTTCGTTAGAACCCTGTGGTTAGAACCCTGTCCTGGACGTTCTGACGTCTCAGACACAGCTGCAGCACCTCAGCTGAAGCTAATTGCTCGCCATCACAATAGACACCTGATCTGTGTGAAAGCTGATCTCCTCCTCGTCCGGGGGGAGAGGAAAAAAAAACTGCCAGGCACACAGAGTAATTGCAGTGCAAAGGCATTTCCAAAGGGGTTTGCAATCATGATGAGAGTTGGGGTGGAGGGAGGAGGGAGAGGGGGGGGGGGAGGGGGAGGTGGAGGTGCCGGGGTTAATGGTGTGAATTGAGATGGATGAACAGGAGTCTGACTCCCTCCTGTCCCATTGGACAAAGGTTCCCAGGCATTCTGGGATCAAGGTTGGCGCTTGGAGATTGACCTTGGTGGTTTGGGTAAGGTTCTCGATGGCCGCTAATTTAACCAGGAGAAGGGTACAAGTCTCCTGAGAAGGTTCAACTTGAGGAAACCTGGACTTCGGGAGAATATTTGAGCGAGAAGTGATGGGATCTGTCACCAGCATCAATTAACTACCGTTTAAAAGCGGGAAAATAAACAAAATCCTGAAATGCAGCGACATAGATGACTTCTGTGTGAATATTTTTTGACAAAAGTGCTCTTAGTCCATTGACAATGTCCTTAATTCACCTTTTACTGTAAGCGTTATATATACATATATACATATGCATCTTATCTATCGTACAGTAAACCCTTACAAGTTTATACATTAAGGTCCACACCCTGGTCCTTCAGCTGGTATTGTGCTGTCAGAACCTGAATGAAGCACATCCTGTTAGCAACATCCTGAACAGTCACTGTGAAAAGGCCAGCGACCCACAGCTTTTCAACAGAGCCTTACTAATCCTCCAATATCAGAAAGATCATTTCATTGTATCGTTTACGACCGGCCTTCCCATTACTCTGGGCTGGTGCCGCCTGCTTGCTTTAAAGTCTAAACGTGTTCCGCAGATAGAGGATAAAGGTAAGAGGTAGAACAAGAGAACAAGAGAGGGGAGAA
This sequence comes from Neosalanx taihuensis, assembly GCA_030340665.1. Lineage (NCBI taxonomy): Eukaryota > Metazoa > Chordata > Actinopteri > Osmeriformes > Salangidae > Neosalanx > Neosalanx taihuensis. The sequence goes on from CM059304.1 coordinate 11,435,688, forward strand.
AGAGAGGAAGAGGTCAGTCTGAACTTTGACTCCAAGGGTGTCGTGTTAACACCGGGGTCATCACCGTGACAAGGTAGCGTGAAGGACTGATTACCCAGCATGCAGCAGGGCCAGTCAGCCCGGAGCTGACCTAATGAGTGGCGTGGCCCAGGCTACACACACACACGCACGCACACACACACACAGACACACACACACAGACAAACACAGACGCCTCCCATCCCAGCTACGAACACACAGACAACACGACCATCCTCAGAGTCGACCTGAGGGGGCCGCCACTGCTTGAGAACGCTCTCCATCTGGCCTGCTGAGTCAGTGGCCGTCTCTGAGCCTGCTCCTCTGGGAACTGTGAGGTCATCCGTCGTCCAGCATCGCCACGGAGACGACGACAGAGTCCACAGGCTGACTGATAGCAGACTGGAGGCTCCGAGACATCTTAATGACCGCACGCTGTGAAGAATTTCCTGTCAGGGGGATGCCCAGACAAGACTAACTACTTTGTTACAATGTGGCTCTCTTGACGCCTGTAGAGGAACCACGCTGTGATGCTGGGACCTCAGAGGAGAGCAGGAAAGGCCTCAAAATAACCTGGAGGAAGAGTGAAATCGAAAAAGACATCAAGTACTAACGTTACATCGGCAAGAACTAAAACCTGTATGCTGGCACAGGCCTGTATATATATATTTATACACACATCCAACCAACTGAAACGATGACTGTACCCAAATCAACGAAGCTAACTCAACTCTGCCAGTAAACATGGGGGAAAGGAGAAGCTAATTGAATGCTTGAATGCTGGGCTCATGGCTAGAAAGGGACTTAAATAATCAGGGTCTTTTGTAGCGAGACTTCTCCACGCTGATTACCATTCTGCTGCAGTCTTGCTGCTCCAGCTCAGAAGCGCGCTAGCATCTCATTAGCAAGTCTAATCTGCGCGCCTAAGAAGCAGGCAGTTCCCACGTGGCTCCAGCACAGCGCCGAGCAGACGACTACGGGAAAACAGAGACTTGATTTCGACGTAGAAATAAGAAGAATAATTCGCTATAAATCAAAGTGTGATGATGTAGAGAGACAGCCTGATTAGGAGATCATCTTAGAAGTGTACTTTGTTCAATCTTGTTAAGGGGCTGCATGCCTCCAATCCAGAAACCCTCATCAGAGCGAATCCCTTCAGATTCAGCAGAGCTCCGTGGGAGAGATTCCGTTTAGATGGCGACGCTTATCCAGAAGATTCCGAGGGAAACATTTTTATTCGCAAGCACAATGGTGTTTATCCGTTAGATAAGAAACAGCTTAAGCGTATCGCTGAGAGGACACAAGCACAGCACCATCCTAGAAATAAGTGTTTCAGACTGTGGGTGAGTCTAGATCAGCTGAATCATCCTTAAAGCCCAAACATAACAAGAGCCTGTGGCCAAACATGTACATCCACACTAGTCAAATAATCAACAAAAGCTTGTGTTTGCTCAGGCAACATAAAATGCACACTCAAAAAACACAATAAGACACTGTTTATCATGTTACTAGATGAGCTACCAGGGTCAGGGTAGTGTGGAAGTACACATAATGTTCTCCTGCCTCTCTCTGCCTCCCCTGCCTCTCCCTGCCTCCCCTGCCTCCCCTGTTACCCCTGCCTGCCTGCCTCCCCTGCCTCCCCTGCCACCCCTGCCTGCCTGTCTCCCTGCCTCCCCTGCCACCCCTGCCTCCCCTGCCACCCCTGCCTACCTGTCACCCCTGCCTGCCTGTCTCCCCTGTCACCCCTGCCTGTCTCCCTGCCTCCCCTGCCTCCCCTGTCACCCCTGCCTGCCTGTCTCCCTGCCTCCCCTGCCTCCCCTGCCTGTCTTCCTGCCTCCATCCTCATATTCATTCATCAGCAGGCCCTCTCCATTTGCACCGGGAGACATTCTGTTCTTCAAGAGGGGAAGTGTCATTCAGGAAACAACCCTGTCTGGACCGAGGCCCACTTTGTCACCAGGCATTCTGTTTGGAATCACAGGACAGACTTCCATGGTCTGCCGTGACCACCGCTAGGGACCAGCAGACAGACCCGAGGCTAACTGCAGGAAGCCAGACCACTTCAATGGAGCCCGTTTACAAGACGCCTTCTCTGGGGTGAGTCTGAACGATGTTCCGTGGATCCATCCAGACCATCTGGATCAGGTTTGAACAGGAGCTGGTTGTTCTGGTCTCTAAGCTTCTCAGAGAAAGACGCACGACACGACACGCGAGGTAAAGGTGAGCTAAGGAGACAAGCATGGATAAATGACTTGCTGTACTTTCCACAAGGGCGATTCCAGGAAAGTCAAACATCTTCAACATGGCAACCAGCAACTCCAGACTGGACGCAAGCACACACACACACACACACTACAATCTCCCCCTACCCTGTGCACATTATTACTGGTGGTCCACATCAGTAAATCTTGTCTTTATTTGACAGTGCCCCAGATGATAAAGATTCTCTACGCATAGAGATTACTCACGTCAGGCTTGCGCAGATACTATAGGGGCCAAAGATGTTAAATAACTTATCGCTCTGCGGAATCTGGCATATACTTCTATGCAGCACAGCTTGAGTTCTCATCAGCCAAGAGAAAATCGTTAATCCATGCCTTGAACACACAATATGCCCTCCCTGGCACAATTACAAGCTATTTCAGCCCTACTGTTTTAAACCCTGACGCAACCCCCCCCCCCCCCCCCCCCCCAAAAAAAAAGGATCATCGATCATCTTGCATGACGATCAAAAAAGAGGATCACAAAAGAAACTCGTAGTCCCATAGGCCCCGTCTTAATCACATGGGTCTGGCTGTGGACGCCTCCACCTCCCCTCCAACTGGAGCTGCAGCCCTCTCCCTTGGACGGCCCTTTTGGGAGGGGGCTGGGGGGAGGGGGGGGGGAACCAGCACATTAAAACGTCATTGAAGGTTCCATCTTACGGACAGGCCAGATGGGTGTAGGGAAGGGGACAGTTTGATCACCTTGCAGGGCTAACGGGGGGTGGGTAGAGGTGGCAGATTAGAGGGTGGGGGTTGGTATTGATGAAAGCATTGACCTGCTGTCTGCCCTGCTGTCTGCCCCTCCTGGAAGCACATCCACCATGACCCCGGAAAGATGCTGTTTCTCTGGGCAGTTCTGACTGTCTGGGTGGGCGGGGGAGTCGGGTACGGTCCCGATAAGCGGGACCCAAAACATCCAGAAAACATGTGGAGTTAGGATGAGGACTGGTAACCTGGGGCAGGACACAGCAGTATGAATCCTGCCTGTCTATGAGAGAAAAGAAGAGAAGAAGGATCCAGGAAATGAAAGGATGAACAGAGTCCAGGGGTCTGCTGTTTAAAGGCTAAATGTGAACTTTAAGAGGGCTGGCTGGCTGGATATTTGGCAGGGCGGCTTTCTGAGCCCTGCCTAGTTCCTGAACTAAAGGCCAAGGCTTTGTGTAAAAAGGCTGTTACGTAACTCTGGCCCTCAACATCTCAGTTCTCAGCTCAACAGGCCTCATAATGGACGGAAGGCTTGCTGTTGTGCTGTGCTGGCTGCATGTCTGCGTCTGAGGGAGTCGGAGAGAACCCTGGAGCGTCTCCCCTGGGACAGAAACACACACACTCTCACACACACACCCTCACACACAACACACACTGATGGAACAAGGGGAAGACAATGATAAAGATAACCTCACTTCCGGATGAACACAAAGAACCCAAGGGAGATGGGAACTGGGGGTTGTGTGAGTGTGTGTGAGTGTGTGTATGTGTGTGTGTGTGTGTGTGAGTGTGTGTATGTGTGTGTGTGTGTGGGTGGGTGTGTGTGTGTGTGCATTTGGGGGGGGGGGGGGCATGTCCTGTGTACGAGTACGTGCTTGTGTGTTATCCCGTGACTGCATGCGTGTATACATCTCATTTGTTTGAGAAACAAACGAGAAAAAATTGGAGAGAGATAAAAAGAGGAAAAGTCAGCAGAGAAAGAGGGAGAGCGTGTCTTTCATCCCAGAAGCACACGCATCCAGGAAGTGCTGTACCAGGAACACAACCCCAGCTCGGAGAAGCACACAGCTGAACACGTGTGCCAGAACAAAATGATGCAGCAAATTGTTTGAAAAAAAAAAACAGATATCTAACTGCTCCCATGCTGAGCTGCAGTTGGAGTACAAGTACAAAGCTCTCCTCCACATCTGCTAATACATTTAGGTTAGGAGCCATCAGGGAAAGCATGCAAGAATACAGACTCTGTTTGATGAATTACACTGAAAACACTGTTCTATGTTCTTTGTGGGTGTTGTGGTACTGAGAGAACAATATTTTTTTCCAGGAATGATAGAACTCCTCCTTTTTCTACTAAATCAGAAGCCTTTATTAGAGGACGATTCTGGATTCTGCATTTGGTGGTATTCAGGATCTGTTCTGCTCAGTAGCGTTCCAAAGAACACATGATTAAGCAGATGTTCTGTGACTGGACATCCAAGTTCTGCTGGTTACATGATGACCATCTGCAGTCTGAGGTCTTTGGGAATGGCCTTATCCAGATATGACAGAACGATACTCAGTACAATAGAGTACAGTATAGTACAATAGAGTACAGTATAGTACAATAGAGTACAGTAGACTACAGTACATCCATGGCAGGCAGAATAGAGCAGCTTCTTAGCAGAACTGTCCCTTTTGTCTAGATATGATTCAGTGATTCTCTTCCCACCAACACCCCCACCAACACCCCCAGCAACACCCTCACCAACACCCCCACCAACACCCCCACCAACACCCCCACCAACACCCTCACCCTCACCCCCACCAACACCCTCACCAACACCCCCACCAACACCCCCACCAACACCCTCACCCTCACCCCCACCAACACCCCCACCAACACCCCCACCCCCACCCTCACCAACACCCCCACCCTCACCCCCACCAACACCCCCACCAACACCCCCAGCAACACCCTCACCAACACCCCCAGCAACACCCCCACCAACACCCTCACCAACACCCCCACCAACACCCCCACCAACACCCCCACCAACACCCTCACCCTCACCCCCACCAACACCCTCACCAACACCCCCACCAACACCCCCACCAACACCCCCAGCAACACCCTCACCAACACCCCCACCAACACCCCCACCAACACCCTCACCAACACCCCCACCAACACCCCCACCAACACCCCCACCAACACCCTCACCCTCACCCCCACCAACACCCCCACCAACACCCCCACCCCCACCCTCACCAACACCCCCACCCTCACCCCCACCAACACCCTCACCAACACCCCCACCAACACCCCCACAAACACCCCCACCCCCACCCTCACCAACACCCCCACCCTCACCCCCACCAACACCCCCACCAACACCCTCACCCTCACCCCCACCAACACCCCCACAAACACCCCCACCCCCACCCTCACCAACACCCCCACCCTCACCCCCACCAACACCCTCACCAACACCCCCACCAACACCCCCACCAACACCCCCACCAACACCCTCACCCTCACCCCCACCAACACCCCCACCAACACCCCCACCCCCACCCTCACCAACACCCCCACCCTCACCCCCACCAACACCCTCACCAACACCCCCACCAACACCCCCAACAACACCCCCACCAACACCCTCACCAACACCCCCACCAACACCCTCACCCTCACCCCCACCAACACCCTCACCAACACCCTCACCAACACCCCCACCAACACCCCCACCAACACCCCCACCAACACCCCCACCCTCACCCTCACCAACACCCCCACCAACACCCCCACCAACACCCTCACCAACACCCCCACCAACACCCTCACCCTCACCCCCACCAACACCCTCACCAACACCCCCACCCCCACCCTCACCAACACCCCCACCCTCACCCTCACCAACACCCCCACCAACACCCCCACCAACACCCCCACCAACACCCTCACCCTCACCAACACCCTCACCAACACCCCCACCAACACCCTCACCAACACCCCCACCAACACCCCCACCAACACCCCCACCAACACCCTCACCCTCACCAACACCCCCACCAACACCCCCAGCAACACCCTCACCCTCACCAACACCCCCACCAACACCCCCACCAACACCCTCACCCTCACCAACACCCCCACCAACACCCCCACCAACACCCTCACCCTCACCAACACCCTCACCAACACACCCACCAACACCCTCACCCTCACCCCCACCAACACCCCCACCAACACCCCCACCCCCACCCTCACCAACACCCCCACCCTCACCCCCACCCTCACCCTCACCAACACCCCCACCAACACCCCCACCAACACCCCCACCAACACCCCCACCAACACCCCCACCCCCACCCTCACCAACACCCCCACCCTCACCCCCACCAACACCCTCACCAACACCCCCACCAACACCCCCACAAACACCCCCACCCCCACCCTCACCAACACCCCCACCAACACCCTCACCAACACCCCCACCAACACCCTCACCCTCACCCCCACCAACACCCCCACAAACACCCCCACCCCCACCCTCACCAACACCCCCACCAACACCCCCACCAACACCCCCACCAACACCCCCACCAACACCTCCACCAACACCCCCACCAACACCTCCACCAACACCTTCTTTCTGAGTGGAATATTAGATATTTACGGGGCTTTGTCATGGCAGCAATAAAGACAAATCCCAAGAGGTCTTACCTTGCAAGAAAACGGAAATTGAAAACGCTCAAACTTAAATCTGAATATAGACGAGTTTATTTATTTACCAGGCATGATATTCTCTAAATATCTCACTATAACTCTGTAGTCTGGGTAAAG
>CM059304.1:11447500-11700000 GCA_030340665.1 Neosalanx taihuensis
GCAGGCCGCTCCCAACATTAGCGACAGTTATCCCTCTGGAACCGAGCTGTCTGTGTTGCTAAGCAACTCTCGCAGGACCTCATTACCTCACACAACGTGTTCAGGAGAGGCCCAAACGTTGATTTCTTTTCCCTGAAAAACATCATAACTATTGTACCTTAAAAACACTTCAATTAGATTCAAGTATACTCTTTTTTATGCTTGGCCTAGCATAACTAATTTGTTTCCGAACTTCATTATCCTGTCAATTTGACTGTTTTGACAGGATCCTACAACTTTTAAAATAACCTGTATACTTTAAAAGTACCGTACGGATTGAAAGGTTCCCTCAGGTAATTAAATTGTTCCAATCTTTAAAATGATCCGACTCGTCTTTAAAGAGATAATGAACAGAACTTCACCACAACCCACAGGTAGGTCCCTGAACACTAAAGCATTCAGCTTTTTAATTAGTTGGGGGTCTGGGTACACCTGTTAGATGCACTCAGAGAAATATGAGTTAACCTGTTAATCCCAGATATCAGCCCAACACACACACACAAACCCAACACACACACTCAATACACACATACAGTCCAAACGTCTGCACACACACACACGCACGCACAAAGGAACAGAACAAATATGAATTCCACGAAATCAATTTGAATATGAGTATTGACTTAATAACAGAAACGCAAACACACGTCACCACACACACACACACACACACACACACACACTTCTAATGTCAGTAAAACACTGGAGGTGAAGGTGATCATATCCTTTTTAACTTGTTAAACAGGCTGTTAGCGTAGCGCTGGGGCAGCGCTGGAATGCCAGAGGGAAGTTAGATCTCTATAGAGGCCTCGTTCAGGCAGGAAGAGACATTAAGAATCAGACCAGGTCCAACACAAACGATAGGAGAACAGAAAGAAACACATTATCTCTCTTTCCTCTCCCTGTCTCACCATCTCTCTGTGTCTCACACACACACACACAGACACACACAGGTAGCCTCAGAGAGGACACAGCTCTGTCCCTCGGGCAGCTTTGCGGCTGTACCTGGAAGGAGGACAGGGCAAGAGGTAGAGGAAGTCTGATTAAAATTCCCCCTTTGTGAAGTCCTCCAGACTCCATCAAGTCCTGACTGAGAGGACAGAAACAGAGCTGGACCAGGCTGATTAGGGAGAGAGGAATCTTAATGATCCTCCGTGTTACAAAAAGGAAAATCCAGTGCATGTCAACAAAGCATCTCAAATAATGGATGGAACACATGCAGCCGGTGTAGCCTATGGGGAAAGGGGGAGAGGAAGGGAAGAGGGGTGGAGAGAGAAAGAAAGAGAGGAAGAGGGGTAAGAGAGAGGAAAGAGAGAGAGGAAGTCTCGGATTTACAGGCTACTGTTTGGTCCTGGGAGGTTAGGGGGGTCAGGGGTCAGAGGCAGAGGCTGGGAAGATGGGGGCCAAAGGTGAAGGGGTACAGTATGTTCAAGGGGGGTGCGTAATGAAAAGAGGGGCTGGGGCTGGGTCACTCGGGGCACAGGGGACGAGAGGTGAGGGGGTGAGGGGAGGGTCATGGCTACCCTCCAATTACAGCAGCTTCCGTTACCCCCCCCCCCCCCTCCACACCCCAGGCCCATTACCAGGGGCAACCTGACATGAACTCCTCCTACTTATGCAACCACCGGCCCCTCCGCCTCCCTACCCACGCTCCCAGAGCAGGCAGCTGTGCCCGGGGGCCCCTGTTCATTAGCACATGGAGGGAGTCATGCTTCACCCTGAACCACCACCAGGTGCCAATCATTCCAGAGCCTATGTGAGCAGTCTGACAGGAGATCCTGATAGAGATGGGGGGAGGTGTGTGTGTGTGTGTGTGGGGGGGGGGGGGTTAGATGTCAAGAGTGAGACACAACTTGAAATATTTTTCAAATCTGTGTTTGTGTGTGTGTGTGTGTGTGTGTGTGTGTGTGTGTGCATCACGTCATGACATACTGATCAGGAACATTTCAGTTTTCCAGAACGTTCCGATGGTGGGCAAGCGCTGCTGCTGTGTGTTGTGTTGATGTTTCTCACGTTAACTGACAGGAAAAAGATGAGAGGTCACGACCCTGAGGTCATCGCCTGTCCGTCCAGAGGATGCGGACCCACAAGTCAGCTCTATCATCTCCCCCCTCACCCCCTCAACCCCCCCCCTCCCCTCCTCCCCCCTCCCCCCCACCCCTGAACGCCAGCTAACGGTTATGTGTCAACCTCACTGGCCAACACAAGCAGGACTGTCTGAGGCCTCAGATACGAACCAAGCCGGATCTGGAGAGTGAGGGAGACACACACACACACACGCACACACACACACACGCACACACACACACACGCACCTGGGTCTGTAAGAGCTGAAAAATCCTCCACAGCTGAGTTCTCAATCAGGCTCAGTTGGCCAACACAATTTCAACTGCTGGGATTTAAAAGCTATAATTGATATAAAACAGCCACACGTTTGCGAACTCTGGTCTTTTTTTCCCCCTCTTCAGGAAAATGTCACTGGGGATAGTAATGTATGATTTAAGCCTTGGAATGGAAGCGCACTTCAGAGAGTGTAAAGAGTGCTCAGAGAAGAAGAGGAGAAAAAGAAAAAAGGATTCCAGTTAGAATTTACTGAGTCACGTTTACGTTTCAAGTAAGCTTGTTTTACGAGACGGATTATCAGGGTTTTAAAAACTTTACGTTCGGCGGTCACCATGCGGTGATCAGATCCACAGCCTCCTGCGGAGGGGGGACCGAGTTTACAGTAACGCACAGCCCAGCCAAGCACAGCCAAGCCCTGGAGAGTGGATTAACCACTGCTGCGGTTCAGCTGGCAGCATAGAGGCAAGGCATGAAAGGCTTGTCTCATACACTCCCCCCCACCCCACCCCCCTCCCTGTACCCTCCACAACACACACATCACGCACGCTCAACGACAGCACTCGCTGAAGTGCTTGTCATGCAAGCGAGCAGCGGCCTTTCTATGTCAAACTTCTCCATCCCAGAGGCGTGACTGGTGCCGGGGGAGGGGGGCGGTGAGGGGGGGAGTGAGCGCTTCACCGTGGACACTACAAGACAACAAAGACTCGACACACAGCCAAAAAGACCTCAACTACTGAGACTACGTACACTATCTTCATGTCAGATCCTCTCTAACAGACATTTTGTCGAGAGCAGAAGTCATTTTCTTGGCTCGTAGTCCTGAGATAAACATGACCGCCCTGTTCTACCCACTATCTACAGCTATAATTGTTAGTTATGTAAGATAGGCCCTCAGATTAAGCCCAGCCTTATTACTAGAGACCAGTCCCAGATGATTGCTAAACTATGGCCATGCTGCCTTCCTCAGATGACTCCAGTCTACCCCGACTACCATTTCGCTTGCCTTGGAATGGACGACTATTTATAGTATGAAGCGCTGAGATATCTATCTATTGGGTGGTTCTTTCTATAGGGTCCAATAGGGCAAATTATGATCTCAACAGGTATTTTTTAACCTTTGTTTTGCCTTAGGGTCATTGTGATTCACCTTTTGTACAACCAGGGTTAGGAACCTTGTTCTGGGGAGGTGAAGCTGTTCAGCGAGGCAGGAGAGTCGTCTTGTTTTGTTGGGTCCAGTGGTGGGCAGGACCAGCCCTCAGGGACCCGGCTACAAACCCTAACCCCACATTGTTCCCCAGCATTTCCTAGTCTCTTAGGAATTCCTCCACCAGGAAATATGGTTTACAAGCAAAGGCAGCCAGCCCAGGAACTCGCGTCACCTCTCCTCTCCCCCCTCTCTCTCCTCTCCCCCCTCTCTCCCCTCTCCCCCCTCTCCCCCCCCCCCTCCCCTCTCTCCCCTCTCTCCCCTCACTTCTCTCCCCTCTCTCCCTTCTCTTCTCTCCTCTCTCTTCTCTAGACATTCAGCAGCTCTAGGGCTCGTACAACCAGGGAGTCACTTAGTAGGGTAGAGTCTTTCTACAGCCTAATACACACACACACACTAACACACACACACTAACACACACACACTAATCATGGCTGTTTCCTGCCGAGTGAGATGTGTAAGCCTCTCCCTTATAAGAAAGAATTGGAGCATTTTTGTCCGGACCAGAACAGTGCCTGAACACAGCTCAGGTTAGTAACAGCAGACTGGCCAAGCTGCGCTGGTCATGTGGTGGTCTGCCTCTCTCCTGCTCGCTTTACCACAGTGTCACGATGTGTGGTTCAGATGTGGCGTTAGGAGCTCTCTCTCTTTCAGACACATCTGCTTCTGAGTTGGTGACATTCAATTCCCAGGCAGACCCCATTGTGTGTGTGTGTGTGTGTGTGTGTGTGTGTGTGTGTGTGTGTATGTGTTACCAGAGGAGCACATTAGATGAAAGTGGTCAGAGAGTCAATGACCTCTGACCTCATATAGCCTTTGATCTCCATGGGTATCTAGTTTGAGGACCAAGCCACATACTGGTGATAAGAAGGACAGCATTCTCTCTCGTCCTCTATCTCTCTCTCCGGTTCTTATGAATGCCAGATACAGCTCTCCGGGGGGCAGGGAGGAGGAGGAGGGGGGGGGAGGAAGAGGGGGTGGAGGAGGGTGGTTAAGCAGCATTCCAGTACAGAAGACACATTCCCAAATGACTCCATAGCTATTGCTGCCATTACTCTAAACACAACGATGTTTTCTAGGAAAGGCCATGCAGGATTCAGTACAGATCAAGAACAGCCCACCCCACCCCCCACGCCCCCATCCCCACGCCCCCCCACCCCCCTGCCTCTTCACTGGGGGCCATCTGTGGAGCAGGCGGACTCCAGGAGGAATGTCCACACGCACGAGGCCTGGGAAATAACGTTCTTAATGACACACAACCCACTGGCCCTCTGACCCCACTTCCCCGCAAAGTTCCCATCGCTCGGAGGAAGTCGACCGCTGAGAAAACAGCGCCTGCACAGCCGAACAGATCACCGTGGAAAAAAGGACTTCATATTAAAACACGTTCAACTCCGACACCGCTTTCCCAATTTGCCTTTTGTGATATGATTTGTATTTATTATGAGTTCTCTTCAGACAGTTAATGAGAATTTTGTGTTACAACACTAGTTTGTGCCCCATAACCAGCTTACATGGATACAGTTTCCATTCCTTCCTGCCTTTGACATGAGCTGTTTACTTAGTTTGACAGCAGTCATTCTACCATGGTTGACAGGTTCTGCTTTGAGCTACAAGCAGCACTCCTCATTTCTGATCCACCTGCGCCATGCTTGGCAGCCTTACCTCATCTGGGTCGACTCAGCTCGGCTTCTGGCAAAGAGTAAACCTAAGGGGGCTCCACAGGTATTTGCTATGCTGTTCAAGTCTATGAAAAACCGCACGAAATGAGTTAAGGAAACGATGCACGCTTTGGTTGAGACATTCTCTGGCTTGGCATGGACACATGAGACTTTTAAATCATCGAAAAGAGGGGGGATTATGTTTTCCTTGGCATTGCCTGGGGGTCCCTTGTTGCCTGCCAATACATACACATCACACAGAACAGTGGCTTTGTGTTAAAACTTCAAGTGGTTGTGCGTGACTGACTGGAAAGTTCATCACTCCTGGGTAGAAAGCTCTTCTGAGAACTGCAGCCCTGATGAGGCTGACATAACCTCCTTAACATTAGGAAGCAGAGCAGGTCTGGAGCTTTCCTGTCCCCTGATGGCTCTCCTGTCCCCTGATGGCTCTCCTGTCCCCTGATGGCTCTCCTGTCCCCTGATGGCTCTCCTGTCCCCTGATGGCTCTCCTGTCCCCTGATGGCTCTCATGTCCCCTGATGGCTCTCCTGTCCCCTGATGGCTCTCCTGTCCCCTGATGGCTCTCATGTCCCCTGATGGCTCTCATGTCCCCTGATGGCTCTCCTGTCCCCTGATGGCTCTCCTGTCCCCTGATGGCTCTCCTGTCCCCTGATGGCTCTCCTGTCCCCTGATGGCTCTCCTGTCCCCTGATGGCTCTCCTGTCCCCTGATGGCTCTCATGCATACTAATGAGTCTGGAGTTTTGTTGTGGAACTTCCTCTGCTTCTGGGGGGAAAGTTTGCAATTCTCCTTTCAATATTATGAAATAAACGTTTAAAACTCACCGAGAGGAACTCTAGTGTACCAACATAATCCCGTTCAGTCTTCAGCAGTTCGTTGAGAACACAAACTCGTAAACGGAGCTGTTTCTCCAAATCTTTGCCGCTTTCAGCTCTGTGCTCCGCTTTGCTTTCTTCAGTCATGATGTCTCAGATCTTCAAACTGTCTGACTGCAAGTGTCAAAGTTTTAAAAAATAAACTCAAATATACTAATTCCTGCGAAAAGTATTCAGCATGGTTGAAAAGTAAAGTTTAATCGCTCGCCGCGCTCTATCACTGACGCAAAGTAACGAGTCAATTTGGGGAAACTGCATCAAAAGTTAAAACACCAAAAAACAAATCTACAAGTTTCACAACAAAGTGAGGGTGTTTCCTAAAGCCGACAGAGCTGTGAACCAACAGCGTGTGGACATCAGTCAGAAGTGAGGTCCATGTGACTCCTAAAAAGCTGCATCCTGATCCAGCCTCCTGATCCAGCCTCTGTGACCAGCCCTCCTGTTCCAGCCTCCTGATCCAGCCTCTGTGGCCAGCCCTCCTGTTCCAGCCTCTGTGGCCAGCCCTCCTGATCCAGCCTCCTGGTGCCAGCCTCCTGGTGCCAGCCTCCTGGTCCCAGCCTCTATGGCCAGCCTCGGGAGGGGGAACCTTCATGACAGAAGATAAGTCAAATAGAGCAAGATTCCAGAGCACCACATTTAAAAAGGGTTCATTATAGGTCTGCTAGTATTGTTTTGTGGATAATCATACACTTGTTTATACGTTTCATAACCATCTCAGCCTTAAAACATTAAATTGTGGAATTGGTCGAGAGAGAGGTAGTGTACTGCAGGAATTTTCTTAAATTAGTTTTTAAATTAGATTTGAGTTTTTACTGTATCATTGCTTCATGTGCATTAAGTGGTCTCTCTCTCTCTCTCTCTCTCTCTCTCTCTCTCTCTCTCACACACACACACACACACACTCACGCACACACAAACACAAACACTCCGGCCCCCACCACACACACACACACACACACACACACAGATTTAAAGATTAGAGTTCTTCTATTGGGTCTGCATTAGCCACAAGTCAGCAGACAGGGTCCAGCTGGGGTCCAGTCAGGTTTGAGCTGGCCTGTTGCCTGTCCTCTTTACACTGAGTGGCCCCACAAGGAGAGAGGCCCCTGGCTCAGGACTTAGGGGCCCCTTACTATGTGTGGGGTCTTCTACTCATAATGTCAGGTGAAGGAACTCATCTGGAATGCACTTACCAAGCGTAACTGTTAACCAATATAATTTTTAACTACCAAACAGATGCTCGCAGGAGACTCAATACAGTGACATAACTCATTGACAAGCTAAGGTTTTCCTGGAACAGTGTCTATTTCTTCGTTGTGAGAATACTTGGTATTAATGAGATGGTTTAAGTGACATTGCTTTTCCTCTCTGCCTCAATCTCTCTCTTTCTTTCTTTTATTGGAATAGCCTTGCTTGTTAAAGCCTGTTCAAACCAGTGCTCTGATACCAGTCCTGTCTTGTGGAAGCTAGGGGGCAGTCATGTAAGGGACCTGGGTACATTGTTAATCAGATAAAAAGTCCTCATGCACCTGTGTAAACAAATCCTAATTACACCCCCAAATCAATGTTAGTTCCATTGTGCTGAAGGTCTAATCCCTTTAAGAGGATTTAGAATTCACTTTCACACACAAACTAGTGATTTAAGGATTAACTGTAATTAAATAGCAATAATTTGATTACCTTTGGATCTCAAGCTAATTTGGCTATGGTTATGAAATGGTGGAGGCTTTTCAAATTGTGATCGAATGTGATTGGTTCAGTGTGTTAACACTAATAATAATAATGAAGTCACAAATAAAACGTGTAGTAACATTAAGATACAGGTCAGTCTTTGAGTCTACATTGACTTATAATAGTCTACATTTGAGTCTACATTAGAAGGGTGTTTGTGTTCACAGTGTCTGACTAGGCTGAGAAACAGCTCTGATGAGAAGGTAAAGTAGGTGAGCTGAGGACATCCTGAACAGTGGAAGTCAACATGTGTTGATGGACACTGACCTCTTGTGGCATTAATGCTCACTGCCGGTGAATCTAAAGATAACTTGTGTTCAGAAACTGCATCCCAACTGAGTTCATAAGGTAATCACAGTTACAACTAAATAACCAACGATTTAGCACATCTTATTCCAGGTTTTGTGGCAGAATTGTGAACATTGAAACTTTGATGAGCGCATATGGGTTTTCAATTATTTATTTATTTATTTATTACAGAAATCATTATTTTACCTCATGTAAAAGTAATTTTTATTTTGTGGAGTAATGTTCACAGTTTTACTAAAGCATTGACCTCAGCAAAATGGTTGTAAAATAATTTACTATGTGTTTTTTGCCACTAGATGGGGGTGTTGTAATTCAAGCCGGTGTTGTGCCACCTGATGCACGGCTGTCAAAAAAAGGCACCTCCCTGGCAGGGGAACAGAACGTAGAAGGGGGTGAGTTTCATGGTATCCTTCTTGAAACACCGCTTCATCATGCCAGCCAGCCATATCAGACGCTCCTCTCCAGAGCGACTTACAGCAAGTACAGGGACATTCCCCCTGAGGCAAGTAGGGTGAAGTGTCTTGCCCAAGGAAATAATGTCACGTAGCCACAGCCTGAAATCAAACTTGCAATCTTCCGATTACTAGCCCAACACCTTAACCGCTGAGCCACATGGCTCCCTGGGAGTTTGGTGCTGGGATATACTGAACACAACACCGGCTCCTACTGATTTGTACAAGAGAAAAAACTAATGAACAACAAGAGAACATTTCTATCACTATCACTACCTGTATGACTCTGATACACTTCAGCTAGGGCCAAGCCCAACATGCTTCCATGATGATCATTCCCTCATTTGGTGTCGGTTAACAAACCTGATACCCATCTAAGACCAGAGATTCATATCAAGACTGGCATGCCAAACCCTAACGCTTTATTGCTATTTCATAATTGAGGTGCACATCAAAGTAGTTTATCTGTAACACCAAGAATAAGGGTTTACCAACCTAAACACACTGTAATAGAATCCAGATGTGGTGTCATAAGATGATGGCCTACTCTACTGGGATATGGGCCAGACATGCAGCTCTGCACCAGATGATGAATAAACCTGAGGTGAGCTTTACCACCTACAAACCACATCTGTACTGACTGATATCATATCCGCTAGCATACATCATCTCAGTCCTTTCCTGAACGCCCAGAACCAACCAACCCAGAACGCTGTATTAGGTTTCTGAGCCAAATACAATGGGAAGAGGTTATTTGAGGGGAAACTGGAGGTCTTGTATAATAGCCCTTGCGTAATAATCCCAAGATGTCCCAAATTGACCGCTGTTCCTGTGAATTGCATCCCCCAATTTGAATAACACTCGATCAAACTAATAGTCGCCTTGGGGCGCATGAATAACAAAAAAAAATTCAACTGCACACTGACAAGTCTTTGTTCACGTCTTGACATAAGGGAATTGTGTGTCATACATCTTTTAATTACTACATTTATACACTCATTTCCAAACTCATTCTCCCACAAGATTGGATGTTAACCTCAGCATACATAAGTTCTGCATCCACAGGCTTGATGGCATGGAAATGCCTGGTCTGAGCCAGCAAACACAACAAAAGACCCTAAGGGCTCCGTGTAACAAACTTCCTTTAGAAGTCAGTAGAATCGTATTTCATAGGGGAGGTTCTCAGTGATCCCTCTCTCACCTAGATAATAGCCGTAACCAATTTTTGGGGGGGCCCCAATTGGGAACTCAAATAAATCCCTGAGCATGATTTTTCGCACCCCTCCCCCTGCACCCCTCCCCCATGCTCTCCCATAGGCCCCGCTCTACCAGGGGTTGAAGGTCGTGGACGTGCACTCACAGTCGTCTGAGTTCAGACCCAGCAGAGGCAGCAGGATGCACAAAGGGCTGCAGTCAGTCACACACAGCACCCCCACCCCACTACCCCACCCCCTGCCCCCACCCCCCGTCCCTCCATCCCCAGCCCCCATCCCCACCCCTCCATCCCCACTCCTGGCCCCCCTCCCCACACACCTCCACCCTTGATTCCCCCAAACCCTGTCCAACCCCTCTCTGGCGGTCCAATAAATACACTTTCTCTCACACACATACACACAGACACACACTCTCGCTCTCTCTCACACACCCCCTCACACACTCTCTGCATGCACACGCTGCAGGTCATGGTCAGTGAGAGCCAGGCTTATCAAAGAGCTTATTCACACCCTGGTTTCCAGGAGCCTGCAGCAGGCCAACGAGAGACATGATTTAATGGAGCCCTGCCTGTCTGTCTGTCTGCCTGCCTGCCTGCCTGCCTGCCTGCCTGTCTGTCTGTCTGTCTGCCTGCCTGCCTGTCTGCCTGCCTGTCTGTCTGTCTGTCTGTCTGTCTGTCTGTCTGTCTGTCTACCTGTCTGCCTGCCTGTCTGTCTGTCTGTCTGTCTGCCTGTCTGCCTGTCTGCCTGTCTGTCTGTCTGTCTGTCTGTCTGTCTGCCTGTCTGCCTGTCTGCCTGTCTGCCTGTCTGTCTGCCTGCCTGTCTGTCTGTCTGTCTGTCTGTCTACCTGTCTGCCTGCCTGTCTGTCTGCCTGTCTGCCTGTCTGTGTGTCTGTCTGTCTGCCTGTCTGCCTGTCTGCCTGTCTGCCTGTCTGTCTGCCTGCCTGCCTGCCTGCCTGCCTGTCTGTCTGTCTGTCTGTCTGTCTGTCTGTCTGCCTGTCTGCCCGCCTGTCTGTCTGCCTGTCTGTTTGCCCGCCTGTCTGTCTGCTTGCTTGCCTGCCTACCTGTCTGCCTGTCTGCCTGCGCTCTGTGCTCTGTGTCAGCCAGGACGTTCCATCTGTTCCAGGTAGAGAACCTCATAGACCAGGCTCTGTGAGAGCGGCCCCCACAAACCACAGCCAGAGAAGGACCGTACAGACCCTTCTGGATGTTTCTCCCTGTCCAAACAGCACGGAGCAGCTCTCCTAGAGAGGCAGCTCACCCTCTCCTCCTAAAGCTGCAAAACCACCCGGATACTTAACGAGTCATGTTTCACATCAGTGATGAACGGGTAATGCGAGCGTTTTTATACGTGCAGTCAATTCAGCCGTACCACAAACCCAGAGAGAGGTGAAATATACCCAGGATGCAACGCAAGTGTTTTTTTAGATTTATTTTTTATGAATGTGCTACTGTGAGCAGCTGTCAAGGTACTCGACAACACTTCGAGCCAAACATTCGAGTTCTTGGTGAATCCTGTAAACTGAAATCATTTCCAGTGGTTATTTTTAATTTGCTGGTAAGTATAAAACGAAAAATCAGAGAAAATCCTAGTGAGGTGCACAGTCTGCTTGACAGCATCCACAGACCCCAGTTCAGCTATAGTAACAACATCATCCCCACTGTGTGAAGGCATGACTCCCACATGCAGTCAAATCATTGAAAATGACGAGCGTTTCCAGTTAATGCTCCTCTAACGCGAGGGCCCACTTCATATAATGCGTTGTCATTTTGTTATCACCGTCCCATTATGGGAGTCATTTTCCTGTCCCCCAAATCTCTCCAAAAGCTCCAAAGCTCTCTATGTCTCACTGTTTTTCTTTCTCTCTCCCTGACTCACTCTCTCTCTCTCTCTCTCCCTCCCTGACTCTCTCTTTCCCTTCCTGACTCTCTCGCTCTTCCTGACTCACTCTCTCTCTCTCTCTCTCTCTCCCTCCCTGTCTCTCTCTCTTTCCCTCCCTGACTCTCTCTCTCTCTCTCTCCCTCCCTGACTCTCTCTCTCTCTCTCTTTCCCTCCCTGACTCTCTCTCTCTCTCTCTCCCTCCCTGACTCTCTCTCTCTCTCTCTCCCTCCCTGACTCTCTCTCTCTCTCTCTCCCTCCCTGACTCTCTCTCTCTCTCTCTCCCTCCCTGTCTCTCTCTCTTTCCCTTCCTGACTCTCTCGCTCTTCCTGACTCACTCTCTCTCTCTCTCTCTCTCTCCCTGTCTCTCTCTCTTTCCCTTCCTGACTCTCTCTCTCTCCCTGACTCACTCTCTCACTTTCTCCCTCCCCGACTCACTCTCTCTCTCTCTGCAGTTCAATGAGATGGTATGGGGACCCAGCATTCCTGTCTGTCTGTTTGAAGGGGAACGATCTGCTGTACTGTAATTGGGTGTTAAGCAGATGCCTGCAGTGTTGTCATTTGGAGAAAGGCATCTGAAAAATGTGCTGCTGCCACGCAATCATAAAAGGGGCAGCCTGGTGGTTGACTTAAACATTTAATCACAGCCCTGAATGAGAAGTCAAACTGAGAAATAACCCAGAAATAACACAACCTACCGCTGGAGACTCCTTTAATCTCTACTTCTTGCCAAGAATGATCCTTGTATTAGTGGCCTTGTAACATAAACTTTAGAGGACTCTCCAGACAATAGGGAGCCCAGGTGAATCATTTGCATGTTCATGTCAAAAGCTTCTCAAATGACAAGCGTGCTGCTATGAAATATAGTTTTTACAGGTGAAGATGGACACAGGTTACAACTAAGCACAGAAATTTGTTTTTGTCAAAAACATCAACATCACTAGCATATGCACTTCAGCTAAAAACAGACAGACATCACCTGCTACAGTGTTAAAACATGCAACATTACTGTAGGTTGCTCAATTAATGTACGTTGTAACCTAACACCGTTTATTGTCGTTTTTATCCTGCAATATATGGGTTTAAATGAAAAGGGCCACTTAAATGCCCTCTGTTCAATTCACTGTCCCACTGATCATCCAGTGTGCGCGCGCTCATCTCTGGAGTCCCGCACGCGGGGGATCCTGTTACCTCCCTGACACCGGACCACGTGACTCTGATACTCTACTTTTTTAAATAGAAAGGATGCTTTGCAACTTTCACAAGAGCTTCAAAGAGGTGGCAAATCCTTCGGATGGTGCCAATTGACCGGCTTTCGCACCTTCTGAACTTTTGGGAACATCAGTTCCAGATGATTCCCCGAGTTTATTGACAATAACTGGGATGTCTTCTTATTTTGTCACACTTTTTATCATGAGCGTTTGAAGCAGTTTGGCTCCAGTTTTTTGGGCGCAGGAATCATTTTTAGACGGAGAAGTCGTCTGTCATCTGTTCGCTCGCGATGTCTTTGGACTTTTCCAGCACCTTTGGCGCCTCAGTTTTACTGGGTTGTGTCATAATCTGCAGCCACGTGCGATGTCCCGTCTCTGCATATCTGTACAACAACCAATATGCAGGGTAAGTGAGGATTCACATTCATTTTAGAGATTCTGTCTAGTTTAATCATGTCAAAATATTGGGCGTCATATATATGCATTTAAAAAAACGCATAGAAAGTTAATTGTTTTTTTATCCTGTGTGGAAATGCATAAGATAAAGCACACATCACTTCTAAATTATTCACTTTTGTAAATGGTAGACATAACACATGTTGTGTTTGGTTTGTTCACAGTCGTTTAGGAGTTTTTTTTTGTTCAGATCGGTGTTAGATAAGCTTGCAAGCAGGGGCTCGAGAAAGGCAGACAGTCCGGTAGAGGAGAGCTTCCTGGAGCCTCTGGCAGTAGCAGTAATGAGACCTGCTCACTGGGACCTTATGGTAGAAGGTTTGTGAAGCTCAGCAGCACTTTTTTTTGCATTGGAAACGCAGCCTAAGCTACACCGCCTCCCCCCCTGCCCAACACCCCCCTCCTCCCAACACCACCCTCTCCACCCTCCCAACACCACCCCCCCCCTCCCAACACCACCCTCTCCACCCTCCCAACACCACCCTCCCCCCCTGCCCAACACCCCCCTCCTCCCAACACCACCCTCTCCACCCTCCCAACACCACCCCCCCCTCCCAACACCACCCTCTCCACCCTCCCAACACCACCCTCCCCCCCTGCCCAACACCCCCCTCCTCCCAACACCACCCTCTCCACCCTCCCAACACCACCCCCCCCCCTCCCAACACCACCCTCTCCACCCTCCCAACACCAACCTCCCTAGCACCCCCCCTCCTCCCAACACCACCCTCTCCACCCTCCTCCCGCTCCCTTCTTCTGCTCCAGCCCCATGCAGCTGCCTCCACCCTTGGATTCAGTCGCTACCCACAGTCCATCCCTGGTTTGAACTCTTGGTTACATGTTAGATGTAGCAGGGTCTACCT
Source organism: Neosalanx taihuensis (assembly GCA_030340665.1). NCBI lineage: Eukaryota > Metazoa > Chordata > Actinopteri > Osmeriformes > Salangidae > Neosalanx > Neosalanx taihuensis. The sequence goes on from CM059304.1 coordinate 11,461,750, forward strand.
CAAGAATTTCAAGTCCCCGTGTTACCTTGTGTGATCCGTCCAAGTGACCTCTAAAAGACTTTGACTTTGACGTTAAAGTTCATCTCTGGACAGTGACAGTAGGAAGCTGGAGGGCAAGAAAACAAACAGGGGGGGAGGGGGGGAGGGAGGGGAGGGGGGGGGAGGATGTTCTCTCGGATTCCAGAGCGCGGTGGGCGTGTAGCCCCACAGTCCAACAGCAGCTCCCGCACAACGACGCCACAGTCTCGCGGCTCTAAATGATGTCCATTGTCGGATCCCGTCAAACATTGTCCCCCCAGCTCGATTCGCGTTACGGTGCTCATCATCATGGTGGGGGTTTCGGGCGAGCTCTCTTAACATGTCAGAGTTCTTACTGGCTGAAACACGCAGCCTCAGTCCCAGGAATTCAACGGTTTGTTGTCTGAGGCACAGTGACGTTTGGTATCGAGGAGCCATTAGAGTCACTGGCTTGTCTTTGAAGGCCAGTGATTCATCTGAACTGTGGCTGTCAGATGGGACTCTGGGTGTGGGGGGGGGGGGGATGGATATGAAGACTGACAGTTTAAGGACAGCGTTAGCCTAGAAAGACCAGCCGGCAGCAGACACCGAGCTTTGAAGATGGAGAAGGGTGCCAGGATGGTGACAGAAAGGGTCTGTCATCCGGGCAGAGCACTGTGGAAAGACACAGTTCAAGTGGGAGGCGATCGAAACCGCGTTTTGTGGGGTGACGTGTCGTTACGGCTCAGATGGAGCGAGAGGGGGCGACTGGCGGGTGCGGGTGTCTTTTTTTGGGTCGTTTATAAGGTTCCATTTCGTGTCATCCGTAATGTTTCAACTAGCAAACAGGTTGACGTCTTCATCTGCCGTCTCGGAAAGAAAACAAGGCCTGGAAAACAAGGATAAGAATAAAAACCCTGTATCCATCTATTCCCTACGCCATCCGTCCCTATTCTCAATGCAGGAAAGATCAAGGCCAACCTGGCCGCGCTGTGAAAGAGCCCCTGAGCTTCCAGTTCCAATAGAGGACGTGTTTGAAGCTGCCAGGTGCTGTGGGGTGGGGTGCGGGTGTGGGTGGCATCATGTGTGGGGTGGGGTGCTGGTGGGGTCCTGAACCTTTGTTCCCTGGTTCTCTCTCCCCTCAGACTGGCTCTGGGCAGCCTTTGTTTAGGGGGGCTCTACTTCCTGTGGCGCATTGTAAATGGCCGCCTGGGTGAAAAGAAATGTGGTGTAGAGAGAGAGAGAGATAGAGAGAGAGAGAGAGGCAGAGAGAGACAGAGAGAGAGAGACAGAGAGAGAGAGAGAGAAAGAGAGAGAGAGAGGGTGAGAGAGAAAAAGTGTGTGTGTGTCAATGTGTGTTTTCTAAATCCATACTCAACCTTTGAACCACCTTAAAGAATAACAAGGTTCCGTCATGTTACCGTAAATTATTTAGACATCACACACACACACTTAAAAATACTTGTAATGCTAATTTGATCGATCAATCCGTCTAATTCATGTAATGCTTAACGAGGTGATAAATGAGTGTTAGCAGCACCGTCAGAGTCTATTATGATGATTAAACTGAACATGAGCAGTTAATCATTTGTCAGTAATTAGTTTGCAGCAGCTTGTTTCCTACGTGGTCAGAATGAAGCGTTGCGTCAGGATCCTGTGCGTCTGACGCAGCCGCTCTCCTCGCTGTGTCAAGCTGTGGGACCGAGCCAAACATCTGGGCCTTTCAGGGACTTTGTTAGCCCAGGCGCCTTCACTGTGCTACGGATTATCCTCTGAGACGACGGCCATTTTGGATCATTCAGCAGTCTGTGTTGATTCTTGGTCTGCCTAAGGATTTGGACTAACCACACTTTCTTTGTGAACACCTGCGAGAACTGAGATCTGTTTAACCTCTGTGTAGCTGGTTGAGTGAAGAACTTCCTCTCCTGTGGAGGAGGTTTGTGGTGTCGTAGTCGGGAACCTTCAGTTGATCTGGGCACCAACTGTAGACCTGGTGGAAGGAGATCCTATAATGAGCTGTCAGGAGAAGCGCTTACCTGTAGGTCGGCCATGCAGTTAATGTCACACTGTGACAAGAACCCGGAACCTTCCTCTTTGAACATCACCTGCCATTCTGCCTCATCTGCCCTTACAGAGACCAGTGACACCTTAGCCTCGGCCAGGTAAAACCATTCTGTCAAGGGAGTGCTTCTAAACCCTGCTGAACCTGTCAAGGCTGTCATATTGTTATGGTTTGTATAGGGGTGCAGATTACACACAGTTTATTTGAACAGTAGAAGGTTCACAAAAGGGTGGCTATCTTACCATACAACGATGTTCAGAACTTAATACACATCATCTCCTGCCTTTCTTCCATAGGAGTTAACCACTTGAATGAGCAGGGGTTTTAGAAGACCATCATTGTCTCTCCTCATGGTTTCTGTCACATGACACTGAGGGTGTAACCTTGCTTCCACAGGGAGCAGGTCTTTAGGATCACCCCCAGAACTGAGGAGGAGGTCCATGTGCTGCAGACACTCTTACAACATCACAAGGTATGCTCTTATACCCCTCTCTCTTATACCCCTCTCTCTTATACCCCTCTCTCATATACCCCTCTCTCGTATACCTCTCTCTCTTATACCCCTCCATCTTATACCCCTCTCTCTTATACCCCTCTCTCTTATACCTCTCTCTCTTATACCCCTCTCTCATATACCCCTCTCTCGTATACCTCTCTCTCTTATACCCCTCCATCTTATACCCCTCTCTCTTATACCCCTCTCTCTTATACCTCTCTCTCTTATACCCCTCTCTCATATACCCCTCTCTCGTATACCTCTCTCTCTTATACCCCTCCCTCTTATACCCCTCTCTCTTATACCCCTCTATCATATACCCCTCTCTCTTATACCCCTCTCTCTTATACCCCTCCCTCTTATACCCCTCTCTCTTTGACTCTTCCCTCTTAGACTCCTCCCTCTTTGACTCCTCCCTCTTTGACTCGTCCCTCTTTGACTCCTCCCTCTTAGACTCCTCCCTCTTTGGCCGCTCCCTCCCTCCTTTTCTGACAGGTTGAAGTTCTGAAAATTCCTTCCCATCAGCTCTCTCTAAATCCAAACTTTCCCAACTATGTCAAATCTCTCTTCTTTAGACTTCAAACACTCTCGTTACTTTTGAGTGGGTCAGTGTCAGTATGTGTGCATGTGTCAGTGTGTATGTGTGTGTACCAGTATGTGTGTGTGTGAGTGTGTATGTGTGTATGCCAGTATGTGTGTGTGTGCCAGTATGTGTGTGTGTGCCAGTATGTGTGTTTGGTAGATTCCCCTTGTGTCCGTTCATGGTCCATGCCTTGAGTGTGACACGCCAGTCATAGAACCAGGGATGCATGACATCCAGGCTGGTTTAGCAGTGGCAGGCCGGCGCAGCAGCTTGGGCGGGTGGCACTAGGACCCCGAGGAGACAGTAGGAAGAGCCAGACAGGGTGACAAGGTGACAGGAGCAATGAAGCATGAGCAGAATGGAACACGTCTCTAAGACACATTTAGACTGCAAAATAAAGACTTTGCACTTTTCCACACTTCTCCAGGAGGATCAGGATGACTGTCCATTTCAAGCTGCCTAACCAGAGAGGGAGGGAAGGAGAACGGGTTACTGTTCACTGGGGGCCAGAGATTTTCCAAATCCGAATCACAGAATCAGAATGATTCTCAGCAGACAATCCAGTGAACTACTGAGCCATAAGGGACGTCATAGGTAGATACCTCAGATCAGACAGATGTACTTTTGAACACAACGCAAGAATTCCATATGGTTGCTATATAGCGATTATCTATACACAGGAAAACTGTGGCCACTCTCTTGAGGAAGAGCAATATCCCCTCAATCCCATTTGGGAATGATTATACAGCAAAACAGATGACCGTGGAAACATATTGATGCACTTTAAGTTAAGGAAGTTCTGGTGTTGTCGGAGTGTAATGATGATGAAGAGACCCGCAAAGTCAAGGCCCAAATCTTTCTTTCCACCCCCGTGTTCCTCTGTGTTCTTCTGGGGGTTTTGTAGCGTCACAGATACAGGTGTGAGGGGCTGTTTTCCTCATGCTTTTAGGCCGTTTGACCACCCAGAACCCACCCATCATTTACCATATCCAGCCATCAAGTTGTGTATAAGCTCTCCAACTGTTCCAAGAACAGCATAGCCAGCCCAGGGGAAGGAATGGATAGTTTGAAATGTAAATGTCTATAAAAAAGGGGATGATTTATGGTTGAGAATGCCTGGCAGTCTATGCTACGCTGTTGGTCATGGTCTCGGTCTTTGTCTACCGAGAGACAGTGGACTGACCCAGGCTAGGCCTGGTGGCTGGTGTTTAGACAGCTGTGCAGAGCTGCTGGTGCCCAGTGGGCTGACAGTCACACCTTCTTCCCCTCAGGGAAAGGGGAAGAGGTCCCCTATAGTAGGAAGTGAGGCCAGAAAAACTCAAGAATGTGAGAGAACGTGTCAAAGATGATCATCGTATAAGTTTCATGTCATCCAACGGGAGGTGAGAGGAGATCGTAATGGAGGTTTGTTTGTTGTTAGATCCTGGTGGGGCTCCAAAGTGACAATGTTGAACCAGTGAGAAGGTTTTTACATTTACATTTATTCATTTAGCAGACGCTTTTATCCAAAGCGACTTACAAAGAGAGAGCTTTTACAAAGAGCATCAGTCATTGAGCTGAGCAACGTGATAGACCCCGAACACAGTATTTTTTTTTTCATTTTTAGATAGTGAATCATACATCATGAGAACCAATAAGTTAAGCTGATAAGTTAACAAACACTTCCTGTTGTGATTTGTTCAGACTGAAACTGTTTCTTTAAATGAATTCATTATTAATCATGCACCTTAATACGTTTATGCCTCCTTGTGTGATCTCTCTTCACTAACGAGATGATGTAATTTCATCTTGATTACTTTGGGAGAACTCTTCTCATCTATTGATAGAACGTCACATGAAGTAGTTAAACACCACTGCCTTCTCTCTCTCTCTCTCTCTCTCTCTCTCTCTCTCTCTCTCTCTCTGTCTCTCTCTGTCTCTGTCTCTCTCTCTCTCTCTCTTTCTCTCTCTCTGTCTCTGTCTCTCTCTCTCTCTCGTCACTCTCTCTGTTTACCTCTCCCTAGTTCTCTCTTTCTATTTGTCTTTTACCTACAGTATATGTTTTCTTTCTCTCTCCTTGTCTCTTTCTCCAAGCCAGCTTTTCAATAACACTGTAGATATATAGGTACCCTGTAGTCACAGAAATAATCAACAATCAAGAGATAGAGAATACAAACCCTTTATTTGCTTCCCAAATAAAGCCTTTCAACCAGCCAAAGCATGCATGTGTCCAAGCAAGTCACGTAAAAAGATCCAATACTCCTTAACTCGGACCGGTAAGCTGCACATTACTGCAGTCTGATCGTGATGCTACATTGGCTCTGATCAGATGTCATTCTGGATTTGTTAGACCAACAAAGAGGTTGATTTTGTTCATTCATTCATGTTAACATTAGTGTTCTCCTGGCCATTTGGGAGGCTGGCTACATGGGGGTTTACCTTGGCTCTGAATGGCTGTGTGTACCCCAGGCCTTATGCAGCTGTCACGACAAAGCTTGGTTTGAAGTGGGGCTCTGCGCTGGTTCATGCTGGTCTGCAACACATTAAGGCAATTGACACATTAACGTGCAGGGGGTGCCAGCCTGCAGGAGCCTGTCCAGAGGCTGGGAATGAGAGCCAGCTGCTCTGCTAACCAGAACATGGAAGATAGAAACCACCCAGATCCTGCAAGGCCATAATGTATCTGTATTGTACTGCATATAGGAGAGAGAGAGAGACATAGAGAGAGAGAGAGAGAGAGAGAGACATAGAGAGAGAGAGAGACATAGAGAGAGAGAGAGAGAGACAGCGAGGGGGGGATAGAGAGAGAAAAAGACAGAAAGTATGTAAGAGTGGTGTTAAATACAAAAGAATAGACAATAGTTCAAAGCCAAGAATAGCAAAGCACAGTATATATTTTGACTGAAGTACAGTATTTGAAGTTTGTAGGTATAGTCCTGTGTCCATGGTATTCCCAACAAGGGAACGAGCCTCGCTGAGAAAGAACAAATTGTGTCTGTGTTTATATGGCAGTCTGGGGTCTGCTTAATGGGCAGGTTATTTCAGCTAAAGCTAACAGCCCTATCTCCTGGCAGGTGTTGAAAGGAAGGGCTTTCCTTGGTAACCCCAGGTCAGACAGTGTGTGTGTGTGTGTGTGTGTGTGTGTGTGTGTGTGTGTGTGTGTGTGTGCAGACCTGACCCCCAGCGTGCTCCTGTGGTTTGGCAGGTGGACCTGTGGCGGCCCAACAGCGCCTCTCTGATCAGACATAACGCCACGGTGGACATGCGCGTGGCCCGGAACAGCACGCGAGGGCTGAGGGAGCGACTGCAAGGGGAACACATGGACTTCAAGTATGGGCTTTGACAACAGACAACCCTGCTCCCACCCCCTAATGCATCCTCCTACACACACACTTTGATCCCCATTTCATTAAAGGAGCTTCAAACGCCAAGCTCTTCATCACAAGACGAGGAACATCTGTTGCCCAAAGGCCGTCGCGAGGTGTCTGGCTCTCTGGAACCCGCTATGTGATTTGCACATGTGAAAAACACGGAAGACACACATGCAACACACACACAGGACACATACGCAAGACACACACCCAGACCGCTCTGGGCATCATTCATCACTATCCACCATCAAATGGTTTAATCAAAGGAGCCACAGAAAAAAAGACCCTTGTCACCACCCTACTCTCTCTCTCTCTCTATCTCTCTCTCCCTCCCTTTCTTTCTCGCTCTCTCTGTCTCGTTCTCTCCATCATCAGTATAGGCTGTGCCTGTTTGGAGAAATCAAGCCTTAATGAGAACAACAGTCAAAATCAATTCCAAATCCAAGCAACGGAGGAATATAAATCCTGCACCTCATGCTGCTGCTCTGAGTGCTGCTATTTCCATACCTGCACTTCTGCTTTCTAATGATTCAATACTAGAAAAGTCCTTTCATATCCATCTGCTGGGTGTTTGTTGTCCAATGTTAGATTCAATCCAGTCTGCTAGCTTTGGCCTCTTGAATAAGCAAACCAGGGTTTGTCTGCAGCGTAAACACCGAGGTGACAGGCAAGGACTTCTGGGAAATCACATGTGATTCATTTGTCAAAAACAGTTTTTAAATCAAGACATTGGGACATTGGTTTTTAAATCAAGTACATACATTTGTGTGCTGAAGTATATTCCTGTTGGGGAAGAAGGCTGGCTTAATGCCAGTGGATAGTTGTTTTGGAAGAGTTTAGTTTGGGTTAGGGTTAGACGACAGACTGTGTGCTGCAGTATCTCTCGATCTTTGTCTCTAAACTTTTTCAGTCTGTCTTCGCTGCCTCTCTCTTACAGGGTGTTCATCTCCAATCTCCAGACGGAGATTGAAAAGCAGTCCGGATATCGCTCGTCCCGCAAGAGGAGGTCTGAATCCCAGTATGACTACGAGGTTTATCACTCTCTGGAAGAGGTAGACAAGAAACAGCCCCTACCTTTCCCTCTCTCTCTCTCTCTCTCTCTCTCTCTCTCTCTCTCTCCCTCTCTCTCTCTCTTTCTCTCTTGTTCTGTACAGCGAGCACATAGAGTATTTCTTTCCTCCGCTCTTTCACTCCCTTCCTTTCTCCTCCCTCCTCTCTTTCTTTCTGCCTCCTCTCATTCTTCACCCTCGCTCTCCCTCCCTCCCTCCTCCCCCCCTCTCTCTACAGCTCTGTACAGACACACACACAGCTGTTTGTGTTTCCAAAGCGACCAGCAATGTGTGAGGAGAGCATTTGAACTTCCTGTTAAAGCTATCAGTCCTGGAAGCAGCACCTGCATACATTCCTCAGACAGATAGCAGATCCACCGAGGTTTTCAGGTAGACTTCACTAACCCCTCATTACCCTGGGCTTTGAACCTCTCCCCCCCACACACACACACACACACAGACACACACACGTTACAAATACTGTAAACACACACACGCGTGCCCACCCATATGTTAATACTCCACTACGTAGCCATGCTATTTCAAATAGCCTACAGACACAGAATCATGGCATTCGTGTAAGATTATCTGAAGATGTCTTTTGACAAAACCAGTTAAACATGAATAACATTATTCACCACCAGCTCATGGTAGTATGTATGAGTTGGGCTGGGTGGCCTCTTCCCCCCCCCCCCTCCCCCTCTCTCCCCCAGTCAGCAGTTTTAGATTCCCCATCTGCTCGAAGCAGCAACATGAGGATCAGTTACTTAGTAGGTGTGCAGGCACATGGAAGGAATTGAAACAGTTAAGAAGCCCAATGGGGCCCTTGAAGAAGCCAGACACTAAGTATGTGTTATATCTACCACCATGCTTCCTGGTACCATATGAGTTCTGTCACAACGTTCTAGTGGGATTTTCAGCATCAAAGCTGATAATGTGGTTCTGGCCTGGAGTGTACTACTGTTAAAGTGGTCTGACAGCCAGATGTTTGGGCCTCGGAGTGGCTGAGAACACGTGTGGAGGAGCGGTTTCTGTGTGGGGATCTTGTTGGGGATCATTTCCCTGGACGTGTGACTGCTTGACCTTTGGGGGTTTCTTCCTGTAGATTCAGAGGTGGATGTTTGAGATGAACAGAACCCATCCCCACCTGGTGGACATGTTCTCCATAGGGAAGTCCTACGAGGGCAGGCCTCTTTATGTGCTTCAGGTAGGGGAGCGAACACACACACACACACACACAGGTCTGTCACAATCTACCCCCCCTTAAAAAAAAAACTAGATCTAACTGATCCCTCCCACATACTCCTTCACAAGCAAAGTGACACTTCTGATATTGACTGACAGTCTTCTTGTCCTGTCAGCTAGGAAAGAGATCTCGACCCCATAAGAAGTCTGTGTGGATCGACTGTGGCGTCCATGCGAGGGAGTGGATTGGACCAGCCTTCTGCCAGTGGTTTGTCAAAGAGGTAGATCGTCCTGTAGCTAATACTTCCCTTCATGCAAATCTGTAAACACAGTGTCTGAGTTTAATTGAGGGTTTCACTGCTGCCAATGATGGGGTTTTGAAATGTAAACAATTTTAATCAAACGTCTAGGCTGCTTAACATGTCCTGGGGGCAGGTGTTCAGGAAGCCAATGTCAGTTTTGGTTGCTTAACCCTACTTGGTGAATGTCTGTTTGCAAGGTTTTGTAAAGCAAAACGCATTAGAGCAACCGTGGAGCTCTTGAACGCATACCATGCGATCCTTTCCACTCAGGCGGTTTGTTCTCTAGGTGTGTAAAACCTGTGTGAAGGCTGCTTGGTGTGATTTCTGCGGGCAGCGAAGGCGTAATCATCAAAGTCGATCATACTGTCCTTTTAAGACATAAACAATAACTATTGTAATCGTAAAGATGGAACAAAAAAAGCATTTGTGCAGAATGAACACAGGTAGAACGGTACAGTGGTACAGTTTGACCACTAAGGGGCAGAGCTCTGTGCTAATGCAGATTAACCTTGGACTGAGCCTGTGCTTAAGGAGAAGGTATTACCTCCTCTGCCCTCAACACCAGGGGTAATACAGTACTAGCCCATAGAAAGAACAGGAATCAACCATGCTACTTCAATGTTATATTACATGTTTGATGTTATATTACAGGTTTGATGTTATATTACAGGTATCATGTTATATCACAGGTTTGATGTTATATTACAGGTATCATGTTATATCACAGGTTTGATGTTGTATTACAGGTATCATGTTATATCACAGGTTTGATGTTGTATTACAGGTATCATGTTATATCACAGGTTTGATGTTGTATTACATGTTTGATGTTATATCACAGGTTTGATGTTATATTACAGGTATCATGTTATATCACAGGTTTGATGTTGTATTACAGGTTTGATGTTATATCACAGGTTTGATGTTAAATTACAGGTATCATGTTATATCACAGGTTTGATGTTATATTACAGGTATCATGTTATATCACAGGTCTCATGTTATATCACAGGTTTGGTGTTATATCACAGGTTTGATGTTGTATTACAGGCCTTCCAGTCCTACCAGTATGACTGGGCGATGAGGCGGTTGATGAACCAGCTGAACTTTTACATCATGCCTGTCTTCAATGTGGACGGATACCATTTCAGCTGGACCAAGGTAAGTCTTTCACAAGTTTTACGTTTTTCATTGTTCCATTCGCAACAATTATCGTCCGTCAACATGTATGGACACAAATATTATATATCCAATATGATCCTTTAGAATTTCCGCTTTGAAGTGTGTATTTGTCCTAATATTGTGCCACCAGCGTCTCTCTGACTGTATTTCATCTCTTTAATATCTGTTTATCTTTTGATGCTGGTTCTGCCAGGACCGGTTCTGGAGGAAAACAAGGTCCAAAAACGCTGAGTACCCCTGCAGGGGGGTGGATGCTAACAGAAACTGGAAGGTAAAGTGGTGTGGTGAGTACACAGGGGGTCTTATCTCCTCTCTGTCTGAGACACTCTGACAAGGGGGGACGCCCAATGTGCGGCGGTGGAATCAAGAGAAATTGAACTTCTAAACGCAAACATGGTTCCAGGCAGTACGGTTCCATGCTCATTTCATCTCTCTCTCTCTCTCTCTCTCTCTCTCTCTCTCTCTCTCTCTCTCTCTCTCTCTCTCTCTCTCTCTCTCTCTCTCTCTCTCTCTCTCTCTCTCTCTCTCTCTCTCTCTCTCTCTCTCTCTCTCTCTCTCTCTCTCTCTCTCTCTCTCTCTCTCTCTTGTATCTGATGAATTAGTTCTGAACGCTTTGTCCTATAGCGCCCTCAACAGGCCCTCAACAATGTTTTAATTGAAAATGTAATTAAATTGATTCCTTGTGCCACTTCTCGTGAAACGTCCCTGCAGATGTGACCTGTTCAGGGGCAACACAGCGTACAGAACATCAAGTTCTGCTGTCAAGGCCAGGGGAACCCTGGGAGAGATGGAAACACACACACATCCACACACAATACAAACACCCACACACACACACACATCCACACACAATACAAACACCCACACACACACACACATCCACACACAATACAAACACCCACACACACACACACACATCCACACACAATACAAACACCCACACACACACACACACATCCACACACAATACAAACACACACACACACACACACATCCACACACAATACAAACACCCACACACACACACACATCCACACACAATACAAACACCCACACACACACACACATCCACACACAATACAAACACACACACACACATCCACACACAATACAAACACACACACACACATCCACACACAATACAAACACACACACACACATCCACACACAATACAAACACACACACACATCCACACACAATACAAACACACATACACATTCACACACAATACAAACACACGCACATCCACACACACTTCTAAAAATAACACTGCTAAACACACACTTTACTTAACCCACAAACACCCACACACTGCTTAACATCCACACACTCTGCTAAACAAACACACACACTCTGCTAAACAAACAAACAAACAAACACACACACTGCCAAACACACACACACACACAATCTGCTTCATGTATACTCTCCGCCGTACAGTGTGTTCATTAGAAACACCAGGACAATGACATCATAATTACAGGGCCGCATCTAATGCTTTGATTTGACATCATCAGACAGAACAGTAGGGAAACAACAGATAACACCAACATGTTCCTGAGACATTTGAACAAAAACACCATTAAACCACCTCCAAACATGTGCTGTTAACGGCGTGTTCTAACCTGCAGACTAGCACCTCTTGTCACCTGGGGACCCGCTGTGAATAGTGGAGGAGGTTAATTCCAGGGGTAATTTACAGGCTCATTTCAATATCTGGTAATTAATTTAGGATATTGTGCACCAAGCTGTTTGTATATAGACTTCTCCAATTCCCTTTACATTTGCATATGCAAATATCGAGTTGGCAGAGTATTTTGGATGGTGGGTGTTTGCTCGTGGGTAATCCAATAGATACCATGCAGGGTATTGCGTGCTGTCTGGCGCATGCTTAAGTGTTGTTCACATCGTTCCAGGGCAACTGGTTCAAAGCTGACTGCGAAATATTTCAAATATATACACCAAAAAATAGGAAGGCAGAGAAGAGGAGTATACGCCTCTGTGTGCTGTTTAAAGTTGAGCATTTACATTCAGCAGATGCTCTTATCCAGAGGGACTTACAGGAAGTAGGGTGAAGTGCCTTGCCCAAGGACACGTCTTGTTGTGATGTAACCTTCGGATCACTTGCCCAACACCTTAACCGCTCAGCCACCTGACTCCCATGAATAAAATATAAAAATATGTCAATGGCCAACACAATGGTCAACTGTCAACACATCCCAGACATAGAAAACACCACTACTTTTTAGACAAATCCCCCCCCCTTTGACTTGTTCTACTTGGTTTCTCCCTCCGCAGAAGAGGGGGCCTCCTCCCACCCCTGCGATGACACGTACTGTGGACCGTTCCCCGAGTCCGAACCCGAGGTCAAGGCTGTCGTCAAGTTCCTGCGGAAGCACAAGAAGAGAGTGAAAGCTTACATCTCCATCCACGCCTACGCTCAGATGCTCCTCTACCCCTACTCTTACAAATACGCCACCATCCCCAACTTCAACTGTGTGGTACGGTCAATCAATGGCAGCTCCAGTATTGCCTGTTTGTAGCTGATTGTAGCTTTTTTTTGTAAAAGAAAACATGTTACATGTGAGTGGATATACTTGTTCCTCTGTAGGAGTCAGCTGCCCAAAGTGCAGTGACAGCTCTGTACTCTGCTTATGGAGTGAGGTACAGGTACGGACCTGCCTCCACCACTCTCTGTGAGTTCCCGACCTCCTCCACTCTCAATCTGCCGCAGCTCCTGTTGCTAACGTTCATCTTAAAAGCATGAGGAATTTTCCGGAGTACCAGAAAGTCGAAAGTTAACAGGGGAACATGTGTTTACCTGCAGTGCGGAGCCAGCGTGCCTGCTAAAGTGCTCCCTAACACACACACGTTCACAGCGCCCTCTTCCTGTCCCTTCTCCATCTCTGCTGTGACTCTCTGCAGACGTGAGCTCAGGCAGTTCCATGGACTGGGCCTACAGGAACGGGATCCCCTACGCCTTCGCCTTCGAGCTGCGAGACACCGGATACTTTGGCTTCCTGCTGCCTGAATCCCTCATCAATCCCACGTGCACAGAGACCATGAGGGCCGTGAAGACCATCGCATCAGGCCTGCTGAAGAAGTGTGACGAGACTGACAGGGACAGTTTCCCCTTCCTGGGATAACTGGGATCTGTCCTCAGGGCTCATCACTAGGCAACCGAAGATGGTTATTTTGGGATAGAAATGGTATGGCGTGATGGGGAGGATGGGGGGGTGATGCGACGATGGTAGAGGTGTCTGATTTGGAGGAATGGGGTCTTTACCTGATGATGGGGGGGTGGGGGGGGGTAATTGGACCAGCTCTAAGCTTAGAAGGGAGGAAAGAGGCTATCTAATGTTTAGTATTGTACCAGGTCTGCAATTTATTTAACGGGACAAGTCAGAGAACACATCATGAACTTAACTGTTTACAGTGTGGGCATAACCCTTGACAATGCCCTAGACATAACAATCAGTCAGAACAGTGGTCAGTCAAGTGACCTCTTCAGACATCAGGCTGCCACCGCTGTCTGTGTCGGACAGGACGACTGGGTCCACAGCTTCTTAAACCTCTGAGGACCGATGAGTATAGTTGTGGTTCTGGTTCTGCTTCTCATAACATCTATAGATGGACCACAACGTTTACACAACAGCGTTTACCTTTTTGATATGACAATGTACGTTTTAATGGAAAGTGACGAATATGTGCATGTTGATGATATTGCTCATAGATTACTATCACGTATAGAGGGGGGAAAGGTCATTCTATCATTTTGTTTCAACTCAGTGCTCTTTTTGTAGATTTTTTTAAAATAAAAATGTAAAACATACTGAATGTGTCCCATACTAGAACTAATCTAATAAATATGTGTTTATTCAGACAAGTGATTGCCGTAGGGTCAGGCCTATGTTTACTATACAGCGTTACCAAACCACGCTAGATGATTTATCTTCTTAATATCAGCACTGGAATGTTAATAAATACTGCTGGTGTTGTGCCACTAGGGGGGCTGTAGCAAGACGAAATCCTTCAAGTGGGTGGAGGGGCTGGGGGGAGGAGGGAGGGGGTGCTTATGGTGGCAGCCATGCTTCGGGTGACACAACAGCAGAGTGTCAGAGAAGCAATATTGAGGCTGTTTGACAGGAAAGAGATCTCCAGGTATAACTCTCACCATGCTCACTCACATTTATGAGATAACCAATTTCAAGAAAACATCACTTTCCTAAGCACCTCTTTACTTTTCGACAGCAAATCCCTGTTTTTCCCTTGAAGAACTAATGAAGTCTTCTCCCCTTCTCTTTCCTCTCTTGTGTGCTCCTCTCTTACCCACTGATTGGTCCTCTTGCTTTTTATGTTGCTCAGAATAAACACCACATTAACACAAACCCAGTGAAAGACAACATTGGTTCTAGTGTGAAAGAGTGCAGCTTGATCACTGGCAAAACAGAACGAATATCAGACATACTTTCAGTCTTATCAAGTAAACATCCCTCTATGTGTATACTTCAGTTCCATCACTGCAGTAATAACGGTTGTAACATTCCTATGTATTCCTCATTTACTTGAGCCCCATAGATATGTCATATCTGACCAAGAGAACCACACAGTGACCTTCCAGGTTCACTGGGAGACCAGACCCTGCCCAGCATGTCAGGGTAAACATGTCCAGACACAGTGTCCATGGGGTGGACGACTGTGTCCGTGATGTGAACATGGTTGTCCTTCACACAGTATGTTTGATAAACACAACACAGGGACACTGCTACTAGCAAGGTCAGCGCAGAATTTAAAGCAGTCCCTCTCCTTCATGATAATTAGTGTGAAAGGGTGCTGTTGATGTGGATATTTAATTGGAATTTTTTTAATCGTTCACAAGCCGTGGGAGTAATTAGACCAGTCTGTAAGCAGAATATACAGTAAACTGTCTTCACCTGATGACAGCTCTCTTTCAGAGCTTCATTCCCCACCTGCTGTCACTCTGCAGGCCCACGCTGAAGACTTCCACTTCTGTGGAAACAACATCCACAGTCATCTGTGCCCCTTCACCGTTTAATCACGGCTTGTCAAGCTTAGATATGTGAGTCTATAGTTAAACATCCTTGGATACTAATATGCTTCATGTCACTCCCTGCATGGTCATGATATAGCTGCCTGTTCCAAAGCCAAGGACAGCTGGACTGACTTGTTATGATATAAACATCTCTGTTGCTGCTATACATTATAACAATGTAACCATCACGTTTGTTACAAAACAAAAAGATGCTTACTATACATTTCAATATGAATTGAACTTCACTCCTTGACATGAAGATTATTGTCTTTGTGTCACAGAAATCTGGTCTCGTGTGTGAAACAGTGGGCTGCAAGAAACTTCCTGAAGATGCACAGCACCTCCTACCGTGCCTTGTTTGTATTATTTTCAACGAACGTGGCTTTAGCATACAAGCCTGTAATCATCTATAATCAACCTCTCTCTCCCTCTCTCTTTGTCGTTCTGTCTCTGTGTAGGTCTCTCTCGCTCTCTCTCTGTTTCGCTCTCTCTCTGTTTCGCTCTCTCTCTCTGTTTCGCTCTCTCTCTCTATGTCGCTCTCTCTCTATGTCGCTCTCTCTCGCTCGCTCTCGCTCTCTCTCGCTCTCTCTCTATGTCGCTCTCTCTCTCGCTCTCTCTCTATCTCTTGCTCTACCCTGCCGCCTCTCTCCCCCTCTCTCTCTCTTGCTCTACCCTGCCGCCTCTCTCCCCCTCTCTCTCTCTTGTCACCCTGCCTGGCTCTACCCTGCCGCCTCTCTGCAGCCGCTCTCAACGCTGCCTGACGTCGTTTCCTTCCAACATGGCGCAGGAGGGCAGTTCGCAAATGGAAATCTAAAGGGATTTACCTCCACCTTGCGAGTTCATGTATGTCTGTCTGTAGGAGACACGGCGGCTGCCATCGTCCACAGAACAGATCTATCTGACACCCCCCCCCCTTCCCCTCGGGGACAGGTGCTCCTCTCCCGGATCCCGCTGCGTCATCATGCATGAAGGCAGAAAGACCAAGAACATGTTCCTGAGCCGAGCTCTGGAGAAGATCCTGGCCGACAAGGAGGTTAGGAAGGCGCATCACTCACAACTGCGGAGAGCCTGCGAGGTGGCGCTGGGTGAGTCGTGTTATTCCAATGTTGGGCTTGTCATTCATGTCATGCGTCTCAGGTTTCAAGCTGGAGTTATTATGATCTGGCAACAACTAAAACACACGATTATCAACATTTGTCGTCGGGGGAAGTTTGTGTTGTTGATCGCCAGAGCGTTTTGAATGAGTAAACATGTGCTTAAGTTGTTATTTACAACTGTTTTAAGTGTCTTTGTGAAATAGGGAAATGGTGCAGCTCAGAGGCTGCATGACTTGCAGAGTTTGACCATGCAGCAAGTGAACACGGATCACAAGTAGAAGTTATAATGTATCCATCGGAATAAGCATCGTGTTCCTTGTCTTTATTCCGTGTGTCTTTGTATCAGGTGTGATCATTGTTATCCTATCTGAGTTGCCAAGTTGTCAACCGAGGACATGATACATCCAGACTGTAAGAATGTGTCCGGGACTGATGATGATGATGATGGTGGTGATGAAGTCTAACAGCTTTAGGCAGGCTCATGTCTAGACGTCAGTTCACGTCCGTTCACCGAGACTGAAATGCTGATAGAAAGCATCCGTGGGCAATAAGTGACCCGTCTTTCGTAGCAGGTGCATATTGCAGAAACCCCCTCCATGGCTGTTGGTTGTGTTTTAAACGGTGTTAACCGAACACGGGAAGGTGGCTGGGTTTCATAAAAGGTTAACTAAGTCCCTTGTTTTGAAGCAGAGCATATTTCAACACCGCTGGGTGTGTGCGCCTGTAGGCGTTGCTGGCTTTGAGCTGGGAGCAAGTTAGATTGTGTTCTGCTGCCTTGGTAATGTGACACTCAAAGCCAAACAATGAGACCACCATTGTAGAACAGACAGGGTGTCTACCTTACCGTCTCCTGTTCAGGTGTAGTCGACAACACAAACACAACTTAAGCTCAGGCCCACATTCTGGTTTGTTTGGCTTGTAGACTTTGGAATTCCCTGAGGCCCTGAAACAAGCTCTTAGTAGTTCTGAAAACCTTTCTCTTCATTCAAAATCTCTTCATTCTCTAGTCTTTCAATCTTTTCTTTGGTGCAGGAATGTAGCCTGTTAGTTCAAAAATACATGAATACACCGACATATGTATGATTCCAGAGATACAGTAGTAAACTCTAGCTGTGTGGGCGTTGCAGAAACATAAATACTTCCTTGTACACGCTGCCATTGATAAAAGCAAGGTCACTTAAAGTAAGCAAACAATTGAAGAACCCATGCTGTGATTATACTACTGTGTGGTGTACATTTCTTTCCATCAATAAGATTATTTGTTGGATCTCAGAAACACAAAGCAAGTGAACCTCATATCAAAACAACTGGATGGCCTAGTGTACTTAGTGCCTTACATAATCCCCCTTTTCTGCCTTGTGGCAGCGAGACATCTCTGAGAGAAAGCTGTTTCTTCCAGTCCGCTGCTCTGTCAGTCACAGTCCCCACAGGTAAGGCCACAGTCATCTACACACAGACTACATAAGCTGCCATATACAGGGTTCCTGCTGTCTGGGGTTAGCTGTGGATATCTGCAGAGTCTTGCCACTTTAATTGTTATTATTATTTATTTTGGTGATTCTGTTTTATTGTTGTTACTCTTATTTAATTCAGTGTTTTTCATAGGACATTATAGTATTTTTATTATAGACTGGCAATTCAGTGAGGGCGTGTCATACTGTAACCGTATTTCTGGAACCATATCCAAATATTTGCATTAATAGTTCATATTTACGTATATACACAGTATTTCCAGTCATTAATATGTTCTGACAGAACTTAAGAATCGATCTCGCACCCCAAATTACTTCTGGTCTTTTGACATTTGGCATTTCTTTGCATTTGACCCACATTGCAATTTGCCAATTCAGGAAACAGAAATGTTTCCATCTACTGTTAGGCTGTCAACAAAGAACTGCTATGGATTCAGCCAGTCAGACTCCTCTTTCCCCACAGAAGATGACCTTTTCACTGGAGCTTGGAAATACCATGGGGCAGCTTACATAGCACCCTGTACAGGATCTCTCTCTCTCTCTGTCTCTCTCTCTCTGTCTCTCTCTCTCTCTCTCTATCTCTCTGTCTCTCTCTGTCTTTCTCTCTCTCTCCCTCTCTCTCTCTCTCTCTCTCTCTCTCTCTCTCTCTCTCTCTCTCTCTCTCTCTCTCTCTCTCTCTCTCTCGTCTCCCTCTCTCTCTCTCTCTCTCTCTCTCTCTCTCTCTCTCTCTTCCTCTCTCACGTCCTCATATATCTCAGGAGAGGCTACGAAGGCAGGAGATTTATCTCAGGATCACACAGTGGGCATTTTTCCTTCTGATGAAAGGAAAAGAGGAAAGGAGAAAAAAAGAGAGAGAGAGACAGTGTGAGAGAATCCCTGCAGACATCAAAGACTTGTCAAGCTACAGACCAGCGCTGTTCACTTGCACCACGAAACAAACTACATTTATAGTAATTAACCGGCTTTCTGGTACCGGACATTGAATTACAAGTCGTTGTGAGTAGCTACGCTCCTGGAGCTACGCTCCACGTCTGGCAGTTCCACCATGTAACTAGCATGCACTGCAGGGTGCTGCTGTGTAGGGGCTGGATATTTCGATGTCATCGTCCTCAGTGTGTCTAGATGAGGGAGCTGGATCTAGTGTTTAGTGAGTCACGTATGCTCAGTCATCAGGCATCTGATGATAAATGAGTGGTTGTAGATGGAAAAGGTGTTGTGGTGTTTATTTCCATTCAGTCATTTAGCTGACGCTCTTATCTAGAGCGACTTACAGCAAGAACAGGACATTCCCCCCCAAGGCAAACAGGGTGAAGTGCCTTGCCAAAGGACGCAACGTCATGTTAGGTCACCTGTCGGGATTCGAACCGTGAACCTTTATGATTACCAGCCTGACTCCCTTACCGCTCAGCCTCCTGCCTCCTCAGGAGACCGTGTGAGTTTATGAGTCCAGGCTGTTTGGAGGCGGATGCATCAGTTGCAGCCTGTTGACTTGGCAGATCATCTCCACACCTGAGGGTGAAAGATCCGGGCTGGAGGTCAGGGGTCACGCAGCAATCAGGAGCCCCCCCTGGACGGTGCTAGCATCTCTCAGTCCCTCCTCTGCCTGTGAATACATTCAGCCCACGTCCAACACCGTCGGCCGTACTGCTGCTACTTGGGAGATAGCCACAGGCTTACAAACTTTTGGAGCGGTCAATATTTTGTAGGTAGGTTATTCCTAGAAGTCCTCATACATCAGCTGTCATTTTCTGCACTTGATTTTTGGTTGGGCTTCGAATGTCATTTTCCAGTTGTTGCTTCAGGTCAGAGGAGAGTTCTGTATATTCTGTAAGGATGTGTGACCTTATCGAGTCAGTGGTATGTGTGTTTCCGGAGACAGAGAGGCTATTGTTGTCTTACCCTGACTGTACCCTGTGTACTGTAAGAGTCCAGTACCCACCATCACATAGAAATACCGTCATTCTGTCAGCAGGATTCCAGGGACACGTTTTCTGTTTGGTCTTGACAGTCTACTGTAATCTGTACGTCTTCCTATTCAGAACCGCTTGCAGAATATGACAAATTTAAAAAGCTGGAACTGACATGAACTTTCTAATCCTCCAGTCACACTTGCACTCAACATTCTTTGGTGTCCATCTTTCATTTCCATGTCAGACAAGTTTTCAGAATCTTACGAGTTTTATCAGGAAGTCTTTCTGGGATTATAACCATCCTTATAGCCACACCAAAATGGAATCTGACCTGCAATGATTTAAGCGATCATCTGTTGGTGTCACCCAGCCTGCTAACACAGTACTATGGGCTAGATGCTGCTTTCTGCGATGTCAAACTAATTTCACGGACAACATCTTCATCCTGGGCATCTTTAAAGCTTTTCATTTTATTAGCTTCTTGTTCCTGTTGGTTAGGACACGCCATTCGTTTCATCTCATTTTCCCAGGTTGTAAATCACACCTCCAAAACGATAGCTTCTTTTTCTGAGGCAACAAAGTAGCAGCAAGTTCCATTGCTTTAACTCAAATGAGTTCTGAACAATTAGTTGGATATTGAAATATATATTATTCATGTGCTTAGCTCCTACACAGATCTGTGTGTGTGTGTGTGTGTGTGTGTCTGTGTGTATCGGATGCGGTAAAGCAGGCTTTTTAGAACCGAGTTATGTTTTAGTATCACTATTCAAGGTGCGGTATCTGCCGGCTCCTAGTAAAGCAGTGACGGGGGAATGTTTTGCCGCGCTGTAAAATGGAAATAAGACCAAAGACAAACGATGTTGTTTGTGTCTACGACGGAATGAAATACTGGATGGTTACAGCAGGCACATTTACCAAGGTTAGATAGGCTTTGGATGTGGACTGGTGACAGAGACTATTACAGTACAGAAAAACCTCCACCCATGCAGTGTGACTTCTCTGACCTACTTGAAAGATTAAAGTGAAGACCTTCACTCTCACACACACACACATGCACACACACACACTGCATGAAACAAAGAATAGGACACACGTGACCGTCGTCTAGTCAGTATTGCTTCAGTCATGGCTGTTTTTCCAGGATGCAACCAGGGCACTTCTGGTCATTAGTGACTGAGAACACATGGTCCCCCATGAGAAGCCCCATCATGGCTCCGATTCGTTCATTAAGGTTTGCGTCACAATCCCCAAAGGGTCAGTGAAACACAATGTCTTCTGGGCAGACCAGGCTGAACACGTATAAAAGCCTCATCTGGATTCTGGGATTGTCGCTTAATTACGTGGTAACTTAAAAACCAGGCTATTCTATACAGTAGCTCTAAGCAGCAACAACAGCAGCATTAACTATCAGACATTTATTGGGGATGGAGTCTGAAAATATACCTCACAGACATCTAAGTCCTTTCATCCAGTCTTGTCATTAACTTCTACAAGCTTACAAACGCCCCTGATGTTCTGCTCATAAGTGAGGAAAGTTTACAGCCCAGTGGTTTAAAAAAAGGCAAACCATATTTTGACTCTGACTGCTTCTGGAAGCTTCTAGTCACCAGGGGATTGTCTGACAGAGGAGCAGGAAGTGGAGATGAGGGGGGAGAAGGAGGTAGCAGCCGCCATCAGCCATGTTTTATGTTCTCTTTATTGTCTGTTCCTAAACAGTTTTTTTTGTGTGGCGATAGATTTGCAACTCTCCAGGGTGTTGGGCAAGTCCTTTAGTTAATGGAGACAGAAATGCGTGTGTGTACGTGAGTTTGGTGTCTGTATCAGTTTCCACGAGGTGCAGCTCATTCTGGTCAATCATGCCTCCCAAAACATGGCCTCAGTCTCGCTTGACGTCAAGCCCAGAAACAGCAGCGTGCTGTTGTCTAGTGTGATCGTGGTTAGATAATGTGATCATTTGGTTTATAGGCTGCATCAGCAGGGAGGAGGGGGAGAGGGGAGGGGAGAGAGGAGAGGGGAGGGGAGGGGAGAGGAGGTGAAGAGGAGAGGAGGGGGAGAGGAGAGGGAGAGAAGAGAGGGGAGAGGAGAGGAGGGACAGAGGGAAAGAGAGGAAAGGAGAAGAGGGGGAGAGAAGAGGGAAGGAGGGAAAGAGGGGGGAGGGGAACAGAGAAGAGGAGGGGATAGGAGAAGAGAAGAGAGGAAAGGAGAGAGTAAGAGGTAGGCGATACGGGGGGGAGAGAAGGGAGAGGAAAGCGAGGCGGAGTAGGAGAAGAGAGTGGTGTGAGTTGAGCCCCCCTGCCTCCCTGCCTCCCCTCTCCCAGACACCGAGCAGACAGCTTAGCAGTGCAGCAGGCCGCCACCATCCACATAATGAGCTGGAGAGAAGCTTGGCTTCTCCCAGCTGAAACCAGATCTGAGGCTCAAACCTTCTCTTTCATCTGGAGGAGGGAGTTTGGAGGAGAAGCTAATAGCATTTCACCCATCAGCGGGGGCCTTTTTCCTACCTTCGATATTTGGTTACAGTGATACCTACTGCATGCATAAAACATGACCGTTCTGCCCCGATGCCTCATTCGGTCTGAGGACAGGTGATGAATTCATTAGCTTTTAACCACAAACAGATGAGAGAGAGACTGAGAGAGAGAGAGAGAGAGAGAGAGAGAGAGAGAGGTAAGGCGTTTGTTGTAGGACCAGTTGTGATGACCGTGTTTAGCCAGATTTCACCATCTGTGACTATGGAGACAAGCCTGTGCACTGCTTACACGCCTCCCCCTCGAGGAGGGTTGCAGAGGGGAGACTGTGATGGAGGCTAATGACCAATAGACGAGGGAGGGAGAGAGAGGAGAGAGAGAGGGAGAGGGAGAGGCATACTGAGAAGAGGGAAAGGGAGGGAGAAGCGGGAGGGAGGGAGGGAGGGAGTAGCCTTGCCCTCGTCTCGAACGTGCTCAGCCTGAAAGCTGCATAGGTTTAAAAAAAGAGCCACTGTGAGGCTAACTGAGTTTAGGAGGATTCAGTGTGCTGAGCAGTGTTCCTGTGGTGTTCCTCTATGAGGCAGCGTCTTACCTCCACACTCACTACCGCCACATAACCAGACTTCAGAACAGCAGAGAGACGGGGGGGGTGAGGGGGGGGGGGGTGGTGGATTAAACCAAGTTCTTGAAGTCTGTTTGCTCAGTAGAGCTTTTACTAATGGTTTTTCCCCAGACAAAGCCGCACTTGCACAGTAATCAAGGACTAGTGAGCTATGTGTGTTTGGTAACTGTTGGAGCAGAAAATAATGTGTCTGGGCAGTGGCTGTTAGTGTAGTGCTTAGGGAGGAGCTAAGATGAGTCTTGGTGAGTCAGTAGGCCAGATACACACACACACACACACACAGAAACATTTGGTAGTCCAGACAACCCCTGGTTGTATTTCCTGCCTCTCCTCCAAATGTAATTACTGCTGTGCAACCTTTCCTTTCACCCAGCACAATGGAAATGCCATGGGGTCTGCTGTTTCTCAGGCTGGCCATGGATGACAGCAGGGGCTGGCCCTCGCTTGTCCACACTCAGCCACGAGGGCCAGGAAGGGAGGAGGAGGAGGACTCCCACACAGATCCTGGGTCAGATTAGTCAAGGGCTGTCAGAGTCTTAATCATCAGGGTACCGGAAAGAGAACTGACCCAGGAGAAGAGGTTAAGCAATGCATGGCTTCTAGTTTAGGTCATGGTTATAGGTGGTGAAACTGCACTGGTGTTAAGGTGTGTGTGCCTGTGTGTGTGTGTGCGTACGCCACAGTAGCGTAGAAAAGTAGTCAAGTAGAGTATATACACACACACACTAACCCTAAATGAAATCAGTAAATCATGTTTCTATTGCATGGTTCTATTTCATTTATTCCATGTCAGTTTCATCCATATCCCAGCACCTACAAGCTGCAGGGGGTGATGGAGTCTGACGGTGGGCCTGACCCCTGACCCCTGGCCCCAGCCGCGTGTGTGTGTGTGTGTTTGTGTAGTCTTTAGTAGGGTACTGACACAAGGCCTTAGTGTAGAAAACCTTTCCACAGGAGGAGAAAAGAAAAACCTTTTAAAGTGTCACAGTAAAAAGTGGCCTTCAGCCTCTCCAGGTACCTTCCTATCATGAACACCCACTGCAGGGAACAGAGCAACTGTTAGGAGGTGATTTGTTTCAGGAGCTGACTGCTGGTGAAAGAGTCTTTCCCTCTGATCCTCTCTCTCTCTCTCTCTCTCTCTCTCTTTCTCTCTCTCTCTCTGTCTCTCTGTCTCTCCCTCGCTCGCTCGCTCTCTTACTCTCTGTTTCTCTCTTGTTCTCCTCCATTCCTCGTGTTCTCCCTTCCTCTCTTGTTTTCTGTGATCCTGCCCTTCGACCCCACCTGGAGGCTCCTCTCCTCGTTCTCCTTCCCCTCCCGTCTTGTGACAGGCTGGCGAGTGTCTCCTGGGCCTCTCCTGCTTTATCTGTTCTGCAGACGGAGAGGCAGCGACGGGGAGGAGGAGGAGGAGGAGGAAGAGGAGGAGGAGAGGGTTTTACTGCCCCACAGCCAGTCAGACAGTTCAGATGGCAACAGCTTGCCATCTTAATTGATGTGAAACCCTTTTGATAAACTCTGAGTGTCGAGAGGGAGGGAGGGAGGGGGGGGGGGGGAGGGGGGAAGAGAGGGATATGCAAAAGGAATGTGGAGAAAGGGAGATGGGATGGGAGGGGGGGGGGGTGCGAGAAAGCATCTCGCTGCCAAAGCCTATTGAATTAATAGTGCTGGTCGAACAGCTTCAGTCAGCAGAAATGTTTGTCCAGGTTAAAAAGCAGCCTCCCTTCTCTGCCTGTGCTCAGGGTCTGCCTGTCCGCTTCAACAGCCTGCACCGCTCACCTGCTCACAGGGGTAGTTTGGGGGCTCTGGTCTAAAGAGTCTGTTAGAGGGAAGTTGCTAAGGAAGCAGGATACAGTTCAACATCAAGACTTTAACGTTCTACAGCCTCAGCACAGCAGTCACTTGGTGTTAACCAGCCTGAGGAAGGAAGTTCCTGTTTAAGAAGTTACTTCTTTAGTGAATCAAACTTCTAGACTGCCTGGCTGCAGCACAGCCTTCCTCCATCCCCAGCAGATGGGGGTTGTAGTGGTATTGTTCTGGTGGAATGGGCAGTGCTGTTGTTCTGGAAGGTTCTTGTCCTGACAGAAGTGAACGGTGTGTTTATCACAGTGTTTCCGTGGCTAGGCTGTCATCTGAAACTGTCCGTGCTGTGCTTCTCTGGAAAACAGCTTTCTCCCAAGAGACGTCTGCAGTAGACGCGCACACACACACACACACACACACACACACACACACAGACATGTTTTTCTCAGGTTGTTTGTATTTGTAACCTGTTTATTCAGCCGTGTCCATGAACGTTTTGTGTTTTTTTTCCCGCTCTGAAGAAGCGGCTGGATGGTGCTGAGGGGAGGGTGAGGTGATGTCATCGCTCTGCTCGCTGTGCCTCATCTCATTCATGTTTCATCTGAGGCTGGAGTGTCCTGGTGTCACATGGCTGAGAGGAGGCTTGAGCTGGTCACCCCCCCGCCTCTCTGCTGGATGCTATACTAAATGGCAAGGAGGGGTCACCAGCATTTTCTTTGTTTTCATGTTTTCATTATAATCATCAGGTGACGTGTGTTTCTTGGGGGGTTTCGAAGTAGAGGGTTCATTCGTGTCCTTTTCCAACAGCTCTACTGTTTCAGTCAAGGAAGTACTCTGCTTCTGTGTTGGACTAGCAGAGGACAAAGACCGTCAGATTGATTGTGATTAGATATCATAGGGGAAATACATGTGCATGTTTAAGTGTGCTCCCCCCCCCCCTCCCCCACATATTTGTATTAGATCAAGTTTTCAAACACTCAATGTTCCAAAGAGATTGACCTCTACAGAATTAATGGATACGCTCGTGAAATATGAAAAAAGGTCTTCTTATCTTTCTATGTGAGAAATGATGTGGGTAAACCCCATGGTCTTCCCCCCCCCCCCCCCCCCCCACTGAAATAGAAATAAAATCGGTGGACATTCTGTGTGAAGATTCTGCCTGTTCTGAATTAAAGATGGCTGTTCATCCG
This sequence comes from Neosalanx taihuensis, assembly GCA_030340665.1. Taxonomy (NCBI): domain Eukaryota; kingdom Metazoa; phylum Chordata; class Actinopteri; order Osmeriformes; family Salangidae; genus Neosalanx; species Neosalanx taihuensis. The sequence goes on from CM059304.1 coordinate 11,487,566, forward strand.
TGCAGAGCCAGTCTGTCAGGGCCAGCCCAGCGGCACAGCAACAGGCTGCCAGGCTGAAAGGAGAGGGTCCACCTCAGGCTAGAGCAGGCTGAGATGTAGCTCTGCCCAGGAACATCTGAGAGGATCTACTGCAGATCACAGATGTTGTGTTTGAACAGCGCTAACCGTGTTAGCGTTGAGAGTTAGCGAGCTTGTGCAGACGGTCGTCAGATACAAGTGAAGTTCACTTTTCTCAGAATACACGTGATATTACCAAGAAAATACACAGAGACCGTTTCACATTCAGTTCCAGCAAACGGCTAGATTTTCTCCTGAATGAAACTTAGAGAGTGAGCGATAGGACGGTAAAACGAGATGTGTTTGAATTGAATGTGTCAGAGGCTAAGGATGCACGGAGGTTTGAATGGAGCAGGTAGGCAGCGGGAACAAATGAGATCCGTCTCTTAATAACGTCAAGACCGCAGTGTACCCTCCCTGTCCTCCTCCAGACCTCCACAGTGGCTCAGGTCCATGTGCTCCCCTGCATCTCAAAAGCCATGAGTCACTGCTGCACACACACTCTGCACACACTACACACACACTACACACACACTACACACAGTGTGACTGGCTGCAGCCTGTGGTTCCAAGGCTGGGCCTGACAGTGGATCATCCAGCGCTGCCTCGCAGGGCTGAAGATGTACCCACAGTCATGAGTGTGTGTCTGGGAACACCTTCTCACTCACCCTCACCCTCTCACTCTCTGACTCCTGCCCGTGTGTGGGTCTGTGTGTACAGACCGACAGTACAGTCAGTGTGTGTGTTTGCAGTGTGTGTTTGTAGCTTGTGTGTGTGCATAGCTTTCCTCACATCCAGTAGATGGGCCACTGGTCTCTCCGGAGAGACTTTTCCGGCACTTCCTCCGATATGAGATTCTCTCTGGCTTAACATCCTCAGGCTGGCTACTGTGCTGTCAGGAGCTGAGGAGGGAAATACTGCAGATTTCACTTTGAATCCTTGACTCCCACCTGTATTTTAACAACCTCTCTCCCCCCCCCCCCCCCCCCCCCTCTCTCTCTTACCCTCTCTCTCTCTCTCGTACCCTCTCTCTCTCTCTTACCCTCTTTTTTTGCAGAGGAAATAAAGGAAGAGTCACAGAAATTAAGGTAAGTTAAACGTCTGTGAAATACACTTCCCTTCTCAAAGCTGGTCTCAAAGACCAGATTATGACTGTCTGTGCGTGCATCCGTGTGTGTGTGTGTGTACGTGTGTACGTGTGTGTGTGTACGTGTGTGTCACCTTCAGAGTTCTCTGGGACAGCCTGGCCCCTAATAGCTCTTCTGTCATTAATGGCCTCTCTCATGCCTACCACTGGCCTCCCGCCTGAGTAGGGAAAAGAGTGTGTGTGTGTGTGTGTGGGGGGGGGGGGGGGGGGGGGATAGCTTGAGAGCATGTTGGCGTTTGCTCTGTGCTGTTTGTGTGTTTGCTGCCTGGTAATTGGGGCTGTGGTATGAAATGTGCCACAAAAGGCCGGCTCGCTCTTCTTTCTTGTTCTCCGTCTCTCTCCCTCTCTGTCTCCTTCTCTTCCTCTACATCTCCCTTGCTGGCCCTATCTCTATTTTACCTCCTTCTCTCCATCTTTCCCCTCTCTCCCTCTCCATCTCTCTCACGTTGTCTCTCCTATCACGTGCCCACGCCCACCCCTCCCCTCCCCATCTCTCTCTCTCTCTCTCTTGGAGTCTGCAGTCCCATTGAGCTGTTTGGGATCAGCTTGTTCTGTGGGTCAGCCGGGGGCTGGACGAGGCCCCAGAGGTTCGGGAAGGGTGGTGCTGGAGACTGGAGGCTGGGTGGGGGGGTGGGGTGGGGTCTGGAGGGCTGGATCATACCAGCTCCTCATTCACATGGTCAGTGATCAGGTTGTCATTTCCTTGTTGTGATTTTGTTTTTGTCAGCAGCCCGCCCCCTGAAGACAGCAAATCAGGTTCCAGCACTTTACCGCCCATCAAATCAAAAACCAGCTTTGTGGAAGCTGACAAGTACTTCCTGCCGTTTGAGTTGGCATGTCAGTCCAGATGTCCTCGTATTGTTATCACCTCGCTAGACTGCTTACAGGTCAGTGTCCAGGTGGTGTCATGAGAGTTTACCACAGACATGATGTTAGAAAGAATGTTCTGGAACAAATGCATAAGACGACCCCTTAAGATCTCACGTCACACAGTAACTACATCCTCTTTAGCGGAAATAGCTTCAGCTTTCAAAAGTAATTTAGCATGAAATCTGAGGTCTGTGTGTGTGTGTGCCTGGCTGCGTGTGTGTGTTTGCTGTGTGTGTGTGTGCCTGGCTGTGTGTGTGCGTGCGCCTGTCTGTTTGTGTGTGTGCCTGGCTGCGTGTGTGTGTTTGCTGTGTGTGTGTGTGTGCCTGGCTGTGTGTGTGTGTGCTTGGCTGTGTGTGTGTGTGCTTGGCTGTGTGTGTGTGTGCCTGTCTGTTTGTGTGTGTGTGCCTGGCTGTGTGTGTGTGTGCTTGGCTGTGTGTGTGTGTGTGCCTGTCTGTTTGTGTGTGTGTGCCTGGCTGTGTGTGTGTGTTTACTGTGTGTGAGCAGAAGCTGATTGCGTACGGCCACCTGACTGGCAGCGCCCCAGACAGCACTGCCCCAGGTAAGAAGCTGATCGACAGGATCATCGAGACCATCTGCAGCTGTTTCCAAGGTCCTCAGACGGATGAAGGCGTCCAGCTCCAGATCATCAAGGTACGGCCCCGCCCCTCCTCTCCTGCACTGGGAGATGGAGACTGTCAGATGGCTCAATGGTTAAGGCGTTGGCCTTGTGATCGGAAGGTTGTGAGATCGAGCCCCAGCTGTGGCTATGTGACATTGTGTCCTTGCACAAGGCACTTCATCCTACTTCCTACAAATGTCCCTGTACTTACTGTAAGTCGCTTTGGATAAATGCTAAATGAATAAATGTAAATGTAGATACAGACAAGAGAGAAGTGTACAGAGCCGGGGTTTGGTCCAGAGAGGAAGTTGTCTCCTGAAACCCGCAGTGTCCTGCAGGCTGTGACACACCACCGTGTTGTCACTGTGTGTCTGTCTTAGTGGAAACAGCTCCTCACGTCACGTGACCTGGCCTGGATCCATGTGCTGGATCTCTGTCAGAGAGAGGAGAGGCAGGGTTTGACTTAGTTTGAGATTATGAGGGGGAAATATCTAGTACACAAACCCTCCTCCTGCGAGCTTCCTGCTAACTGATACAAATCAGTGCTTATGTGTTTGATCTCTCATTTTCTTCTCTCCCTCCCTCCCTTTCCCTCTCTCCCTCTTTATCTCTCTCTCTCTTCATCTCTCTCCCGCTTTCTTTTTCTCTCGCAAATTTTTTATCTTTCTCTCTCATCCACTTTCTTTCTCTCTCTTTCTCTCTCTCCCTTTCTCTCTCTTTCATTCCTCATATCCCCCCCCTCCACACACACACACACACACACACACACTCGCCCCCACCAGGCCCTGTTGACAGCAGTCACCTCCCAGCACATAGAGATCCATGAGGGCACAGTTCTGCAGGCTGTGAGGACGTGCTACAACATCTACCTGGCCAGCCGGAACCTCATCAACCAGACCACCGCCAAGGCCACGCTCACACAGATGCTCAACGTCATATTCGCCCGCATGGAGAACCAGGCGGTAGGTCACACACACACACACACACACACACACACAGACACTTCAAGGGGAAAGAACAGGCAACTCTTTGTTTAAGAATCTCTGAGCCTATGTTACAAACCGGCATACATGTTTTGTTGACTATCTATCTAGGGTTAAGCTATTCTGTGTGGGCTGTTAGCTTCACTAAGCTACGCTAAGGTAGTGTGACAGGTTTTCAGATGTCGTCCACCGTGTCAACGGATGTTGTGATCAGAGAGCATCACTGATCTGTGAGATGTTGCCTTAAAAAAAAGAAGAAGCTTGCTCTAATGTCATCTTTTTCTTTTCGATTTACACTCTTTCCCCTCGCTCCCTCCCTCCCTCCCTCCCTCACCTCGCTCCCTCCCTCCCTCCCTCACCTCGTTCCCTCCCTCGTTCCCTCCCTCCCTCCCTCTGTTTGGACACGTAGCTTACAAATCACAAGCTATCTTGGTCTCTGGCCTCCAGAAAGCGTGATCGCCAGGTAAAGAGTACAGACCTGCCTTGATTTGCCTGACCTCTGAACTCTTCTCTCTCTGCGTGTGCGTTTGGCTCCATCCACGCGTCCATCCGGTTCATTCCCATGAGCTCTCCCCCTCCCCCCGTCCCTGTCCTTGCCCGTGGGCTACCCTTTGTGGCTCACGCTTTGCTTGTTGTGGCTTCCGTCTCAGTTGGCTGCCCGGTCATCTTTCGCTCCCCAGGATAGATTTCCATCATCGTTTGCATTTCGCTCACCAGTCTGTGTCTGAATCCTTGGAACACACAACCTCCGATGGGAGTTTACTGTTGATGAGCAGAGTGAGAGGATTGAAGAGAGGAACTGACAGCATGACAGAGGGAGGGAATTAAAAAAAGAGAGAAAGAGGAAGAGAAAGGAAGAGGGGAGAGAAGGAGAGAGGGGGAGAGAAAGAGTGGGAAACAGAGAAAGGGAAAGAGAGAAAACCTAGACAGGCTGACACCCTCCCAGCATGTGTGCGCGCTCGGTGTTAGCATGTAGTGAAGGGACCAGGGAGCAGGCGCTGAGCAGCAGTGTGGACGTCTGGTCCTCTCTCCTGAGCTCTCCCTCTGGCTGCTAATACACCCAGCTGGATCTGAGCTGGCATTTCAGTAATGAGCTTAGAGCGTTTCCGCACGGCCAGTCTGTCTCTGGGTCAGGCTGTGTTCGTCTAGAGCGGTTACCATCATGATAATTGGATGGTGTCTGTGTAATTTACGCTTTAGAACAGAAACCTATGCTACTGAATCTAGCCCCCTGGCAATAACAATGTAATGTGATTGTAGTTACCTGTTAAATTAGAAGGAGCAATTGTATTTATCGATTGAATGATTTAAAAAATCAATGTAAAATATCAACCAGTTAGGTATAAGTTGGACTTGTACTTGTTAGGGGTAATGTATACAATTCCTTTGTAATTGGAAGGGAAGTGTGTAGTTCTAAGAATATTACAGTTGTCTCTCCGCTACATGTTTTCATTTCGGCCACTTTATCATTTCATGTGTGTCCCCCTTCTCGTGTGTTGGATGTTTCTGTGATGTGCCCCTGGCCCGCCCCTCTCTGTGGGCCCGCCCCTCTCTGTGGGCCCTCCCCTCTCTGTAGGCCGGTCTGCTGGAGCTCAGCTCAACAAAAACACCTGCATGTTCAGGACCCTGCCTCACATCGGTCCACAACACAGGTGTCAAACCCCAGTCCTCGAGGGCCGCTGTCCTGACGGTTCTAGATGTTTCCCTGCTTTACCTCCATAGAGCTTGATAACGGCTCAGTCGTTAGAATCAGGTGTGCTGGAGCAGTGAAACATCCAGAACTGTCAGGACAGCGGCCCTCGAGGACCAGGATTAACACCCCTGCTCTTCAATATGTACCACGGTCGAAATTTAGCAAGACGCACCATTCTAAATCACACCAAAAACATTGTGGCTAGCTTATCAAAAGAGATCCATATGCTCGGTGTTGCTGTTGAGCTACAGTAGAGGAACGCTTCAGGTCATTTCTTCATGTTCTACATCCTGACATGGTGTTGTAACTCTGCCTAAACTATCACCCCGAGTACATATGGTGTGAGAGTTTAGACCAAAAATACTCTGCCAGGCCTGAAATAGAGCAGTTTACATAAGCATGGAGTCATTCCACAGTGTGACCTGTCTGTGTTTCTGAAGCATGTCCGATACTGCAGTATGAGTCCCCACACACACACACACACACACATGACCCCGAGCCCAGGGGAACATCAGTGTTGTTCTCTCTGGAACCCTGTGGGTCCAATCTGCTGTTCTGCTCCAGTGCTAGCATACTGGATCAGACCGATACTCTGACGCTCTGTTGGGGATCGTTAGAGTTACTCCAAGCTTGTAATTGGTACGAGTTTGTGTACATTATTAACACGTTGTGTGTGTGTGTGTTTATTTCTTTTTTTGTGTGTGTGCCTGTTTGTGTGTGTTTGATGCGTGTGTTTGTATGGTTGTGTTTAAACTCCCCTCCCCTCACCAGCTTCAAGAGACTAAGCAGTTGGAGAGAGACAGACACAGACAGCATTCCCCAGTGTGTACCCAGCAGCAGGAGCCAGACTCTCCAGGGCTTCAGAGCCACATCCACCCCCCGGCCAAGGGCTCGACCCTGGAGCCCAACGGCCCTACCACCCCCACCACCATCACCAGCCCGGCCCCCTCCACACCCTCCACCCCTGCCTCCTCCACGCCGACTCCCCCCGAAGGAGCCGGGGACCCGGGGGACCCAGAGACCCAGGAGGAGCAGGACCCCGTCTACGAGAGCCCTGACCCAGAGAACGGCTCGGAGCCCTGCAGGGCGGAGGACGAGGAGACCGAGGCCGACCAGGCCACCCTGGCAGCCCAGAGTGAGTCTGCAGCACACTTTGATACAGCTAAGAGGAGGGAGTCAGGTGGCTGAGTGGATAGGGAATCAGGCTGGCAATCAGAAGGTTGCCGGTTCGATTCCCGATCGTGCCAGGTGACGTTGTGTCCTTGGGCAAGGCACTTCACCCTACTCGCCTCAGGCGAATGTCCCTGTACTTGCTGCAAGTGGCTCTGGATAAAAGCGTCTGATAAATTACGAGATATAAATGTAAAATGTAAAAAATAAATGTTTGTTTGGGTTTAAGGACATTATAGTGATTATATTCTCTTTCCAGTACATTCAGCAGTGCACCGATTATTACAGAAATTATTTCATCAACCTTGAGAGAAGTAATGAATATAAAGTACAGAGTACATATTTTGCGAAATCGCTTCTCTTGCTTCTGAAAAAACACAAGCTTGTCATGTTCGACTTTCGGATCAGTTTTGCCCCAGGATGGGTCGGTGGTCCGTGTTGATTGAAAGTCTGTTTGTCCCTCAGACATGACCCAGCAGAACGAGAAGGAGGGCGAGGAGGAGACGCCTAACTACGAGGAGAAAGCTCAGGAGATAGTGCAGAGCATCCTCCAGGAGGTGGTGAGCAGGGTGTCTGGAGGTGAGCTTCATCTCACATCCTAACAGGGACTGCGGCGGCCATTTTGCTCTCTTGGTTGGTGTGTGGTGTGTCTAATGCATTATTGCATTCATACACTACCAGTCAAAATGTTAGACACACCCTCCCATTCAAATGAATGGGACAATGTCTCCAAACCTTTGACTGGTAGTGTATATATTATGAATATTATGATATAACATTTAAATATATTCCTAAAGATCCAAAGCCTTTGTTTTTTTCTTACCAGTGCATTAGAGTGAAAGCGAGTCCTGTTTTTACCCAGACATGGTTACCCTCCCCACAGGGCACTGCCCGGACCCAGGGAGTCTGTGTTCGGATGCTAAGGATCCCGCTGGCGATGGTGAGGGGTCAGATGTTGTGACGGAGGGCAGGCCGAACTCCCTGGAGGACGAGACCGGACTGGGCAGCGACAGCGAGAATGTCCACGCCAACGGCATCCCCGGCACGCCCATCTCCGCCAGCTTCCCCCCGTCTCTGCCCGACGACAGGCTGTCAGTGTCCTCCAATGACACTCAGGTGAGAGGCCCACCTGGCCGTCGCCATAACAACAGCCTGTGCCGTTTTTTTCTTCTACATAATAGATTGGCGCCAGGGTATTATTTTTTTTTGTTGCTGGGGCTTTTTTTTGAGGCAGCCAGCTGCGAAAAATGTTTTTGGAAGTAGAATCCAGAAAAATATATAATAAAAGTTTCCCTCAGCAAATGGAACATAGACATTTTTAGAACTACGTGTATAGAATGTTTTACCTTATTCACTCCAATGTGTTGCTATGCTGTCCTCTAGATAGACGCATTTTAACGAGGCTGAGGGGGGAAAAAAATGCTAAATACCGTTTTCAGTCAGTCGTGATGAAAGGGGCCAGACCTGAGTCCTTGGATATTCAGCCTCTGGACTGATGTTCAGCATGACTGTTAGGTCAACCAGAAGCCTTTAATGTAACAACTGAGGCAAGATCTGAGCTCTGTTCAAGTTCATGCTTGTATGAAATTTATTTTCTCTCCTTTGGGATGTTTAGCAACATCTTTCATCCACAGCAACATTGGATTTGGACCTCTGATCTCTAGATATGTAGTCATTCACTCTACCGCTGAGATATACCCTGGTTGTATTACAGGAACATAGGAGGCGCAAATTCCTTCAATTAGTAGACGCGTTCCACCTTGATATTTCAATTTAATTAAATTACTTTATTTCTGACACACTTCGATCAAGTGAATTGAAACATGGAGTTTAATTCAGTAGCTGGGGAACAGGAAGTATTGCATCTCACCCAGCTAAGGTGGAATGTCTCAGATGAGAGAGGAACCCAAACACACATCCTTCATGTCTTGATATGCCCTGCCTTATTAACAGTTAACAAGTCCTCCATGTTTTGTGTGTTTACCTCAGGAGTCCGGGGGGGCTAACACTGGCCCAGCTCCAGGGGCCAAGTTCTCCCACATCCTCCAGAAGGATGCCTTCCTGGTTTTCCGCTCCCTCTGCAAGCTCTCTATGAAGCCCCTGTCTGACGGACCACCAGACCCCAAGTAAGAAACCCAGCTGCTGTAGAAGCGTCTACAGAATGTTCTAGACCATGCCCTCATGACAGAGCGGGGGTTTGAGATAAGACAGTCCTCCCATAGCCTGTTTCCTCACAGCAGTGCCAGAGAGGCCACATGTAATCTCATTTTGCCTTGACCCAATAGGAAGGAGATTGTATTTGGGTTTTCCATATTTCATTCCTCCCCAACTCAACGCAGGTCAGAGAAATCTGATTGGCTGAAAGTGGTGTTTTTTTTCTTTCATATTTTATCAATCTGGTTTCTAAATGTAAGTCAGTTCTGATTGTCTTTAGGTTGACAGTATAGTGTGTCTTTGTGTGCATGTCAGTGTGTTGTCAGGGGCGACAGGGAGGAAGCCTTTGTTGCCGTGGCAGTGATCAGTGATGTGCGATGTCATTCTCAGACAGAGGCCTTTTCACTCACCGTGATTAACGCCAAGACTGCTGCGGCTGATAGCTGCTGCAAACACACACAGCCACACACACACACATACAGACACACACACACAGCCACACACACACTCAGCCAAACACGGCCACACACACTGCCACACACACACTGCCACACAAGCAGCCACACACACGCACAACCACACAAGCAGCCACACACACGCACAACCACACATTGAGCTGTTATCTGGTTAAACACGTGCTGTATAGCCCCAAACAGACATTTAATTAGAAAGGCTCAAGAATGTGTCCAACGTAAAGGAATACAATATTTAACTTGAATTTGCAATAATTGTGTTGAACAATCTGAACAATGTGTCCATCATCTCCCAGATAGGCATAAAAGCAGTGTGCAATCTGAAATAGGCTTTTTTTAACCTTCAAAATGTTACAATGCAATCTTCAGTGTCACTGAGGGATAAGATGAAATGTTCTGTACCGAGGTGTACATTTGCGCTTCCCAGTCTTACTGCAGCCTCAGTGATGGAGTGTTCCCCCGCCCCCCTGCTCAGATGAACTACCCTTCTGTGAGTCAGAGATGCAGGGGTGTGCTTCTGGGTGTCACATCAGTTCTCATCTGACTTGGCAGGAGAAACAGAGAACCTTCCAAACAGGAGCATGTCTCAGCGAGGGGGTTTTCAGAGGAAACACATCTCAAACAGTCATACAAATGCATTAAGCTCAAGGATGATGTTGTTGTCCTCCTTTGTGTTGCTGTGGTTACAATCAGAACATTGTCTTCCATCTTGGGGTCGATGAGGAAGTAGTTTCAGCAGCTGATTAGTCCAGTAAGATGGTTTTGTACAGTAGCACAGCTTTTTACATGGCCACTCCATGTGTGTGTGCTCCACACACACAGGCACACACACACGCACACATTATGTCATTATGTCTCCCATTATCTACCAGTCAACCATTATCTACCAGTCAACCATTATCTACTAGTCTCTCATTATCTACCAGTCAACCATTATCTACCAGTCTCTCATTATCTACCAGTCTCACATTATCTACCAGTCTCTCATTATCTACCAGTCTCTCATTATCTACCAGCCTCACATTATCTACCAGTCTCTCATTATCTACCAGTCTGTCATTATCTACCAGTCTCTCATTATCTACCAGTCTCCCATTATCTACTATTCTCAATATTTTCCAGATCCTATATTTTCTTTCTCCATCCTCTCATCAGAGTCTTGGCCCTTGCTTTAGAGTTTCAACCGTGACTTCTTCCTGAAGTTCTGCCAGATCGGGTTTTAAAGCTCAGTATAAACGTGACCCCCCCCTCTCTCCCTCTCTCTCTCTCTCTACCCCCCCCCCCCCTTCCAGGTCCCACGAGCTACGTTCCAAGGTTCTTTCCCTGCAGCTTCTCCTCTCCATCCTGCAGAACGCCGGGCCCATCTTCAAGACCAACGAGATGTTCATCAACGCCATCAAGCAGTACCTGTGCGTGGCGCTGTCCAAGAACGGGGTCTCCTCCGTGCCGGAGGTCTTCGAGCTCTCCCTCTCCATCTTCCTCACCTTGCTGTCTCACTTCAAAACCCACCTCAAGATGCAGATTGAGGTAGTTACACCATCGTTTTCAATTCGCAAACCACCCCCAGTATTTTACCCGAGTCCTCTCTTATTGAGACTCACCATCACTCTCCCTCCAACCACAGTGTTTAGTTCCTGAACACCTGTGTCGTTCCCATCTTCCAGGCCTATTCCTCCTCCCTCCCCGGCGTCGTAAAGCCCTCGTATGCTTTCGTATTGACATGTTGACACAATCTCTCAATGCAGTTGGCAGCTGACATGGGTGATTTATGGGAGATGGGCTTTATGACAGAGTGGCTGTAATACTAGTTCTGCCTCAGCGCCAATGAGTTTCCATATTACCTGTTTTTCTGCCGGTGGTACTGATTTATAGTCCACACTTCCACTGTAAGCTCAGCCTATAACATTTTCCCCCAGACTGTTGATGACTTGATATCCTCTCTTTGCACCTGTAAATAAAATCTCACTTGTTTTTAGTGGAGACTAATGTCTGAAAGGACGTGTGAGTTGAGAGTCTGTGTTAGCGGGCGTTCAAGACTCTTGATTAACTGGGAAACTGTATTCATGAAGATGTATTGACCTTTCTCACTGTCGTTTGGTCCCCTTCTGCTTTCCTCTACAGGTGTTCTTCAAAGAGATTTTTCTATACATTCTAGAAACATCCACAAGCTCCTACGACCACAAATGGATGGTCATACAGACCCTGACTAGAATATGCGCAGGTGTGTATACAAGTGTCTTGTTACAACCTGAGATAAATGAGGATCAATCTGCGTGCGTTTCGCTTCTTCTAACATTGTTTATCTCCATTTTATTCCCCAGATGCTCAGAGTGTGGTGGATATTTACGTGAACTATGATTGTGACTTAAATGCTGCTAATATCTTTGAGAGGCTGGTTAATGACCTCTCTAAGATAGCCCAGGGCAGGGCAGGCCATGAGCTGGGCACAACACCACTTCAGGTGAGACTGGATGGCTGACTGGCTGACTGACTAACTGACTGGCTGACTTTCTGGATGACTTGCTGGCTGGTTGACTGACTGGCTGACTGGTCGGTTGGCTGGCTAGCCGGCTGACTGGCTAACTAAATGACTGATTGACTGGCTGACTGACTGACTGGTTAAATTAACTTGTGAATCGTTACAGCTGCTCCATTTCCTTACTGACTTGTTCCTGTTCCCTGCAGGAGTTAACCCTCAGAAAGAAAGGCTTGGAGTGCCTGGTGTCTATACTCAAGTGTATGGTGGAGTGGAGTAAGGACCAGTACGTCAACCCCAACTCCCAGACCAGCCTCGGTAAGAGACTGACCCAACACCAGTCTGTAGGCACACCTATTACCAGTCTGCTGGCCTAACATTGTAGTCCTGCACGCTGATCGTGACCATATCATCATCCGATACTTCCCAAGTCTTTAACGTTGACAGATAAATAACTGTTCTGTCATATTTGTTCGTATGGTCGGATTATGTAACGTAACATGTTTTTTTTCCAAACAATCTGGAAAGAGGTTGAAAGACGAGAATGATCCGAATGTTCAACTTGTGTTCGGAGAGTTAGCCGATCTTTCCCAGGCTTATCAGCCTGTGGCGGCTGTTCCTCGCTGGCGTTAGCTGGGGTTAGAAGAGGGCATGATAATCCTTCAGCCCTGACAGCACAGATTGGCAGATGGAAGGTTAGCGTTCCATCAGCGAGGCCAGCGTCCTGGGACTTTGAGATGGCATCCATCAGCTTGAACTGGGCACAGACCCTGAGAGAGCAGACTATCAGTCAGCAGCCTACAGGCTAACGCACACAGGCTAATTCAACTCGAGGAGGCTAATACAGCACAGATGCGGTGCTGGTCCTTGGTGTAGAACACGTCCGTGAGTGAGCTCCAGTCAGTGAGATCCTCCATGGCCCCTGCTGACTGTAGGGAGATGATGGGGGAGGAAAGGGGGAGGAAGGGGGAGAGTCTTTTAACATGGGGAACTGAGATTTTCTGAGGGTTTGAGACGTGTGCACTGGGAACCCCCCTCAGGGGCTAGCCTGAGGCTAACTTGAGGCTCTCCAGAGGGTTAGGATAGGAAGCTGAAGTCCCACACAGCGACCACAACCAACCCTCTTACTCCTGCTGAAACACTGCAGGCACATTCTCTCCCCCTGTAGTTGTGTCATTAACAGGGAACGGTCTTATGATGGTCTTCTCTTTGAATGTAACTAAAGCCTAGTTTATGCTTCCGCGATGCGTCGCCCGCCGCATGCGCCGCATGCGCCGCTCCTCCCGCACTGCCCCTCCGCGCACCTCCAAAAAATCCTGACTCCGCGTTGCGTTGTCGGCGGCACAAGCGCTGTGATTGGTCCGCTCAGGACGTCATTTCCGGCAGCTGCTTTTTCTGTTTTGGTCTTTCGTTCTACCGCGCCATTTTTAAAGTTCTTCTGGACCGGTAAAATCGATGGACCAAGGAGACGAGCGATTAATCGAGGAGGTCAGAAAATATGACCATCTATACAACTCCTCTATGAAAGATTACAAAGACTACCAAATGAGTACGAACTCATGGAGGGAGATTGCGCAAAACATGGGGCTGGAGGTCGCCGAGTGCATGAGTAGCAATATCAGAAGCCGAGTGCTACATCATCAGTCATGTGCGTGCTTAAATGTGTTAATTATTTAATACAGAAGAATAAAACACACAAGTTTGTTTTCAAAGAGTTGTTTTGATATTTATTTTCAGAACAACACAGTTTGCACACCATGTATAGTTCACAGTTAACCGATGAGCTCCCACTCCAAAAACAGCAGCTCCTGCTCGGTCTCCATTGCTTGCAGTTGTTTATTGTTGGTACCATAAACATTATAAAGTTAAATGTTATAAATAAATTATAAAGTTAAATGTCTATGGTTGGTACCATATGGCATAGACATTATAAAGGAAATGACCGGAAGAAAGAGCAAGGATTGAAACCACACAGCCACACCCCCCTGGCGGCATGCCAGTGAATTGCAGAGTAAACGCGGACCCTCGACGCGGAACTTCGAATGCTCAACAACCGCGCCACGCCCCCGGCGTAGGGAGTGACGCGGGAGCATAAACTAGGCTTAATTGTATTATGTCATTTTACAAAGTATAAATGTGAAATTATACCTCACCTCATTAGAGTAGAGAGTAGGGCTCTTTTTATTAGACTCTTTTGGCTTATCAAACCTTTTTTTTTCTTTATCTTTCTGGGCTGACTTCAAAGGGAGAGCAGGTAACAGTAGAAGGTTGTGTGTTGTTTGGTAGACGGGTTCCTGTGGAAACTGTACCAGTCGTTGTGGTGACTGAGTTCATTAAAAGGGGGGGGGGGGTAGCTTAATGTGACTGTGAATTAGTCCTGTGTGCATTACGATCCCTACCTGTTCTGCATTAGCAACCTTTAGAAACCCACAGAGTCTAGTTTTACCAGAGCGACAAAAAAACACTGTGGCTTTGATGCATGTGTGTGTTTTTATTCCGTTTTGTGTGCAGTTATTTGAAGTTGGTTACATGTTAAGTGAGTCTAGCCTACATCACAGCTCATGAAAGAGAATTCTCGTAAAGATGAGTACTTTGTGACACAGCTAGTTCTCCCTGCTCCTCGCTCCTCGCTCCCTCCTCTCTCTCCCTCTCCTCGGTAGACACGGGGCATGGAGGCGTCCTGCCAGCTCATGTTACCGTGACGCTGTCCTGAATGTTTCACAGAGTTTCCGATGGGGGTAATAAGATCCCGTGGCTGGAGCACAATATCTGTCCAGTCCAGGCTGCCCTTCTCTGCCCCTGCTGGGTCTGTTCCAGGCTAGTGAAAACAGCAGCTCCCCTCACCCTGCCTCGACCCCGTCAGCTACCCCCTACACTCATTTAATGTACATAAATTACATTACATTACATTTACATGTACATTACATCTACCTTTATTTTTTAGCTTTTATCCAAAGTGACTTACAGTAAGTACAGGGACATTCTCCCTGAGGCAAGTAGGGTGAAGTGCCTTGCGCAAGGACACAATGTCACATAGCCACAGCCGGGGATCGATCTCATAACCTTCCGATCATGAGGCCAACGCCTTAACCCGCTGAGCCATCTGACCCCCCTGAGCCATACACTCCCACCTGCCTGTCCTCTCCTGCTCACATTCAGCCCGCAGCACTCTTACATAACTGACCTTTTTAATGTTCTTTCGACCTCTTTTCAACACGGCGTGTGCGCGTGTGTGTCGGAAGGGCTCGCTGTAGCAGCTAGCAACCACTGTAACACACATACAGAAGCCTTGAGTTGACCCTGTCTCTCATTGGAGGAGTACAATAGGTTCCTCCTTCACTTTTACTGCTCCACCTTGTCACAGACTAGATGAAGACCTGAGAATAACCAAGCGAGAGGCAGGTGGGGGGGAGAAAATGAAATTTGAAAATGAAAAAAACGTTTCAACCGAATAGTTCCGGCTCTTTCTCTGGGGAAATCCCAGAATCTTCTCTCATTTTCCCTCCGACCATTCTCTCTTCCTCCACCTGGTCCTCCTCCGGCCCTGCAGGTCAGGAGAAGCCTTCCGAGCAGGAGACCATGGAGACCAAGGCTCCAGAGAGCATCAACCGCTACGGCAGCATCAACTCCCTGGACTCCACCGCCTCGTCTGGGATCGGCAGCTACAGCACGCAGATGTCCGGCACGGACAACCCTGAGCAGTTTGAGGTCCTCAAACAGCAGAAGGAGATCATCGAGCAGGGGATCGACCTGTGAGTGAGAACACACACACACACGCTCGCAACACCACACACTCATACACCACACACACACGCACGGCACGCGCTCGCACACCACACGCACATGCACCACACACACGCTACACATGCAACCTGCTCACAAACAATCACTCTCCAGTTCTAGTTGAGGTGTTTTAACCATGAATAATAGACTTGGACCGCTTATCAAATTAGTTTGCAGCGTAGCTGTTAACCCCTTTAACTCCGATTAACCTGCAGGTTCAACAAGAAACCAAAGAGGGGCATCCAATATCTGCAAGAGCAGGGCATGCTGGGAACCACCCCGGAGGACCTTGCTCAGTTCCTGCATCAGGAGGAGAGGCTCGACTCGGTAAAGAGCAGCTTTACGGTTTACTCAACTGTACACACACACACACACACCGTTTCACAGACTCTCTCTCTCTCTCTTAGAGGATGAAGATGAGCAGGGCTGTCAATAAGCAAATACCCACACTAAGTCATTAGAGTCTGCAGCTTCTGCCTCTGCCTTCTGCCTCTGCCTCTGCCTTCTGCCTCTGCCTTCTGCCTCTGCCTTCTGCCTCTGCCTCTGCCTCTGCCTCTGCCTTCTGCCTCTGCCTCTGCCTCTGCCTGCTGAAGAGCTCAGACACATCCCACAGACACGGCCCAGGACGCAGCCCTTACAACCCTGCCTCCCTCCCTCCCTTCGTCCCATCCCTGACTCAAATCCGTTCCTCCCTCCCATCTCTCCCATCCTCCCACTTCCAGGCAATCTACCCGGTACAAATGTTTATCCTAACGACTCGAGTGCTCTCGGCTGATTGGCCAGCCCCGAGGGCTCCTCCGTATGCAGTGATAAAGCGCGCTAATGAGCGTTCGCTAGCGGGTGCGGCGCAACAAGGGCTCTTCAGCAGCTGCCTCAGTGCTCTGCCTGCACCGAGCAGAGGGCTCAACATGCATTTAACACATCAGCACTCTGGCTTCACTGGAAAGCAGATTCGTTAATGGTTTCCCATCACCGCCTCTCTGAATGGGAAGAGGCGCGTCAAGACAGCGAGGACTTTAATTGGCTGTCATGGAGTAGCGCTTGGGAGCAAGAGAGAGGACAGAAATCAGCTTTTTCCATCTTTTGTTCCTCTCTGCTTTTCTCTGTGTTTCTCGTCTTGTCTTCTTCTGTGATCCTGACTCCCCCTCTCCCCCTCCCCCTCTCCCCCTCCCCCTCTCCCCCTCCCAGACTCAGGTAGGGGAGTTCCTGGGCGACAACGACAGGTCCAACAAAGAAGTGATGTACGCCTACGTGGACCAGATGGACTTCCAGGGGAAGGATTTCGTGTCGGCGCTGCGGATCTTTCTGGAGGGTTTCCGTCTGCCGGGGGAGGCCCAGAAGATCGACCGGCTCATGGAGAAGTTTGCTGCCAGATACCTGGAGTGTAACCAGGGGTGAGTTTGCGGCGGTCCGAGACGAGGCTGCTCTCGATGCTCATGGTGAAAAGCAGAAGGGAGACGTCAGGAGAAATTGGAATAAGCGTCTGCCGAAATGTGAAAAAAATCTGGATCCAAACCCCCTGTTCCCTCCCCCCACCCTCCACCTCTCTCTCTTTCTCTCTCGCTCGTCTCTCAGGCAAACCCTGTTTGCGAGTGCGGACACTGCCTACGTCCTTGCCTACTCCATCATCATGCTGACGACAGACCTCCACAGTCCGCAGGTACGGTTTACGTACCTTTACGTTTACGTAGGCTGGGGCGACTTCCTGCGAGGGAAACCAAACGCCCGGATATCACCTCAAACACCACAGGAAGTTGTGCCGGTCCCTCGGTTTCTGACGCCTCTTCCTCCTTCCCTCCTCCCTTTCCAAAGGTGAAGAACAAGATGACGAAGGAGCAGTACATCAAGATGAACCGAGGCATCAACGACAGCAAGGACCTTCCCGAGGAGTACCTGTCGGCCATCTACGACGAGATCGCCGGCAAGAAGATCGCCATGAAGGAGACGAAGGAGCTCACCCTCAAATCCAGCAAGCAGAGTGAGTCAATCCCTCCCCCCCCCCCTCCCCCCTCTCTCCCCCCTCCATCAGACACGATAAGAATGTCATTACAGTCTGAAATTGAGTGTGTCAAATGACAATTCTGCTCCCAGTCGACCGTATTAAAGGGCCATTTGTAGAAGCAATAGATCTGAGGCAACTTAGCTTCTCCAGATGTAATCCAGCCTTCTTATCTGGAGTCTGTGTGCAGACTATTGAGTTTCCATCCGACTCAAAGACTTGGAAGGAGATTTGGATTTGGATTAGATTGCTTAGCGGATTGCTAAGTATGAAAGTTTGGGATCTTT
Source organism: Neosalanx taihuensis (assembly GCA_030340665.1). Lineage (NCBI taxonomy): Eukaryota > Metazoa > Chordata > Actinopteri > Osmeriformes > Salangidae > Neosalanx > Neosalanx taihuensis. Next base: position 11,505,277 of record CM059304.1, read on the forward strand.
ATTACGAAATAGGAAAAGTTTTACGCAGAAGATGTACATTACCAGTCGAAGGTTTGGAAAAACCTTCACCTTTCAGATGAATGGGAAAATGTGTCCAAACCTTTGACTGGGAGCGTCTTCTGTCATGTTCTGTATTAAAGATAACGTCTTTGTCATGGTTGCAGAATAAATTAAGAGATTGAGGGTCCTTTATCCCTGGGATAGGTGTGGGTGTGTGGAGGTTGCGTGAAGCTTGTGTGAAGGTTGTGTGAAGGTTGTGTGAAGGTTGTGTGAAGGTTGTGCTGCTGTTGTCAGGTGTGGCCAGTGAGAAGCAGAGGCGGCTGCTCTATAACGTGGAGATGGAGCAGATGGCCAAGACAGCCAAGGCTCTGATGGAGGCGGTGAGCCATGTCCAGGCCCCCTTCACCTCCGCCACACACCTGGAGCATGTCAGGCCCATGTTTAAGGTAACACACACTCACACTCACACACACTCACACACACACAGACACACACACACACCTGGAGCATGTCAGGCCCATGTTTAAGGTAACACACACTCACACTCACACACACTCACACACACACACACACACACAGACACACACACATGGAGCATGTCAGGCCCATGTTCAAGGTAACACACACTCACACACACACACACTCACTCACACAAACATACACACACCTGGAGCACGTCAGCCCCATGTTCAAGGTACCACACACACACACACCCGCACACACATACACACATGGAGCACGTCAGCACATGGAGCTACACAGTTGGACTGCTCCAGCCACCTGTACCCTGTGTGCTGTTGTCATGACAGCTGGCGTGGACGCCCTTCCTGGCAGCCTTCAGCGTGGGCCTGCAGGACTGTGACGACCCCGAGGTGGCCTTCCTCTGTCTGGAGGGCATCCGCTTCGCCATCAGGATAGCCTGCATCTTCACCATCCAGGTAGCCCCGCCCACCGTCCGCACCCTGCTGTAGTACTGAAGGGGTTCACACAGTGCTAGGGTGTGTGTGTGTGTTGTAATCTCTCTATTTCTTCTTCACTCTCCCCCATCCCTCCCCTCTCTCTCCCTTTTCTCTCTCTTTCTCTCTCTCTCTCCCCCTCCCCTGTCTCTCCCTCTGTCTCTCTCTCTTTCCCTCTTTCTCTCCCTCTCTCTCTCTCTCTCTCCCTCTCTCTCCCTCCCCCCCCCCTCCCTCCCTCTAGCTGGAGCGGGATGCGTATGTCCAGGCCCTGGCCAGGTTCACCCTGCTCACGGCCAGCTCAGGCATCACAGAGATGAAGCAGAAGAACATCGACACCATCAAGACCCTGATCACCGTGGCCCACACTGACGGCAACTACCTGGGCCACTCCTGGCACGAGGTCAGCCCCCCCCGCCACGCCTCCCCAGGACGAGCTGGCTCTCTCTGACGCTTCACTGCCCTCCCTCTCTCTGTCTTTGGCTCACTCCCTCTGTCTCTCTCTCTGTCTCTGTCTCTCTCTCTCTGTCTCTCTCTCTCTCTCTCTCTCTCTGTCTCTCTCTGTCTCTCTCTGTCTCTCTCTCTCTCTCTCTCTCTGTCTCCCTCTCTTTGGCTCTTTCCCTCTGTCTCCTATCTTTGTATCTCTCTCTGTGTCTGTCTCTCTGTCTGTCCCTCTGTCTCTCTCTGTCTCTCTCTCTCTCTGTCTCCCTCTCTTTGACTCTCTCTCTCTGTCTTTCAAGCTCTGTCTCAGTCTTCCTATCACTTGTTTCTAACTCACTTCCTGTCTAACTTCCTCCTTCACTATCTGTCTCCATCCATCTCTTCATTCCGCTCTCAATCCATCTCCTGCTCTAAATCCATCTCCCTCCCCTCCCTGTGTGTGTGCATGTGTGTGTGTGTGAGCAGATCATGAAGTGCATCAGTCAGCTGGAGCTGGCCCAGCTGATAGGGACAGGGGTGAAGGCTCGCTACATCTCAGGAACCGTGAGGGGGAAGGAGGGCTTCATCACCAGCACCAAGGAGCACAGCAATGATGAGTACCTGGGCCTGGGTCAGTACCCCCTCTGAACGCCCTGCGCTGCACAGCTACAGCACAGGCTCCACTGAGACCTGCTCACAAACGGGATGCTAATGTTCCTTTTTCATACCTGTGATTGACTTCTAGGGAGACTGCTTGTTCGTCTGTGTGCCCAATGCCTGCTGATGTTGTGGGGGTGTTTCTGTGGTGTTACTTGGGGGGGGGGTGTTTGTCTGGTGTTTTATCTGGAGGGTTCATGACCCCATGACCCCCTGACCCCTAACTCTTGGCCTCCGTGTCCGCAGTAGGAGGGACCGTGGACCGTAAACAGATAGCCAGCATCCAGGAGTCCATAGGAGAGACCAGTTCCCAGAGCGTGGTGGTGGCTGTGGACAGGTACACATCCTCAGCACCTCTACATCCTGTCTAACTGAGACCCACAAAGGGAAGCTGTGCTGACTCTGTACGCCTGCTGTTCTTCATTCAGGATATTCACAGGATCCACAAGACTGGATGGAAACGCCATCGGTGAGTGTGTCCCAGTTTGTACAACAGCTGTACAATAGATCCTGCTGTGTATTTGGGCTGTCAAAACTGCTCAAAATAGACGTTCAACGAGACATAACTACTTGTATAGGTAATATATTTAAGTTAATTTAGGATCTTGAAGTCTTACTGTAGTCAGACTGTGCCTACTCTGACCAGTCAGTGACCCCCCACCCCCCCCCACTTCCCCCCCTCCCCAGTGGACTTTGTGCGCTGGCTGTGTGCCGTGTCCATGGATGAGCTGGCCTCTCCCACCCACCCGCGCATGTTCAGCCTGCAGAAGATCGTGGAGATCTCCTACTACAACATGGGCCGCATCCGCCTGCAGTGGTCCAGGATCTGGGAGGTGATCGGAGACCACTTCAACAAGGTGAGGACAGACAGGGACCCTGGGAAAGGAGGGTGCTGCTCCTGGGTAGCGATCGGCCGCGTAGTTGCGCGGATTCGAAAGTTAACAGTGTTCATTGGGAAATGGTTTACAGAGTCTACAGAGATGTACTTTGGAAATGGTGGACGTTTTTGAGAGAGGAGCTAAACCTGTGCTTGTGTGTGTGTGTCCAGGTGGGCTGTAACCCTAACGAGGACGTAGCCATCTTTGCTGTGGACTCCCTCCGGCAGCTCTCCATGAAATTCCTGGAGAAGGGAGAGCTGGCCAACTTCCGCTTCCAGAAGGATTTTCTGAGGCCTTTTGAACACATCATGAAAAAGAACAGGTAACACCTGCGCCTGTGTGTGTGTTTGTGTGTGTGTCTGTGTGTCTGTGTGTGTCTGTGTGTGTCTGTGTGTGTGTGTGTGTACACACCATGGTGACTGTGTGCACACAGCCCCAGCAGACCAGCAGCTTGTCTCTGTTCCAGCCGTCACAAGCCCAGCATTGTGCCTCAGTGTGCTGCCTGTTCCAGGGGCTGTCTCTCCCTTCACCGCACCCAGAAGATTCTCTGAGTCACTGTGCCAACACAAACCTCCCTAACCAGGCACTCACACACAGCCAGGCAGTCAGAAAAACAGCCAGCCAGTCTAGCATCCAGTCCCTCAATTAGCCAGCCAACCAGCCGGCCAATCCAGCCATTTCTGCGAGGCAGAGCGGACCAGCAGCACTGATACGGTCCTCGGAGACGTGCAGAATAACCCATTTCAATCACTTCACATTGCTTCATAGTGAGTCACTGACTTACGTAACAGGCTCTCTCATCGTCCCTGTGTGAGTCCAGCTCTGGGTCTTCGCTGGGTGGGGTGGTTCTGTGAGCGGTGACAGGGTTCCCCCCCCGCTCCTGACATCTCCGTCGCTCCCCCTCTGATGTGGAGAGCAGGGAGAACGTGAGCGCCCTGTGTTTCCTGTACACAACGCTCTCCCACGTCTAATTCCTGCCTCTCATAATGTTTCATAATGGAAGTGTGGTTATCAAGGGGGAGATGGGAGGCAGAGTGGACCCTGAGAAGCCTGTCTTACTGAGCCTTCGTTACATCCAGGCAGCCTGTGTGTGTTTGCGTCTTCCATTCATCACACGCAGCAGAAAGAAATAGGTCAGCTCCTCTCCATGACAGTGGCAGCAGCAGCAGCCTTGTCAGAGTGCCGTATTGAAATCAGTCCGAAGGCCTGGATAAAGCGTTCTGTTCTCGTCCTCCCCCAGGTCTCCCACCATCAGGGACATGGTGGTGAGGTGCATCGCCCAGATGGTCAACTCCCAGGCAGGGAACATCCGCTCCGGGTGGAAGAACATCTTCTCAGTGTTCCACCTAGCAGCCTCCGACCAGGACGAGAGCATCGTGGAGCTGGCCTTCCAGACCACCGGCCACATCGTCAGTGAGTCACACACACACACACACACACACACACACTCTTCTTACCTCCTTAGGAGTTGGCTTTATATGTCCTCATCGCACCGTGACCTGCTCTTCCTGTTTACTTGCACTTCCTGTTTACCTGCTCTTCCTGTTTACCTGCTCTTCCTGTTTACCTGCTCTTCCTGTTTACCTGCTCTTCCTGTTTACCCGCTCTTCCTGTTTACCTGCTCTTCCTGTTTACCCGCTCTTCCTGTTTACCTGCTCTTCCTGTTTACCTACTCTTCCTGTTTACCTGTCCTTCCTGTTTACCTTATTCTTCCTGTTTACCTGCTCTTCCTGTTTACCTGCTCTTCTTGTTTACCTGCTCTTCCTGTTTACCTGCTCTTCCTGTTTACCCGCTCTTCCTGTTTACCTGCTCTTCCTGTTTACCCGCTCTTCCTGTTTACCTGCTCTTCCTGTTTACCTACTCTTCCTGTTTACCTGTCCTTCCTGTTTACCTTATTCTTCCTGTTTACCTGCTCTTCCTGTTTACCTGCTCTTCTTGTTTACCTGCTCTTCCTGTTTACCTGCTCTTCTTGTTTACCTGCTCTTCCTGTTTACCTGCTCTTCCTGTTTACCTGCTCTTCTTGTTTACCTGCTCTTCCTGTTTACCTGCTCTTCCTGTTTACCCTGTTTCCTCCCGTCTTCCTCCCAGCGAATGTATTTGAGAAACACTTCCCGGCCACCATCGACTCCTTCCAGGACGCCGTCAAGTGTCTGTCAGAGTTCGCCTGCAACGCCTCGTTCCCCGACACCAGCATGGAGGCCATCCGCCTCATCCGCCACTGCGCCAAATACGTGTCAGACCGTCCACAGGTCAGTACAGTGGAGGAGGGAGGGAGGGAGGGAGGGAGGGAGGGAGGGAGGGAGGGAGGGAGGGAGGGAGGGAGGGAGGGAGGGAGGGAGGGAGGGAGGGAGGGAGGGAGGGAGGGAGGGAGGGAGGGAGGGAGGGAGGGAGGGAGGGAGAGAGGGAGGAACCTGTGTGATCGTGGTGGTGTGCGTTAAGTGCTCGAGTCAGGAACACCAGTCTTTTATTCTGTGGCAGCTTGACAGGTTGCTAAGGGAACCCACCGCAGCTTCAACCATACAAGGTTCAGTGAGCGTGTGTGTGTGCGTGGGCAGGCGTGCTTCCTGCGCGTGTGTGTTAATGCCTCCCAGCCATCAGTAGTGAGTATGTCTGTTGACTTCCTGGCAGGCCTTCAAAGACTACACCAGCGATGACATGAACGTAGCGACGGAGGACCGTGTGTGGGTGCGAGGCTGGTTCCCCATCCTGTTTGAGCTCTCCTGCATCATCAACAGGTGTAAACTGGACGTCAGGACCAGGTAAGCTCCGCCCAGCCGGCTGCCACGCCCTCTCTGTGTGTGTGATGTGTGTGTGATGTGTGTGTGTGCTGTCCCCTCCAGGGGTCTGACGGTGATGTTCGAGGTGATGAAGACTTACGGCCACACCTTTGAGCAGCACTGGTGGCAGGATCTGTTCCGGATCGTCTTCAGGATCTTTGACAACATGAAGTTGCCTGAGCAACAGACTGAGGCTAGTCCCTCTCCTCTTCGCTCTCCCCTTCTCTCTCTCCCCCCATCCCCCATTCTCTCTCTCCCACTCCCCCATCTCTCCCTCACTCCCTTCTCCCCCTCCCCGCCCTGCAATTCATTATCTAATTCCTTACAAGGTTAGTGTACTTTGTGTAAAGCTGGACCCTGCTGTTTGTTGGCATTGTTGTGATGTTGTTGTTTTGCTGTTGTCCTGTAGAAAGCAGAGTGGATGACCACCACCTGCAATCACGCACTTTACGCCATCAGTGACGTGTTCACGCAGTACTTTGAGTCTCTCAGCGACGTCTTACTGGACGACATCCTGGCACAACTCTACTGGTGTGTCCAGCAAGGTGAGGGAGCAATATCACACACACAGAGCACAAACACACACACAGCACACACACACACAGCACACACACACATGGCACAAACACACACACAGGAACAACAGGAACAACCCTCCCTCTCTCTCCGCACTGGTCCCTTTCAAATATCTTCCGCTCCTTTCCCATCCTCCTCTCTTCCTCTTCATCCACCCTCTTCTTCATCCACCCTCTTCTTCATCCACCCTCTTCTTCATCCACCGTCAGACAACGAGCAGCTGGCCCGCTCCGGCACCAACTGTCTGGAGAACGTGGTCATCCTGAACGGGGAGAAGTTCAGTCTGGAGACCTGGGACAAGACCTGCACCTGCATGCTGGACATCTTCAAGACCACCATCCCCCACGCGTGAGCTGTCCTGCAGGAGGACTGATAGGCTGTCTGCTGGACTGGACTGTGTGACTGTGTTAGCCTGTGTCTGCTGGACTGTGTTAGCCTGTGTCTGCTGGACTGTGTTAGCCTGTGTCTGCTGGACTGCGTGTGACATCATTCTCTATTGTCTTCCTCTTCCAGGCTGCTGTCATGGAGACCTACAGGAACAGAAGGAGACCTTGTGTCTTCACAGGACATCTCAGACCAGCAGGTACATCCCTGTCTCTAACACTGTCCCTGTCTCTAACACTGTCCCTGTCTCTAACACTGTCCCTGTCTCTAACACTGTCCCTGTCTCTAACACTGTCCCTGTCTCTAACACTGTCCCTGTCTCTAACACTGTCCCTGTCTCTAACACTGTCCCTGTATCTAACACTGTCCCTGTCTCTAACACTGTCCCTGTCTCTAACACTGTCCCTGTCTCTAACACTGTCCCTGTCTCTAACACTGTCCCTGTATCTAACACTGTCCCTGTCTCTAACACTGTCCCTGTCTCTAACACTGTCCCTGTCTCTAACACTGTCCCTGTATCTAACACTGTCCCTGTCTCTAACACTGTCCCTGTCTCTAACACTGTCCCTGTCTCTAACACTGTCCCTGTCTCTAACGCTGTCCCTATCTCTAACGCTGTCCCTGTCTCTAACACTGTCCCTGTCTCTAACACTGTCCCTGTCTCTAACACTGTCCCTGCAGTCCAGCTGTCTCACACAGACTCTTCTCCTCCTCAGGACTCCATTTCCCAGAAGTCAGTTGACGTCCAGTCGCGCTCAGAGGACCAGTATTCTATCAACAGCTCCGAGAGGGTTGCCCTGGACAACCGGAGGCAGAGTCAGTACAGCGCGGCCTCGGGGGTCTCTCTCTCTTTCTCTCTCTCTCTCTCTCTCTCTCTCTCTCTCTCTCTCTCTCTCTCTCTCTCTCTCTCTCTCTCTCTCTCTATCTCTCTCTATCTATCTCTCTCTCTCTTACTCTCTCTCTCTCTCTCTCTCTCACTCTCTATGTCTCTCTCTCTCTTACTCTTATGGTTGACTGTAGCTCCACCACAGATGATTTTCAGTCTCATGTTGTGTGTGTGTGTGTTCCACAGAGATGCAGGAACAAAGACTGTTCTCCGCGCTGCTCATCAAGTGTGTGGTGCAGCTGGAGCTCATTCAGACCATAGACAACATCGTGTTCTTCCCCGCCACCAGCCGCAAGGAGGACGCCGAGAACCTGGCAGCTGCTCAGGTACTCCTGCTGCTCCTCCCCCCCCCCCCCCGCCTCCCCCTGCCTCTGGGCCTCATCACCTCTCTCCAGCCCCGCATCACTGCCTTCCTCCAGGGGGTTCTTCTGTGTGATGCTGGGCTTGGTGAGAGGCCCACGCCTGGTGCGGGTCTAGGTGGGTGTTGTGACAGCTCCCTTCTCCCCTGTGTCCTCCAGAGGGACTCCCTGGAGCCTGCGGAGCTGTGTGCTGAGGCCCAGGACCAGGGCATGTACCGCTACCTGACCTCGGAGCAGCTGTTCAAGCTGCTCGACTGTCTGCTGGAGTCCCACCGCTTCGCCAAGGCCTTCAACTCCAACAACGAGCAGAGGACCGTGCTGTGGAAGGCTGGTGGGTGGCTGAGGAGAGGGGCTGGGTTGGGGGGGAGGAGCTGGGTGGGGGGAGGAGCTGGGCTGGGGGGAGGAGCTGAGCTGGGGGGAGGAACTTAGCTGGGGGGAGGAACTGAGCTGGGGGGAGGAGCTGAGCTGGGGGGAGGAACTGAGCTGGGGGGAGGAGTTGGGCTGGGTGGAGGAGCTGAGCTGAACGTTTAACCAGAACTGTGGTGTGTGTGGGTGTGTGTGTACGTGTGTGTGTGTGTGTGTGTGTGTACATGTGTGTGGTGTGTGTCTCCTAGGTTTCAAAGGGAAGTCCAAGCCCAACCTTCTGAAGCAGGAGACCAGCAGCCTGGCCTGTGGCCTCCGCATCTTGTTCCGCATGTACAGCGACCCCAGCAGACAGGACGCTGCTGAGGAGGTGCAGGGACGACTGCTGAAGTAAGAAACCTCAGTGCATCAGGCCCTGCAACCCTTCCAGCTGCTCTTTTACCATTCACTGCAACACACCGTACTGCAAAGTCACAGCAACACACAGGAACACCTTCAGAAGGAGTGTGTTTTGTGTGACCGTGTATAGAAAGAGCTAGTCGAACATCATCACAGGCATCTGTCATAGTGTTTCACCCTGTAGCTACAGCATTGCAGTGGCCATGTCTTCTCTGACCACATGGTGTCTAACGGCTGCTGAGAAGCCTTCCTACCGCCCTGTAGAGATTATCTCTGTCTAGGTTTGACAGATAGCTGAAGCACCTTGACGTTCATTTCCAGAAAGCGTTTCCTGGTGTTATTCAGCTGCTTAAACTCTCGCTAACGAGGCTTTTCAAAGCATCCCTAATCAATGTGTGTCTACAGCCTGACGCCATTCTGCTTTCCACCTGGTTAGCGGCGCTCATAAAGGCCAACTTGCCTCCTACACAGAATCCCGTTCACAAATAGGCGTTTAATGAATTGCTGCTTTCCTGCAGCCTCAGGCAGCCGTAGGTAAATACGAAGACCAGCTGAAATAATGGTTCTCCACTCGCGCGCTACAAACCTCGGGGTGTTTTTAGAAAGCCTTCTGTTTTGGTAAACAACCTTGATTATTTTCCACGAGAGGGGGGGGTGGGGCGCGGCACGTTAAACACCGGGGCTAATTATGAAGAGATGCTGGGAGAGAAGGGGAGTCATCGATCACCCATCGTCCTGACCCTCACTCAGCCCTGACCTCCCCCCCCCCGCCACCCGCCCCTCGCCACCAACCCACCAGCCGAGGTTATAGGAGGAATCACACTCCCACACACATGCACGTCAAAACCCACCCCAGGGAGGGTTTTGGGGCGGGGAAGGACTGCCCCTGACAGGGGGAGGGGGACGGAGGTGGGGGGGTGTTGATGTGAGCCTCCTCTGGGAAGTGGCCCCGCTCATCTCATCACAGCCTGTCGGTGTGAGGGAGATGGATGCAGCGTGGCGGGGCTGCCGTATCGATCCAGGATGGCAGGACGGTGGAGGATTCTGATGCCTGGGAAGCAGACATTATTCAGACACGATGATGAATCAACACTTCATAGGAAAACCTTGGCCCTTCCTGCCCTCCTAAACACACAGCTGTCTTATTAGACACCCTCAACTTTCTACAGCAGCACACACACACACACAAGGTGTCTTCCAACACACACAAACTCTCTGTGTTTAGCATGGTCTCTGTGCTTACCATTAAAGTGGTGTACTTTAGTGGTAAGCAGATTGGAAAGGAGATTAGGTCATGGAGAGAGAAGTGCATGGGAGGGAGGGAGGGAGGGAGGGAGGGAGGGAGGGGAGGGAGGGAGGGAGGGAGGGAGGGAGGGAGGGAGGGAGGGAGGGAGGGAGGGAGGGAGGGAGGGAGGGAGGGAGGGAGGGAGGGAGGGAGGGAGGGAGGGAGGGAGGGAGGGAGGGAGGGAGGGAGGGATGGCAGATGGTGGTCAGAAAGGCTTCAGGGTCAGGGTCGTAGGTCACATGACTGTAGCAGAGGTCACGGGAGTTCACGCAGCACTGCAGCGGACATGAGCCAAGTCAGCTAATTAAGCCGGCCACTGGTTTAAGGTGCTTGGAAGTGAATACATTGACGCTGGTGTTGTTTGTTTATAGTGGAGAATGACAGGGACATCCATGTCTCAACGTCTCACACACGCTCTCTCTCTCCCTCTGTGTCTTTCTCTCCCTCTGTCTCTCCCTGTGTCTCTCTCTCCCTCTGTGTCTCTCTCTCTCTCCCTCTGTGTCTCTCTCTCTCTCCATCTGTGTCTCTCTCTCTCCCTCTCTCTCTCTCCCTCTGTCTCTCTCCCTCTCTCTGTGTCTCTCTCTCCCAGCGTGTGCAGCGAGGCAGTGGGGTACTTCCTCACCCTGACGTCAGAGAGCCACCGAGAGGCCTGGACAAACCTGCTGCTCCTTTTCCTCACCAAGGTGATGAAGATCAGCGACGACAGGGTAAGGAAGGAAGCCTTTCTGACCGGTGTAGCTTGTGTTCCGACCAGATCCACATGCTGTAACCTCATCCCCTCCCTGCCTCCCCAGTTCAAGGCCCACGCCTCCAGGTACTACCCTCTGCTCTGTGAGATCATGCAGTTTGACCTGATCCCGGAGCTCCGGGCCGTGCTCAGGAAGTTCTACCTGCGTATCGGCGTCGTGTTCCAGATCGCCCAGCTGTCCGAGCCGGACCCCCAGCCCAGCCCCGACCCCGAGCCTCAGCCTCTGCCCAGCCTCCAGCCCAGCCCCGACCCCGAGCCTCAGCCTTCTCCCAGCCTCCAGCCCAGCTCTGACCCCGAGCCTCAGCCTCCGCCCAGCCTCCAGCCCAGTTCTGACCCTGTGTCTCAGCCTCCTCCCAGCCCCGACACCGTGTCTCAGCCTCCGCCCAGCCCCCAGCCCAGCCCTGACCCCGAGCCTCCGCCCAGCCCACAGCCCGGGGGACAGCTGGAGGTGAATTCAGAGGATTCTGATGAAGCTGAAGAGCAGGCCTAAGAACGGTGCATCGAGGTGGGTTGATGCAGAGCTGCTGCAGGGGGGCGTCTGGATGTCTGGAGAGGCCCTCTTATCCTGCTAACCTTCCAATGCAGATCTAGCGACTCCCGAACGACCTTCTGATGGCAACCTAGGGCTTTCCACTGTGGATCTGATCGATCATGTGACAGGAAGCGTCTCTCGGTTCTTCATCTCGTGGAGAACGGTAATGCCTTGTACAGGAACCCTCAACACTGGGTACTATCGCTGAGACTACACTGGATTACTCTAACATATCGGATTCAATGACAAGAGGCAAAACTGATGCTTCTTCACATTACTGTATCGTTAAAAGCTATCTTTACTGTAAGAATGAAAGGTTTCGATGACATGCAAATGACAAAATATTCAGTAATATGAATGAAATGTAACATGTTATTCAACGATCATTTATTTTTCTGTGCACTGCTAATGGCTAACATTAGTAACAATAGCCTCTTGGATGAAACTAGTTGGACAGATTTGCCGCTTTGTAATACAATCTGATGACACCAGATTTCATTTATTTTGTGTTATCGTTTACTCTCTGGATTTGCTGCACTTGATCTCTTTATTGATTGCACTGGAGATTTTAGTTTTTTGTTTTGGTTTGTGATAATTTATTCGATTGTACCAATTCTCGTACAGACAGTCCTATGATACTTGCAACTGAGCAACAGAGCGGAAACAGAAGGATTAAATTATTCCATTTTATATATTCTTAGTCTTTTTTAATCAGATGGTTGAGGACTTGGCTCAGAAACTGGAAGATAAAAAAGGCACCTTGATGCAAGCTGCTGCTGCTGAGTATGAATCTGTCTCCATGTTTGAAGTTAGTTTTCATTCTGTGTACAAATTTGAATAAATTAGTAATATATCCAACTTTTCTTGGGATTGAAGAAAGGCCAGATAGAGTGAAAGACTGCAGTTAGCTGTGCTTCTGGGTGATGGCATACGGATCGCACACATTCCTGCTCACAGATGTAGAATAGCAAATGTATATGGTACTGCAATGTAAAGTTTTCTATGTGTACGTTCCATGTAAAAATGATCTGTACAACTTTGTATGTACAATACTGGTCATCGCTCAGCATTCTAATCAGGTTATTATAGGTCAATAAAGTTTTTGGAACTTGGTTTTATTTCAGCGCCGATTCATTATTTCTCTTATCGCCTGTGAAACGCTGGATCAGAGTAACGAGACAAAAAAGAGGAAACACTTCAAACTATTCAACAAACGTCCACATTTTTGTAACGGTAAAATAATTACTTTTATTAATAGATGTTTTTCTATTACATATATATAATTCTTGGAACAACCTATTTCAATATTAGGTTAATGTACCACAAATCTTAAGAACCCATTCATTCTGAAACATAGATGTAGTTGGTATAGATTGAGAGCAGCTTACTTGAGCTTCTCTGCTTGTATAAAGTTAGTTCTGTGTTAGGCAGCTCTACACACACAGAACTACAGACAAATGCTACAGAGTACAACTGCTGAATCTCAAGGACAAGGTCTATTATTGTATTATTCCTGAGAGTGGTCTTTTAAAAAAATGGTATACACTCAATTTAAAAACATACATATTTTGCTTTGAAACCAAGGGCGTATATAATGTCTGTACCTCCACTCTCAACTCAGGGAAAATAAGCGGTTATTGAAAACAAGGTCTTATGCAAATGATGGCCATAAACAAACTTTAATCTCTGCTTCTTGTGTTCTCTACAGCGGGAGAGAGAACCAGGAGGTTCTTAAAGGCACTGGCCCCCACACTGCGGCCCCCACACTGTGGCCCCCACACTCACAGGAGAGGATGACTAGCCAGGTCAGCCGTGATAGGTGGAGGGCCCGTCCCACTCCTGGTCCACAGGCGGAAGGTTTCCACGGTTACGACCCGCCGCCCCCCGCTTCACAGTGTCTGACGTGCCGGGCCGCAACCAGGCCTCCGTGGCAACCGTCTCCTGGGAGACACGCCTGTGAGGCGTGAAAGTGGAGGATCGCAGAGAGAGGCTGTCCTCGTCCTCACCTGACAGACCTTCTGGAGACCAGAGACATGCAGCAGTCATACAGAGACAACATGGCCGTTAGCATTCTCAGCTAATGTCAATAAACTGGTCCTGAAGTCTTCCTCCACGCCGTCTTCTACCACACACTGTATATAATGGGGATTAGTTAAGGTGGAGTTGCTTCCACTAGAGATGACATCACTTCCTGTCTTCTCTCACCCGTTCCCCAGTGGTCATGGAGCTGCTCCGGTCTCCTGCTGCGGGCCCGGTTGTGGACCCTGACGCTGGGGAAGTCGAGGCTGGCGGCAGAGGTCAGAGACCGGGCATCCGCCTGGTCGTCGCACCTCTCACCTCTGGGATCTGGAGGTTCCAGCTCCTGTAGAACGGCCCAGCACACACACGTTAACACCAGTCTCTCTATAGTACAGGACTAGTAAAACTGCAACGCAGCAAGGAAACATTTCTATCAAGAGCCTTGGACGTAGGACTTGTTACTGGGAAAACAGCATGTGACACAAAGGCCCCTTCAAACTCTGGAAACTTCTCCTCTTACATCCAGGAAGGCTCTCCTCCCAGCAGGCCTCTTGTCCCTGGCCCTGGGCCTGTCCTGGGCAGAGGGCTGATGGGATGACTGGGTGGTCTGGACCGGCACTGGGGACATCTTACCTTTGGGATAGTCTAAAGACGGACCAGAACTCAAGAATCAGGAGAAGGTCAGGGCAGGGGTCTCCTCCAGACCTGAGTCTGCCCTGCCCCCCCCCCCCCCACACACCGCCCCTGCAGCTGCTGCGGGCCGCCTCTCCCCACCTTCAGCAGCACCAACACCAGCTGCGTGGGTGACAAGGCTGGGCATGTTCCACATCTGCTTTGGCTGTGTCTCAAGAGACTCCCCACCCAGGCTGTGGACAGCTTTCTGCTGCAGTGCTGCTGCGGTCTGCTGCGTGTGTGTCAATAACCATTTCTACAAACAAGGCTTAGTTTCTACCCTTCTCTCCATCTGAATCTGAAATACTTCACAACGTTCTACGGCGCAGAGGAATGTCTTGCCCACCGATGAAAGCGCTGTCAGAATCCAGAGCTGTCAGTCGGTGGTAGCTGTGGTCAGGCTTCTCCCTCTGGAAATGAGAACCCAGGTAGAACGTAGGTAGAACACAGGCTGAGCACAGACAGAACAAAGCCAGCTGGTTCTAGTATCCATCCTGGGTGATGATAGGACACGACTCCTCCCACAGAGAGGTCAATATGGATGAACTCACCGGCTGAAAGTTCTGTCTCTCTCCGGTCGACGACTCAAACATATCTGGGGAGGGTGGAGGAGTATGAGCGAGTCAGGGAGCACAACGCAGAGAGCAGAGACTAGAGAGAAGACACTAGAGGCAGAGATGGGAGGCCTACTATGGACTGGAAGGTGCTGAGAGGTGTGTGTCTGACTGTGTGTGTGTATATCTCCCTTTGTGTGTATATCTGCCTGTGTGTGTATATCTCCCTGTGTGTGTATATCTTCCTGTGTGTGTGTGTGTGTGTATATCTCCCTGTGTGTGTGTATATCTCCCTGTGTGTGTGTGTGTATATTTCCCTGTGTGTATATCTCCCTGTGTGTGTGTGTGTGTGTGTGTGTGTATATCTCCCTGTGTGTGTATATCTCCCTGTGTGTGTATATCTCCCTGTGTGTGTGTGTGTGTGTGTGTATCTCCCTGTGTGTGTATCTCCCTGTGTGTGGGTGTGCGCACCACACTGACCGTCCCCCCTCCTCCCTCTGAGGGTCCGGAGGGAGCGTTGCTGCTCCCTCAGCAGAGCCTGCTGCTGGATGTCAAGGCTGCTCTCATCAGCGGGGGGGTCTGGGTACACCTGACGCACCTCCTCACGAGACGCGCTGTCTGGGACACACACACACACGAGCCTTAGTCCCTGGATGAACGCACAACAGACTCATTATGGGATGCAGGATGCTACGGTGACAGGGTCCCAGATGGACACCCGCTCGTATCAGTGGAGTTCCTCGGCCAAGGTCTTATTTTAGCCGGCGTCCATGACGATGATGGAGAAGAGAACCCAGACAGGAAGTAGCGGCAGACGCGGGGGAGCTCTCACCGCGGTACTTGAGCTGGTTGAACTCCCTGATGTTCTGCGTGTTGCCGCGGGCGACGGCAGGTGGGGCCCCAAACGAGCCTCTCCGGGCCGGCTGGGCTCTCAGGCGCGCCATGTCAAACACGTCCACAGGGGGGCGCTGTCTGTGTCTGCAGGTGGGGGAGGAGGAGGGACATCAAGAGACACGTTCGGCCGTCCAAACACACGCAGACATCATGAAGCTCACAGCCAAACCTTCGCTGGTAACACTCAACATGCACGGTTATCCGACAGCGCTGCGTAAACAATTACAGGCCCAGCTTGGTTTAAACCCAGGGCTTGTGTTAGTGGGGGAGGAGGGGGGTGGGGGATTACAGTGTATTGTTGTGGTCTAGGAGCTGTTAGAGAATAGAGACCCAGCACCTGGATCATAGATGTTCAAGCACAGCTGAGCTCTTACAACAGAACCCGGAGCATGGTGGGTTCTGAGTAAGCTGCTTACTGACTCCATAAAGCCCCACACAGGCAGAGCTTGTGTACACATATGGATAGTCAAGATGTACTTGTGTAGGGCGTTAGGGTGTTGCTAGGGATCCTGGGTGTTTTAGGATTGGACGGCTGCTACCTGGAGGGGAGGGGCGTGTCTGGCTCCGCCCTCTCTGTCTTCAGCTGCTTCTCCAGTCTCCTCTGCTCGCTCAGCAGCCTTTGGCGCATGGCTGACAGCTCGCTGATCACACCTGGCTGGTCCTCTGATAGAGGAGGATGGAGAGAGAGAGAGAGAGAGAGAGAGAGAGAGAGAGAGAGAGAGAGAGAGAGAGATATCATGGAGAAAATGTCTTTTTGCGTGACTGATTTGATGGTACATGCTGGGGCTGGTGCTTGTACCTGTGGCTCTTAGCTGGTTTCGCATGGCAGGGACTGGAGGAGAGTGTGAGGCTGATATGGAACGTGCCTGAGGAAAGATGAATCAGGGCTGGGTTCCAAGCTTGTGTGTGTTTTGTGTGTGTGTGTGTGTGTGTGTGTTGTGTGTGTGTGTCCAGACTCACAGACACAGTCCTTGAGGACAGCTGGCTGACAGAGGAGGGGGATTTAGGGGGGGGCTTCTTGTTTAGTTTCTTCTGCAGGGCAGGTATGGGCGGAGACGGAACTCTCTGGATGGAACCAAAGCAGCAGAACAGAGCTCGTTAAGACAGCTTCATGAAAAAGGGAGAGGTTCTGCGGTGTTCTCCAGCTCTCTGCCTCGGTTCACCTGAGCCAGACTGGCCTGCTTGCTGTGCCTCTCCTGCTGCAGTCTGACAGCCTCTCTCTCCTCCTCCTCCTCCTCCTCCTCCCTCCTCCTCCTCTCCGCCTCTCTGCGGCGCTCCTCAGCCTGGCGAAGCAGCTCCTCATTCTTCGCACTTTGCTGAAAGAAATCAAATAAACGCGGCCGCATGCTTTGCTATTGAAGGCTGTCGAGGCATGCGTCACGTGTGAGGCAGTGTGTTGGTCACAGCAGGGTGTGTGTGAGGCTTCCCGCACCTCCTTCTCCTTGAGCTTTTTCTTCTCCTGCTCCTTCTCGAACTCCTGCTGCATGAGAGCTCTCTGCTCTGCCAGCCTCCTCTCCTCCTTCTCCTCCTCCCTCCTCCTCCGCTCCCTGGACAACGCCTCCTTGAGCCTCTTCTCCTCGATCTGTATGCCCCCCCCCAAAAAAACACCCCTGTTTTCTTCCCTGCTATCACACCAGCCCGTACCGGTCCTCAGCGCCCCCTGGAGGCAAGGTAAACCCCAACAGCACCAACCCCAAGCCTTGGTTGTTGCCCCGATCTGCGCTCGCTAACGCCTTTCCCCCGCCATGGAGTGAGGAAGTTTCCCAGTCCCCCTCGAGCCTGTGCCGGAGGCCTCGTTCCTGGTACGCATGCAGCCACCCACCTGCTTCTGGAGGTAGTCCTTGTACTCGTCCTGATCTTGAAGCTGCTGCGCTGTGGGCTTGTCGGTGAACACGTTGCCGCGGGCAAAGGGTGACGGCTGGACCAATGAGGATCCTGAAGAGACGGAGCGAGAAACAGGCACACGCTCGCCTAAAGGACAGATCCACGAGCTCAGGTAGGACACGCAAGCTCCACACAGCATGAGCCTGGGAGTTTGAGACGGTCTACCTGACACGGTGGGGGCCGAGGGCTCCGCTCTGGGGGTGAGGTGGCTCCTCTCTGGAGGGGCCTGAGCGGGCCTCCTGTTCCGGGACTCGGGGTTGATGTACGCGTCCTCGTTGTTCCTGTGCATGCGATGCAAATCGCCTGCAGACACGGTGAAGGCTGAATCAGCTACAGGAAAACCCAGTCTCACAGATCCTAGACCTCACCTACTAAAGACTTTAGGGAGATAGATTCAGCTGAGCATGCATTCTGGTCTAAGAATATGAATGAGTGCGGACTAGACTGATACTATTATCTACTGAATCCCGTAAGGAAATGCTGGATCAGCATACTGAGAGGATGTAATAATGAAAGGCTGGGTTAAGGTAAGGCATTACTGATGAGTTTCCCCGTGGTGTCCCTCAGAGGGGCCCCCGCTCCGCCCCGGCCCCAGGGGTCGTAGGCCTTCATCTCGGCCTCCAGCTTGGCTTCGTAGCGCTCCTTTTCCTCTCGATCCCGTCTCTTCCGCTCCTCTCCCTCCTGGATCTGAGGAGGGGGGGGGGGGGGGGGCAACACAGAAAGAGAGAGACCTCTCAGAACCTCTCAAGACTCCAGATAAGGAACCTGACTGAGTTCTGTGGCATTAACATTCGACTGGGTGGAAGGAAAAATCGGATAACTACACTGCTAAAAGAATATTGAGCGTTAGGAGGATGAGAGGGTCAGTCTGTTGAATATTTATAGAATTGAAATAAGACCGTTTCATGCCATTTTAATGTCCGAATCCTGTCTCTATTGTACCTCTCACCTGGTAATGCTGATGCCACAGCTGCCAGTCCAAATCCTGCCAAAATATCCCAGTCTGTTACTCTGACACTCAATGTTCCCTTCTGCTCTGGGAGCACGGGAAACCTCTCTGACCAAAACCATCATTACTGTCTCAAAACAGCCTCTGTGGTGCTGTAGGGCTCTCCTGACTTAACTGACCATTCTAAAATGCTAGCTGGCTTTGGTACGAGATTCAATTAATTTCTGTAAAATATTCAATCTCTCTACTACACCACTGAAATTGATCCTGGCCTAAAGCAGAGCTTCAGAGGAGACTCTCAGCCTACTGCAAATCCATCACGATGGTGGCCAGTAGAGAAAGAAAAAGAGGGACAGCGAGAGAGAGAGATAGAGGGAGAGAGAGAAGGAGAGAGAGAGACAGAGAGACAGAGAGAGAGACAGACAGTGGGAAAGAGACAGAAAGAGACAGAGAGAGGGAGAGAGGGAAACAGTCACAGAGAGGGGAGCTAAGGACAAGGGGGCAGACTTTCCCCTAGAGTCTTCCATCACATAAATGAGACCGCAGCGAACAGATTCATCTATGGCATCCAGCCCACTCAGCAGCGTGGCAGAGCAGGGGACGGAGTCAGCAGGTGGGAGAGATCTCCAGCGTGTGACAGGGTGTGCTGGGTGTGCCGGGTCAGGGTGACCTCTGCTGTGTTTCACAGTCATGGGAGGCGTCACTGTGTACCTGCTGTCTCAGGGCTTCCTGGTAACTTAGCAGGTTCTCCTTGGACTGATGGGACCTCTCTCCTGGAACCATTCCAACACCCAGCCCTGGGAACACGGCCCCATGCTGGCCAGGGACTCTGAGTCCAGATCACAGAGGGAGGGAGGGAGGGTGAAAGAGAGAAAGAGTGAAAGAGAAGAGTGAGCAAAAGAAAAATATTATTTATTTATTTAAAACATCAGCAGCTCACTGCTTGCCATGGGCGCCCCCTTGTGGCAATAAGACTGCATGATCCATCTCCAAATAAGGCAACAGTAATCAACTATTTCTTTATCAACAATTAAAAGGCACGTTTCAATAAGGACCCTCAAGAAGAAGACCCACCCAGGCCGCACAGGGAGTCCAGGGTGTGGAGGTCCTCCAGGGGGCATGTGCGGGTGTACCAGGGGGTGGACCCCTCCCACAGGGGGCCCATCTGGTGGGAAACATAAGGAGGACAAATGACCCAGTCAAAGAAGAACCGATCCTGTCATACATCACCCATTTAGCAAACGATTACACCAAAGAAAACCGTGGAATGACTTTTTCTTTGCCGTGAGTGGATTTATCAGCCCTGACAAACAGATTCTTCTGAAACGTTCTAGATACGCTTGGTTCCATGTGTGTCGGCGGAACTTGGTTCCAATGAGCCGCCTGTTCTTTCAGCAGAGTAGCAGAGCTCAGCTGGGTCCTATGAGAGCCCTGCAGGACGTGCCAAGCCCTCCTGGCCACTGATCTGTTCATATGCTGACTTTAAAACGGACGCTAATGACCCAACGAGGAGCGCTCTGGGGCGTATGAGCCATGTGGATTACTCACATAAAATGATGGAGGGACCAGGTATGATGGAGCCAATCTGAAGAAAATAAATGACTGGGAACAGACTGTCTGTGGTGAATCAGTCTCATTTAGAAAGAACTGAGACCAGGATAAACACATCATTTTGGGGTCAAATCATTTCCCTGCCCAGTGTGTTTGGCACAGTCCGCAGGGCTCATACTAATACCAGGGTAGCTGTACTAACAGTAAGACACGCTGGGGTCCAGGGGGTTTCTGGCTCCGTAGTAATAGTATGCTTCATCGTACGGTGTCCTGAAGGTGTTGGGTAGAGTGGGAGGAAGGGGCGGAGCTACGCCAGCAATTCTAGGAAACCAAAACAAAAGAAAGCCACACATGATGTGAACGAGTAGGACTGGCAGAACCGTCACATGAACAAACTCATCAAATGTGACATGACCGTACCTCGGGGCGACCATCTCTCCGAGGGTACTGGAGAGGCCCCTGTGGAAGTTCTCGTTGGGAGGGGCGACCCCTGGAACACTCATACCCCGGCCGGAGCCCCCTGCAGTCCCTCCGGCCAACTGTCCAAGAGCTGCACTGTAGTCCACCGGAGGGGGAATGAAGGCCACACGAGGCTTCTCAGGGGGCCCTCTATCAGCTAAACCCAGAGAAGGCTTCTCCTCACTGGGCCTGGGGTTGTGGTTCGTCCCCAGGGCGTCCAGGCCGACCCCTGGTCTGTAGGGAGCGTCCTGCCTCCTGCTCTCATAGTCCCGATTCACGGCCCCAAACTGCTTAATGCGATCAGGCTGGAAAAGTAATGTAATCCACTGCGGTTAGAAAACGTTCTTGAAAAAGGGGCAGATCCATGCAATTTAAGGCAATGTACTATTGGCAATGTACTAAGTGAAATGGCATATATCATTTTAGTGAGATCCCAAATTCTATCACTAACATTGTTTCCAGAAGCCTTGCATAAGTTATTATTTCATAAAAGAATAATCGAGTTTTGTATTAAATCATATAAAACACTAATAAACACAGTATTTTCTTTTGCACACAATGTACAGCTCGCATAATTCACCTTCACATGCTGGAACAAGCAGAAGAATACAAATCACAGCAAGTGTGCATCAAACTCAATGTTCCATTATCTGAAGAGAATAAGAGCTTGTGTTCCCAGAAAGCTGTACCTGTTTCTCAGGATCGATCGCCCCTGTGGCTGCAACCCTCAGCTCCAACTCCTTCTCCCTGAAAACAAAGAACCCATGTTCTCAGACACCCATGCTCGAACCTTTAATACACAGTTTCCATCACGTGTCCTAAAGCACCATCCTCGGGCGGAGGTGCGTGGGGGCTCCAGACATCACCTCTTCTTGTTCCTCTTTTGTTCGGCGATCTGCTCCAGCAGATCCTCTCTGTAGCGATCCTTCCTCTGCTGAGAGGCCAAATCGCCCTCGGTCACCCCTGCAGAACGCCACACAACATCTGATCGATCTGGAGTCATGTTCTCCCACCACGCTCGTGTTTGACTGGCACTCGTAACATCGTGTGCGGCACTATACATCAGATCACACGTTGTAATGAGACGGAAAGATGCAAAAGCACAGCTGGTGCTGGTCCTACCGATCAGGAGCCCGGTAGCAAACTGCTCCTTGTTGCTTGCAGACTTGGATCTCTCAGAGATCACCGTCATGGATGCAGGCATCTCCTGTCTGCAGAACAGAGAGACACGGTCAGAGGCACGTCCTAAGTCTGCGTTTCATCCAAATCAATAGAGTCCACCTCATGAAGCCCACTGTTAATCTATCAAGCCTCGTTGAGCCACACCCCGAGTCTGACTGCATCAGCACCTCACATCCATGGTAACAGGGATGCAGAGAATCTCCCTGTGACCCAGAAAACAAGAGAGAAGCCTCATCCGGGCTGATCGATGCAGCCTCACTGATGGGATTGCAGCGGGTAAGAGCCTGTGCTGGGCAAAGCCTGGCCTCCCTGTGTTTAACAGGTTTATTGAGAAGTGCTCCGTTTATAAGGAAATGGATGGCATCAGACTGAAATTTGGAAAACGCAACGCATGAAACATACTTGCTGCGTTGGGATAAATCAACATGTCAGAAACAATAAACAAACCCTGTACACTTACAGCTCCCCTAAGAAACCTCTCTCTCCGATCAATACAAAACATGATCAATACTGAGCATTTCTATGGTTCCGAAGTCACAAGTCTAATGAAATGACCACCTTCCTGTCCTTGAATAGCTGAGCACTAATCTGGTGTAATCAGTTTAATGGCTGAGGGCCAATACTTTTGGTTGGATATCGCTGACAGTGTCTTTCTGATCTCTTCTCTTTTGTCCTCCTCACGATCCACTCGGTGTTTCACCTCTCTCTGCTCTCGTACAATTCTATCAAGAAGAGGAACAAAAACATTATTCCACTAGACTATATATATAGCCTTTTCTTATCAATCAACAATAGAGCTTACGGCCTTAAAAAAAAAACATCCAATGAAATGATTGAGTACATTGGACAGTGATTGGTTGAGTGATTAGGGCTCAGGGCACCTCTCAGGCTTGTGATGGATTCTCCTCTCTCTCCTCCCAGTGTTGCTCTGCCTGGGCCTCCTCCTCTCCAGGAACTCGTACTCCTCCTCCTCCCGGTCTGTGTACGACTCCTCCGCGGAGCTGTGCTCCTCCCTGTGCCCTTGCTGTCTTCTGGGTCTTCTCTCCCAGTACTCCGGGGACTCCTCTGCTCTGTAGGGATCCCAGCGTCTCCTCCCTCGTGGGACCGTCACCCAGGACCCTGCGTGTGTTTCAACCTCATAACGTGACCGTCTTCCTCCCCTCGCCCTGTCGATTTCAGTCAAAGTGGCAGCATCTCTCCTGGAAAGGTGGTTCTCCCTGAGGCTTGACTGTAGTTTAGGCTGGGCCTCTGGAGAGGGGGAGGGAGAGGCTGGAGCCTCAAAACAAACGGCCTCAGAGACCGGCACCTGTGGCAAAAACAGAGACTTGGAATGACAGTTTGTCACTCCTACGACCAATTTTAAATCGTCAGCCAGCTATCTTACCTGAGAAGTCCTTTTTAGGTTTCCCTGTCCAGCTTGTCTTTGGAGAAACTCGTTGTATTCTTTGTTTCTCTCATCTCTCAGGCGGTTCTAAAAGAAAACCCACTGAAGATTTGTTTCAGCTTTTTAGTTCACCCTTAAACCGTCAACAGAACTGGTTGCTGTGGGAAGTGTTGCGCAGTCAAACGTAATCTCAGGCACTTTATCACCACCGCACCACCACCATATCACCAATGTTGTCACAAGCAAGTCGAGTCAAGTGCAGAGGTGAAAACTCCCACTCCACACTGCTGGGTGTTGATCGGGGAACAAGGGCATAGCAACGGTGTGTGGCTGTGTGTGTAGTTCTACTACAGTTAGGATGCTAACACACACACACACAGAGAACACATACACACACCGAAAACACATACAAACTACACAGAACACACATACTACCCTTGCTGATCTCCTCTCTCCAATAGGTAGTGAAAGGTCTTGAGGTTGTGGGGCCGGCTCACCAACATTTAAATCCTTGTTCTACAATCAGAATGGGATTAGGTTTTTCTTCTTTTATTTACTAGGCTATAAATTGTTGCTGATACAATGATAATATATGAATCATGTATTCACACAGCAGATGCTTTTATCCAAAGCGTATAAAACTTTCAAATCCCCTTTAACCAGTAACATCCCAGTTTTTTAACCAGACCTGAGAATGAAACCTCTTGTATTGCAGACGAAGATCCTGTTGGAGTTTCTGTTTCTTCTTGTCATATTCTGTCCCCAGCTGCCAACAGAGGCCGGACTTCTCCTCTGGGATAAATAATTAAAAATAAAATAAATACAAAACCATTAACACACATTCCAGAGTTAATCAAAGGAATGTGATTTAATCAGTTTCATCATTAGATCTACCTTTGCCAGGGATGGAAATCTTCTCCCATTTTGCTCTTGGGTCAGTTAAAACAACTTTGTCCTTAAGGTCATCTTTTGTCTGTTGAAAATTAAGATAGTAATAAATCTGCCAAAGTCAAAGATATTTACGCCAAGACAACAAAATTCTGGCAAAATTTTAACACACCTTGATTTCCATGTAAGGTGGATCATTTTCTAAACACTCGCTGTCCTTCGCCACTTGATCCCGCTGGTCCATGACAAAATATCCACATTTTTCCATTTCAAACTGGCCTGAGATAAATATACAGATACATTTACCATTCAGATGCACTGAAGTCGAACAAAATTAGGCTAAATCATCGGAAAGGGGGGCTGGAAGTTACATAAAACGATATAATAACGACCAAGGTGAATTAGAGAAAGCATCATTCCGTTGTTATGGCAACCACAACACATGCACTACAAAGCTTTCTAGCTGGTCTAGCTAACACAACCGGTTATGAATCGAAAAATAGTCAAAAGACAGAATGAAAGTAAAGTCGTTTACCAACATAATCTCACCTTGCCTCCCTCTTGCGATTCACAAACAATCGACTGTCAACAGGTAGACTGGGAGCCAAATGAAACTGGCTCTAACTAGAATCAGCTGTTCCTCCACCCCCCATTTGACAAAGTTCACACTTTTCTGTCTGTTTTCTTCGTTTTTCTTGGCCGGTGGCTGAATGTCTGACAAAGGGTTTCCTGGTGTGTTGGACTCAGTGTTCAGACTGTGTTGTGAACATTATTTGAACACAAAAAGCAAAATGTTTGGCCACTAGAAAATATTCTGTAGCACATTACCAGTTCACCAGCAGAGGCCGCTCTTCTATCAGCAGACAGTCTTTGGTCGCTACCATTAGCTTTTTGTCAGGGCTAAACCTTATATTTGGGGCGGTCAAACTACCAGATGCACATTTCCATATAGCAATTTTAACATGTCACTACATATAAATAGTATTAATAGATTAAGTTAAACTATTTTCACAATACTCACTCTATTTCTCTTTTTTTCTAGTTGCACTCAAATATTGCGTCTCCCCCTCTTAGCTGTAATTGGTACAATCCATCTGACGCTATGGCTCCCAGAATCTGAGCGACTGAAAAGAGCTTCAAGAGACGCTTTTGTTTTAGTAATAATATTACTAATATGTTCTATAAAATACTGAGCCTTTAGTTACATATTCATTAGTTGGCACTGAAAGACTGCTTTGTGTTGTGTTAATAGTGTTGTGGTGAAAATGGCAGGGAGTAGCATAGCACAGAAAACATGGGAGCTCGCCAATAGCATGCAGGAAGTTCAGAGTATTGATGAGATCTACAAATATGACAAGAAACAACAGCAGGAGATCCTGGCTGCTAAACCCTGGACTAAAGAGTGAGTCAGGCCCTTTTAAACCTGTTCAACTAATAAGATAAGTGTATGAATGTTCATATGTCATGTAGCCACACTGCTAGTTAGCTATCTAGAGCTAGCTAGGTTGCTAACTAGCTAAAGGCTACAATATGATCTGTTCTAGTTACTAACTAAGTTAGTCGTGTTTACTAGTCATTGACATGTGAACGTTTGTCAATATGACACTGTTGAATGTTCATTTAAGCTGTAGAGTGTGATATGATATTCAAAGCTAACTGTTATTCAAACTGTTATTTCGTGTGTGTGTGTGTGTGTGTGTGTGTTTATGTTCTGTCTTTGTCGTACAGTCACCATTACTTCAAGTACTGCAAGATCTCCGCCCTGGCTCTCCTGAAGATGGTGATGCATGCCAGGTCAGGGGGGAACCTGGAGGTGATGGGCCTGATGTTGGGGAAGGTGGATGGGGAAACCATGAACATCATGGACAGCTTTGCTCTGCCCGTGGAGGGCACGGAGACCCGGGTCAACGCTCAGGCTGCAGCCTACGAATACATGGCTGCCTACATTGAGAATGCCAAACAGGTATGCTGATGATGATGGGGGTTTCAGATCAGGTCTCTCAGTTGTATCCAAGGAGAAAACTATTTATAAAAAGACCTTTCATCATGGTAGAAGTTATCCAAGAACCAGAAGTTATCCAAGGTAGAAGTTATCCAAGAAGGCTGTGGGATAGATGACGTTCAAAAGGCTCTTCAGGAGCCTTCAAACCCAAACCAGCAGGTTTAGAGACAGTTTCTCCCCCACAGCTATCTCCCTACTGAACTCTGTCCCCCGCCAACCCGTACATATACATATATATATACAGTATGTGGACAATAAACGTGACAGTATGTTAGTACTTATAGTATACTATATATTCGCACCTTCAATATGCAGCTGTATATCTGTATATTTTTGCCCTGATTTCATCTGCATATTTATTGCTAATCCATATATTTTGATTACCCTAACCTGTACACAACTGCTCGTTTAACCAATCAGCGTTTAACTAATCTGTACATAATTTACACATCTAAATCATCTGTACATAACTGCTTCTCTTGCGTTTCTGATTGGATGGTAAACTGTAATTTGTTTCCTTGTATTCATACATGCGTAATGACAATAAAGCTTAATCTAATCTGATCGGTGCTATTCTCTATTAAATATTATTTTTCTTCACTGTTACTATAGCATCAACATTATGATATTGCGTTGACCTTGGAACTGACAAACCCTTTGTCCCCCGTCAGGTGGGTCGTCTGGAGAACGCTATAGGCTGGTATCACAGTCACCCTGGTTACGGATGCTGGCTGTCTGGTATTGATGTCAGCACTCAGATGCTCAACCAACAGTTCCAGGAGCCTTTTGTGGCAGTAGTGGTGAGTTCAAGGAATTACCGCTCTTGGGTTTTATTTCACATTTCCGTGCCTCCTATTAAGATGTCCTCACACATGTGCTAGTGGGGCGTTCGTTTCTTTCTAATACCTGAGGGCACAAGTTCATGTCTGAGAAACTGAGAAGGGGGTAATCAGGTCTAGGCATCAACTTCAGTGGTTTTTGATGTATGGTAGTAGACTACCATGAAGAACAGACAAATATTTGCCTTTTGTAACTGTATATAGTATTTACAGTTTGTTGGCTCTGCAGACCCAAAGTGCCCTTAGGGCTTAGTCTAATTAAGTGTTTTCCTTAAGAGCACTGGCAGCAGCGGTGAGGGGGAGAAACCTCTCCTGGTGGCCATCTTGGGGTGGTCTCTGGAGCTTTTCTGACCTATGAATGTCTTTTTCTATTTTACTGGGTTTGTCTCGCAAAGATCGACCCCACTCGAACCATATCTGCAGGGAAAGTTAATCTTGGCGCCTTCAGAACTTACCCAAAGGTAAGAAAGACACTCACAGTTTGGGAAATTATATATATATATGTTGTTGATTTTCTGTCCCTTTCTTGGAGACTATATAGTATACTGGTGAAAGTTAGAAAATAATAGATTATTCTAGTCAAATTGTATTTATTTTTCATAAAACTATTGTTATTAAGTTCCCTCTCCCTTTGAAACCCCTTTGCTTGTATGTTTGGTGTGTTTTCAGGGTTACAAGCCTCCTGATGAGGGACCGTCCGAGTATCAGACCATTCCACTAAACAAGATCGAAGATTTCGGCGTGCACTGCAAACAGTGAGTCCACTGCTTCAGTATTATATGTACAATATATATATATATATATTTCCTATTTCTTTACAACAAATATATTGATGATATTTCCTTTTTTTTTTCATTTTTTTTTTACAACAAATATGATCAAGATATTTCCTATTTCAAGTATATTGAAGAATTTCTTTGCAGTTCCTATGAACATACATTTTATGGCTATTAAACTTACTACTCATTTGACTAACATTATCATCATCTTTGTTAAAAAAAAATTCTGATCTTACAAAATAGAACATTCATAATTTAAGTAGTCTAATTATGTTCTTTTTGTCTTTTTAAACAGGTATTATGCTTTGGAAGTTACTTATTTCAAGTCCTCACTAGATCGGAAATTACTTGAGCTCCTTTGGAATAAATACTGGGTTAATACCCTGAGCTCCTCAAGTCTACTGACGGTATGTTTACAATCCTTAAATTCTTTCTTTGGCTGGTTTACACATCGTCTCCCCCCCATGCCGTATGCTCATCCCAGTGGTGGATAGAAGAAATGATGGTAATTAATGAAAGTGGCCATCATTCAAACCCTCCTGACAGACAAGCCGTGTTTTCTAAATAGTGATACAGATTCTGCTGTGGTTCACCATGGATCATCTCCCTTGTCACCAATAGCTTCTAAAGATTGAAAGCTCCTTATGGATTCCCATTGTGGAGCGCTGTCGCTCTCTCCCGAGCCTGGCTACACAGTCTAAATAGGTAGCAGACTATCCAAACAGAGGGCTCAAGAATTGCGGATGAAGATGAATTGACTAGATGTCAAGAACGAGCCGCTCCAATAGCGAAGGGCTTTGTCAATTGCTGCGGTGTCACTACAGGGGCCCCCTGCATCATTGTGTCTTAATTACCTTGTCCATTGAAAACACCGCCTCACCTTGGGTAAACTGTCTACAGAGCTCCTTTTTCAGTGACAGGGCTTACTATTCAAGCCCCTAGCCCTTGGACAGTTTTGTTACAATTTTATAAAAGTTGTAGTACCGTAATTTTTTTTTTTTTTTAGATATTATATTGTTTATTGCTGTGAAATTGTGCCCATGTTTTGTGTGTATGTACCCAGAATTCGGACTACACCACCGGCCAGGTGTTCGATCTGTCCGAGAAGCTGGAACAGTCGGAGGCTCAGCTAGGAAGAGGAAGCTTCATGCTCGGACTGGACACACATGACAGGAAGTCAGAGGACAAACTGGCCAAAGCTACAAGAGACAGGTAAAGCAATCATGCATCAACAAACAGGATGGAGAGTAAAATCAGGGATCATTTCCAGAGGGTGTTGACTTATGACACGTTCTCTAATACATGTCTCTTTTGTTTTGGGCTGTACAAAGACATTATGATTGGCTAGACTGTATTATTGATGCTGTAAATATATATATGTAATTTATCAAGGATCCAATACACTAAATTCTTACTTTTCTCTTTGTTTTGTTTTTTTTTTAGCTGTAAGACTACCATTGAAGCGATTCATGGCCTGATGTCTCAAGTTATCAAAGATAAACTCTTCAATCAAATTAACACGTCTGCCAACTAAGCCAGAAAAAGGCCTGATTGAGGTTGATCCTGTGTTTTACCTTGTATGCTCCACACTGCTTTTATTCTCAACTATACTTTAGTGTGAATGGTTTCAGCTTCTGTGCACGACGGACATTAATAAATAGTAACGCTAACATTTCTGGTGTTTGATTTTCACAATTTGTTGATGATTCATTTCTGTCTAATAGTTCAAGTTGGTTAGCAGCAGTTTTGCAGTACACTTTTTTATTTTTTTACTTTTGAATGTTAACATATAAAATATAGTTCATAATCTTGTAATATAATATCTATATGCACATCAGTATACCCTGGATTTTTGGATTGAACATTTTTAAGAAAGACCATGTTTGGATTTCTCAACAACAGAGCCTAGTCTGCTAGTTCCAGTCAGTCATGTCAGCTCGAGACAGTCATAGCATTACATAATGGAACAACAAACTCAGGACGCGGCATCCGCCTTAACCTAAACACTGGCTGGCGTGTGTGCGGGGTCTCCCAGGGGCTGCCAGTCAGCGGCAGGGTGTCTCTGCACAGTCGCCGTGTCGTCGCAGTGTGATGCAGCACAGAAGCGCGTGTGGCGCACACTGGAGTCTATTCACGCGCCGTGTCTGCTCTTCATCGAAGCAGACACTCTGAGAGTCTGCCTTTTCTTACAGACAGCAGCTCTGGCTCAGGTTCATGTTAGAATGCGTTTTCATGCAGTATTGTAACGGCTACATGTATATTTTTGATGCAGTATATTGCAGAGGCTGAAACCCTTGGGGATTTTAAATGTGTCTGCAGTTTCTCAGGCATATATGGGTTTTGGCACCAATTTTCATAATGATTTTCTTTGGCTTATTGTGGAGGTGTATGTATATGTCTCAATATACCGGTATGTAATGTTGAAGAAAGAGAAAGCAATACAATGCATGCATAATGCATATGCATTTTCTGCACACATTTAATGTAACTCTTAGACATTTAGAAGTATTACACGGATGTGCATATTGAACTCATTGTAATCTATATGTAAATATTATGATCATCACCAGATGATCATCTGCATGCTTGAATAACAGCGAAAATGAAATATGTTCCAAAAAGGCAAATTCAAGACACCCTTGAGTACATTTGAACGTTATACTATTATCTTCTTTCATTTACGCTGTTATATCCCATTAACATTTCAGAACATTAATTCACCATGCAACCCAATGCAGAGACTTTAATATTGTCCACGGATTTGCAATGGAATTCCCCCTCATTTGGTATTTACATCAGGCATGTATTACAATAACAAACAGGCCACATTTGACACTTCTACAACTGTAGTTCAGAGAGCAGCAGATTGATAAGACTTATGATTAATAGCTATTTATCTCTGGGTAAAGCAATGAGCCCTGTGGAACAAATGACCCACTGAAGGCCATGAATATATGTTTACTTTGGCTGTCAGAATAAACTGAACAAAATGGCAGGCAGTAAAGGAAGTTGAAACCCACTTTGAACCCTGTGGAGAAGTGCTGAACACAAAACATGTCAGCAGGGTAACTTACATGTTCTCACTACATGTAGACCAGTCACTCACTCACTCAGTCACTGGGCCTCCTTATCTCAGCAGTACATAACAAAGCAGGGGTCACTTCACCCCACCGGTTCCCCCAGTTCTGGATCAGGGGACCATGCCTTGGGAAATCATCTTAAAGTCATGAAGTTTATTTAACACATTTTAAATAAATATGAATTGTGTGTCTCGTTTGTTTAGTTACATATTTTAAATATAATCAATGTTAAAAATGAAATTAATCCATGTCAAGGAAACATCATAAACCTAGAGTAAAGTAGGATCAACGTAACTTACACGCATGCTTATTTTGTAAAAACACTACTTTGCAGAATGACGAAAAAAATGTTTCTGATGTATCACAGAATCATCAAGTTCGTGTGTGTGTGTGTGGGTGTGTGTGGGTGTGTGTGTGTGTGAGAGAGAGAGAGAGAGAGAGAGAGAGAGAGAGAGAGAGAGAGAGATAGGAAGAGAGAGAGAGAGTCTCCATGGTAACTTTGACCCCCTTCAAACACAACACTTCGTCAGAGTCAGCCACATAAAACGTGTCACATTAAAATGGACAAGAACACTGTGAGGTATGTCGTTAAGTTAGCGATATGTAATGAACAATGTTAGTAATAGAGTAAACAAGGTTTATCTAGACTACAGAAGATGTAACGCTTTAGCTAAGTATTATTA
The DNA here is from genome assembly GCA_030340665.1 of Neosalanx taihuensis. Lineage (NCBI taxonomy): Eukaryota > Metazoa > Chordata > Actinopteri > Osmeriformes > Salangidae > Neosalanx > Neosalanx taihuensis. The sequence goes on from CM059304.1 coordinate 11,536,313, forward strand.
GCTCTAATTCATTACTGTAACGCTAGTGTCGTAATTAAAATGTATCTATAGTAGACCTATATAACTGCAACATACAGGTTCCCATAAAAATATACCTGTTAACATGTATAAATAAACCCAAAAATAAATAAATGAGTGGAAAACATAGCCTACGTTTATTAAGGCCTGATACCAAACAGGATATAGTAAGCCTAGGTCCTTCATTGCAAGTAAAACATGTATCAAAATGCATATTTTGATTTGTACCTGGCTATTAAAAATCAAACCCCAGGTGTTCTGGAAGTCTCCAGGTCATTTGAAGTGTAGTCACCTGTCACCTTTGCTTTGCTAAACCTTATGTTGTAAGGGCCACAAACAACCATCATTTCAAATGTGTTTTTGGTTCTAACAGCCTTCTATATAGAAACATCAAAAATGCCTGTTTTTCACAATAGTTCCATTGATACCTCAATTTTTACAGCTACCTTTAATGTGTGACTGATTTGGTTCATGTTCTTCTATAGCTGAATGTTCTCTCCCTTTACAGGTATTTCATCAGCATCCCCTGAGCAGTCTACTTCTTGTGTCCTGTCGCCATGGTTCTCCTAACTGTGGACCTGATTGCTAAATCTCACAAACATTTGAAGAAAAAGGGAAACGTCTCAATTTCTCAGTACCTCAAAAAAATAACTCACTTGAACTTTTCCAACAAGAATATCGAGGGCGTTGTAAGTGCCATCTTTAAAGATGATGAGGTCATTCACTTTGTGTCTCTTTGGACAGACTAACTAGGTCTGTATTGTTATACATTTCAGGACGATCTCTCCATGTGTAGGAACCTCACAGTTCTCTACTTGTATGACAACCAGATCACCAGAATCTGCAACCTAAACTTTGCCTCCAACCTCACCCACCTGTACATGCAGAACAATAACATCGCTCACATCGAGAACCTCTTCTCCCTGCAGAGCCTCTCCAAACTGTAAGAGATGTAGACCTACTGGCCCACTGGGGATTACAGTAAAATGTCCTAATCCCTGTCCTAATCTGTGAGTGTGTGTTCCAGGTATTTGGGTGGGAACAGCATCACAGTGGTGGAAGGGTTGGAGGGACTTGCAGAGCTGAAGGAGCTGCATATCGAAGACCAGAAACTTCCACTGGGAGAGAAGCTGCTCTTTGACCCCAGGACCCTCTCCTCCCTGGCTGTAAGAGGCTGACGACACAACATTATTTAAAACTCACATCTTAACTCCTCTGCTGTGCCCCTAATGAATCTCTTCAGGCCTGTAAGATTGACTGAGCCTGTTTACTGCTAATCTGAGCTGCTTGTTTATATAGATAATTAATAAAATTGCTTGGCAAATTTGACCGTTTTTTTTATATAAATGCTTACCTCTTACTAGAGCTTGAACCAAAAATAATTCAGAATTTCAGTGCTTCACTATCTTATTTATGTAAGGATTTGATCCATACAGCAGTTAATAATGTATGTTTAGATGTGATAGAAGGATGGTTATAATTTTTTTTGTTTGTTGTTGTTTCAGGAATCTCTCAATGTCTTGAATATTAACAAGAACAACATTGATGACATCAAGGACTTGGCAGTCTTAAAAAACCTCACTCATCTTTTTGCTGCTGACAATAAACTATGCGATACACAGGTAAAAGTTCAAATTGTTCTCAAAAAGCGATGAAAATGAGAACTGCTTCAAAAGCTCTTCAAAGCTCATTCCATTCCAAAACACGTGCGGTGCAATCAGTAAAGCTAGCGTGTTGACATCACAGCAACTGTGCGTGGCACGTTTTATTAAAATCAACACGCTTTCTATAAGATGATCAGGGTAACTTGAACATATTACCGCAGCCCTCTCTCTCCAGTGATGTGTGAAATTATATGGAGAGTAGGGTGCTAAGGAAGCAAATCCTGCAAATCCCACCAAACGTTCCCAGTTTCCCGGGCCCGGACAGGGTCCGAATTATTCAACCAATCAGCGGCCCTGTCCCCTGGGACCGCTCTTGCTGACAGCTTTAAACAAGCGCAAGTTTCTTTCCTTCCTTGGGAGGCTGGTTTTTCCTCTTTCACCTCCTCCGAGTCCTGCATTTGATACTCCCCACCACTGCTGAACTGTAGGGGAGACTCATCCGAAGCAGAGCTATAGTTTCTCCTCACTGTGTTGACCTTGAAAAACGACCTGCTCTTGATATCAGAGACTGACGTTCGTGTGTTCTATGCGCGTTTTAGGCTGAAAAGGAAGGATACTGAGACTTTAAGGGCTGTGTCACAGTGGTGGAACTAAGCTTTTAGACCAGTTTAGACCAGTTTAGTCCAGTGCTTTGCTTTTGGATCTCAAAACCAGTCATGTTCCTCTTGTGTTCCGTTCTGCAGGTAATTGCTGAGTATGTGTCAGAAGAAGCTCTCATATTGAGGAGATATCTGCTCTAATTTATACAACCCTACTGCCACTATTGATTCTGCAAAGACAGCACCCCAAAGGATCAATCCTGCCTCCAGCACAATTTGGTCAGAATCCAAAGGAAGCATTATGGATTTTTAAAATAGATTATGACAGGCAGTCAGCCAGGGTGACAAATGGGGAGGATCTGCCGTGGCTGTTAGCAGTGTGCAGGGCAGAGAGGACAGGGGGAATCGAAGTGCTGGTCAAATGCAGGTTCATAACTGGCCCATCATTAGTCCACAGGCGAGGGGGGCCAGCCAAGCCCTGCACGCATCCAGCCAAGGCTGCTATCCACGCCCGCGCATGGGGGGCGATCCGGAGCGGGGGCTGCACCTTGGCGAGGCCCTCGTGAGTGACGGCCCTGACACGATCATTTATCAAAGCCTGGGAGCGCGCGGCGCTCTGGGGTCCCCTCTGAACTGATTGCGGCACGGGCTGGAAAAGTGGAAGCGCTTTGGCCGAGACAGGAAGGCAATGAACAATCAGAGCGTGTCCAGAGAGTATTCATATTTCCAGGCTTGGATTAATGTGCCTCTAGATAAACATACACTGCCAGCAACACGCTGGAGGAGCCAGTCCCATGCTCAGCACTGCCTCGGGGGGGAAACGCGTTAGTCACACGACACCAGCGACTGTGTTTATTAGAACAATCTGATGTGTTGTTTACACTTTCACTTTCTTTCACTATTTTGGTCTTGCAGGTATTAGGTTAAGACAAGTAGTATGTGAAAAATGTCTTGCAGATGTAGAATTATAATTATTTTCTAAATCTTTTAAGGTAGTGTGTTGCTTTCGTGTTCAAGTAACAGTCTTTTTTTCCTCCAGAGTCCTAATATAGTACAGATTAAATAGTTCAAAATGGACAAATAAATAAACATTTGTGTTCTTGTGTGCATGCAGGAGTTGGAGGATGTGTGCAGCCAATGGCCCCTGCTGCATCACATGAATCTGTCAGGAAACCCTGTCTGTCTGAAACCAAAGTACAGAGACAGGCTGATAACTGTGTGCAAAAGACTGGGTAAGCAAGAAATTCTAGAATCTGCTATAACCTAATTGCCCTCCACTGAAGTAGGACTTAAACTTGAATTGATCCATCATCATGATCATGATTCATATACATTATTTTTCAGAGGAACTTGATGGGAAGGAAATTAACGAGTTGTCCAGGCAGTTCCTGATTAACTGGAAAGCGTCAAAAGAAGCCAAGAAAAAAATGAAAGATGAAAAAATCATGACCAGAAAGATCACTTTTCCCTTTATAGGTAAGTTGATCCAGCAGTATTACAGAGTTGATGTTATAGTTCATGTCCATTACATGGTCATTCACCCTCCATGCTGACATACCTTACTGTAGGCTAGGCACAGTTGTCAAGACCAACAAGACTGTGTTTATGTTCCAGATGATTTTAACATGAGCGTCCATCCTTTACAAAACAACTCCTGGACTAATGTACTGGGCCAGAGGAGGCCGTCAAACAGTGTGAGAGTACGCTGTCACCGCTCACACATGGCTCACAGAACACTAAGGTACTAACTCCTGACCATCACCAGCACTGGACAAGATTCAAATTATATTATTACTTTCTTTAGCTACATGTTAGGCAACGGGTCTACAGCTGCTTAAATAACTTTTTTATACGAGGGCCTGGGTTTATGTAAATAGCAACAAACTTGTAACTGTATTAAAATAAGAATAATTTAATGTATTATGTTCCACACCAGTTTCATTCTTAATATTTGCACAATAACATCCTTACCAAATGTTTTTTGTTTTTTTTAAAGCTAGTAAGATAGTATGCATTATGTATGGAAAAATATTATTACCCATTACCTGCTGTATGAAGCTCATTGATAACCATTTATTTTTCTTTGGTAGCGCACTTCACATAAGGGTCCCTGTGAGTGCAGGACTGGGCGACACAGCTGAATCTGCAGCCACTTGACTTACCGGCCTCACTAAACACACTCACACACACAGACATCTTCCTGTGTGTGACCTCTGGCCTGGACACTGCTGCCATCTGACCTGATCCCTTGAAACACTTCTTAAATATGTCTTGCCTATATTTCCTTACAGTTTCTCAAGTTATAGATGCCTTTCACATTCTTATCCCTCTGTGTGTGTTTGTTTGTGTTTAGTCTCTCCTAACTGCCTTATTTAGAATTGACCAGTGAGGTGTTTGATATGTTTTACAAGTGTAAATAAACATAATTTGCATTATCTAACACTCATGTCTTTTGTCTTTGTAAAAATAAATACAAGTGTTCTGTTTTTTTTAGGGAGACTTCAAACAGATAGCATAGACCAGATGATTGACATTTTATGATTTAGATATTTGGTCAATTGATTTTAACTCATAGGTACTATTTTTTCCCAATATTTGAGACATTTTATAATTGATTACCTTTGGGGAAAGCATGCGCCCAAAATATTTTACATTGAAGCCTTAACATTATCTCATGTATTAGTTTGATAAATGACCAGCACTTCACAATATTGTTTCCTCAATTTAATTTTATGTCTAACTTTCAACGGGTTAACTTAATGCTTAAATTATTCAAAATTATTGTCCCAATTTTTGACAGTTAAATTGCTTTATTCCATAAAAACTAACTCTGATTTTTTTTTTATCATGGGGGGTTGTAAATAGGTTTCAGTGTGCATATGAATCCATGAAGCTATAAGCAATAAAAGCCTGGTTAAATAAATGCCAGTCACTATATAACCTACAGGATACAGTCCACAATATATGTATTTTGCCCACTTAAATTTCTTGAGTGAGTCTTTAAACTGTGGGTGTGTAAACTCTGAAAGATGTGGGCTCATTAAGGAAGCTTTCTTAACCCTCTTTGCTTCGTCTCATAATGAGTTGCCCGGAGCAATACTGTTACAAAAACAATGTTTATTAAAAACAGTCTAAGGATATACATGTTATGAATAATTCTATTCATTAATTTTTCTTGGAAATCAGAGTGATTAATATGCCAGCCTTGCAATCATGTCCTCATGCCTGCCTGTTGATTGCAGCTGTTTAGAGTTTATTTATCAGCTGTTCCTCGGTGGCCTAAATTAAAATTAATTTGTAAATTACTCAGTTTTGCCAACCTGCAACTCAAAACTGTCAGGTAATTAGTCAAATATTCTGCATTATCACCTTACTGTTGTGATTTTGTCGTCAGGGTCTGTTGAACACACACAACAAAGCGCTTTTCAATGGTCAAAGATGAAATTCAACACAAATACTTCATGAAACTGGGTCTTATACTGTAATACTCAGGACAAAACTCAGAATGGGGAGAAGAAAAGGGAGAAAAAAAAGAGAGACTGCCTCTGGTGTTGAAAACAAGTCTCTCAGCAGCTCCCTTCAGACAGGAATAAGTTAGGAAGGGGAACAGAGCTGAGCCTCTCCCACTGCCAGGGAGTCTGATGGGCTGGTGATGAATTACCTTTGTGTGTCCAATAAATGAGAGACTCTCGAGACTTGACGCACTCAGGTGAGCGGTGCGCGCGCGGACAGGGACCTTGGTGAGTGGTGCACGCGCGGACAGGGACCTCTGAGCACCTTCTGTCTGCACGTGCGCCTTTATAAGGATTATCTGGAGTTGGAAAGCTGCTCTGCGCTGCGGGGAAGCAACAAAGTTTGCTTTAAGTCAGTAGCATTGGCTTGATGACGTTTTTCAAGACGTTTTTCACTTTTTAAGGAATTCTAAAGGTAAGTTATTAGCTTTTGAAGTTTGGATATAATAATAATAATCATAATAATAATGCTTCATTTATGCTTCATAGGATATGTTTGATCTAATCAGTTGTGTGAACATGGACATTATACAATAGTAATGTAAGCCATGCATTGAAATGACACCATGAACTTAACTATCTGAAATGTTTAAAGGCCTCATTGTAAATACAGCATTATGTTATTTTGAAGGAATGCGTGCTTAAACTTGACTATACTTTAATTAAGATTTTAATTCAGTTTAATTTGTAGACTAAATGTAAATACGACGGATCTTCCATTACCTAAGCTGGTTCGAACGTTTTGTAAAATTACAAACAATATTCACTAAAGTGAATACATATTCTTGCAGTTTTCGTATATTTTTATTAAGGCATCCTATGAACATCAGTGGGAAAAAAATGATGTTATTTTTTAATGTTTGGGAAGGTATATTAAATAAGTTAATGACATTAACCAACCAGACATTTTACTGTTCAGATAAAGTCTCAATGGTTGGAAGACAGACGAGCCGCCTGGATGGTGGAAATGTCCCAGTGAATGAGATGGAGGACAGTCCCCCATCCAGCCCCAGCTCCAGTCCCAGTCACCCGGAGGCCCTGCGGTCCAGGGTGGTCCTGGGTGGGGGGCCTGGTGGGGGGAGAGGCCGCCCTGCAGCAGCCAATGCTGCCCGGGAGAGGAGCAGGGTGCAGACCCTGAGACATGCCTTCCTGGAGCTGCAGAGGACTCTTCCATCGGTGCCCCCAGATACCAAACTATCCAAACTGGATGTGTTGATCTTGGCCACCACCTATATTGCCCATCTGACCCGAACCCTGCAAGAAGAGGGCATGGAGGAGGGTGAGAGCACCAAGCAAACTGAAGCATTAAAGTCCCTGAAAAGTGATGGATACCTGCATCCTGTCAAAGTAAGGAGCCTTACATGAACTGAATTGAACATAACTGTGTTAATTAAACATAATATTATTGAATGGTGATGATTGCAACGAATCGTAATAGGCTACTCCATTTCAATAGAACTACAAAAAAAACATATAAATAACCTACAGACACATGAAACTGATTAGAAAATGCTCATGTTGATGCATCTCATTTTTGCAGAGATGGCCTATACACATAACAATTAATAAGCATTAAAAAACTACACTTTTCACAAGTAGGCTAGGCCCAGCCTTAATCTGTACGTTTGAACCTGTAAAATTAGCCACACTAATTTATATTTTCCCCATTTTTGTTTTTCCCAGAAGTGGCCCATGAGATCCAGACTGTACATCGGAGCATCTGGTCAGTTCTTGAACAATTCAAATCAATCTGAGAATCAAGGAGCATCATCATCATCGACCTCTCACACATAGATGACTTAAAAAGCAAAAATCTATTCTCATCTTGGCGTTTTTAAATGATTGGACACTTCTGCAAAACCTCCTTTATTAAAGGAACTGGATTTTATTCATTCATTTATTCATTTATTTTATTGTTTGTCGAATAAAGTAGCCATGACTTTTTAATAGCTGGCCACATTCCCAATGTAAACTGAGGTTAATGCATTTCCCAACTTTATGAACATGTTGTAAATTAATATATTATGTAGATATAATTATAAAATGAGTCTTGTGTTTCTCTGAATTTTGGTACGTTTCTTCTCTGCATTGTGCAGTTCTATAGTCTTCCTTTCCCCAGGTATTATTTTTAGAAATTCGTTGGGTAAATGACCCTTCATGCTTGAGTTGATGGCTATGCACTTTTTCTGTTAAAACATTTGCACTAAATGCATGTGTGAATAACTTAACATCTGTCATGTGAAGTGGTCTGTCAGAGTTTCAACAAAGGTGTCTTCATCTGTTCTCTATGTGGATGGTTTGTTGACGTGTTTGTGGAAATAAAAGACTTTAACACGAGGAGACAGAGCCTCCATCTATAGCCTGAATATATTCTCATTGCTAAATAGATCTACTAAGCATAGATTTAACTTAAATATATTATATAGATGCCAAATTAGAGACGTTAAGAAAATATATTTAATGGTATACATTTGCATAAAGAATCTGTGAAATTATCATGTTGAATTATAAATAAAACTCGCAAATAGGGCTTTTCCTAAAAGAATACCTATATACTTTATTGTGAAATAAAAGCTTTCAATTGTAAAGTCAAAATAGTATTACGTTTTTTTGGCCCTTAGAAACTGGTAATTTAGGCTAAGGCAATCTATAACCATTTAATAGCCTGATGTTGGCAAAATAACTACTAGGCTTACTAAATTAGGATGCAAGTAGTGTGAACAGTAGAACAACATTTATCAAAAATATAGTAAAATATCTCAAACATAAGATCAGTCAGCAAAAAAAAAAAAAAAAGAACTTTGCTCATAAAAGGAAAGGTCCCAGTAATCATTTTAGGCTCCATTTTAGAGCAGAATGCAGTACAACGTGGACATGCATACGAATGATAAACTACTATGAACAAAATTGACCGTGGAAATGGTTTGAAAGATATTTAAAAATAAATCTATCGTAATGTTTTTTTTTTTTACAACTAACAGCCCATGTTGCGATTTTAGATCAGGCAATGGTCAAGCACGTGCTGGCAGTGCGCATGACCATAAAAGCAGGAACACCTCCTCTCTGCCTCCTCTTCCTCCTTTTCCTCCATGCAGTCCACGGGTGCAGACGTGTGTGTCCTCTCTGACCACGATGACTTCTTTAACCATAATGCAGAGGTCTCTTTTACAAATGGTAGGTTCACATGTACTGTGTAGGCTGAGTAGTTTATATTATCTATATTATAGATACTTTCTGCACATTGGCAAGAATAGTTGACAAGATCAGCTGAAACACACGAGATTTGGGTGCGGGGGGGCTACCTTATTTGCTAAGTGGGAATCATATTTGTGTTTTACTTTTTGCTTGAACTGTGCGCATCTAATCTTCCAGCGTTTCTGTGCCATAAGTTAATTAGTACGTTTGTGTTTTCCGTGAACTTGGAAAGGGCAGCAAATACAGCCGGTGAGCTAACTAGCAGCTAGCACGTAACACGTGGTCTATCCTGTCAACTGAATCAGATTCAGATTATCTGAATCATTTCCCGTTAGTTTTCAGATTCGATGCAGCAGAAAGACTAAAATAATCAATTGCATCCACACTGGGGGTATTTATGGAAGTGAAACGAATGCAATGGCCATTCAGTATGATTCAAACCAACTGGTATTCAAAACGTTCCTGTAATGTCATAAATCATATTTGGCAGATTCTTGTCACTACTTGCCGATGATAAATTACATTGTCATGTTATCCTGCTTGCTGGTATTACTGCTGTGTTCGGACCCGGGCTAACTGGTCATCAAAAGTCATAGTGGTCAGGGAATTGTCTTCCCAATTACTTACATGAGCAAACCAGGGTGCCAAACCCCTCAAGAGTAAAGGTCATGGTATAGGTCATGACCTGATGTTGAACCTGGTTAAGGAGACTGCAGAAAGTGACGACGCTGCCTCCAAGCTGTGTGGCACGTGCCCTCTGACCTCACCTTCATCCGTCATCCGGACACATTGGTTAACCCTTCATTACAGCTTATTCATGCCACACAGATCAATAGATCCATGCTTCCATGGCCAATCAGATGGGATACAGGCTGACTCAAAGCACTTTGTCAAGGCTTGAAATGTATACTGTGAAAAATTAGTTTCATATTAATTGTAAAACTTTTTCTTTTGTGATTTTTAGAGTGCAGTGGCTGAAGGTGATCTCAACCAGGATTCCTGATGTGGCCTTAAGGTATGATCTGGAGAGAAAAAAAAAAACAAGTGTTAAAATGGTGACTAAATACCAACATATTCTGGGAAACTAGTTCTAAACTGAAATTTCCCCTCTGCAGGTTTGATAGACTGAGAATGGAAAGGTTCAGATGGACCCATCATCTGTACTGAGTGAGTTAAACATGCTGTTCAGTGACAGTAGTGGTGATGCACATTTAAGCCTGTTACCCATCAGACTATTATGGTATGCTGACACTGTGACCACCTGAACCTCTCCAGATCCTGCTGACTAGATCTTCCATGCTCATGTTGAATCTCTTTCTTCAGTCACAGGTCTTCTGGGTCCGATAAAGATGGCCGCTGCTGCCGTATTCTCAGAAACGAGGTTAGTTCTTCCCTTATCAGTCATGTTGCTTGTCTGTGCTGTTAGTCACTTGACTGCTGGATCAATGATGATTTGTCAACATATGCCGTTTACCCAACTGATTAAAAACAAGGTGTTGAGATTGCGACTACCTGAAGGATCAGCGTCATGGCAACCTGGCACTAATGTTGGAGTCTTTCTTGCGTAGCCAAAGATATTTAACAAAGTGTACTTGTTTTCTAGACGGGGGTAGCGGGGGCAGAACGGAGGTGTTCCTTCCAGGTACTGATGCAACGTTCCAATATATGGTAAGTGCACCTGAGGTTTGGTGACATGTCGTAAACTCTAGTGTGATCTTGAGTTATGATGATGATTTCACTTTCGCCATTTACCCGTCTGACCAAAATTGGGGTGCTGACATGTGATGACCTTAACGGCTGATGAGCTTCTGGCAAATGGCTGCTGTATTATTCAGAAACTTGAACGTATTTTTGTTTTTTTTCTCCAAGGTTGGAACTGAGTAAGGAAACTGTAACCATGGTGAGTGCATATTTTTTCATTTGGGGTCATTTCTACAGAGGTACACTTGAGTGATCGTTTTGACCACATCATGTGTCCACTGTTCTGGAACAATGATGAGTTAACTTTTCGCCGTTTACCCATCAGACTGTAAAGTGCTGATATTGTGACTTCCTGAGATTCCAATCAAACACTAAATCCATTTTAACATAAAATTCCAAAGCTAATCTCCCCCCCCTCTCCTTTTATTCCACACAGGGACGCTCCAGCATGTAGTCAAGATAACCAGATGGTGATTTCCCCTTGGTCAGCCCACTGGCAATATGAGGAGACAGCCTTGAAGTTACAGATTCCCTTTTTCTTTTTTTATTTACTGATACTTGCACAAAATTCTCAACTAAAGTGAACATGTATGAATAAATAAACTGTTAAAGCTTTAATTGCATTGTGTACTTGACTCATTTTGCATTGAAGATGTTCAGACTTTGGTCTGTCCATCCTGGAGATGAAGCCATTTCCCAGCCCACCTTGAGCTGGTGTCCAGCCTGAGGTTTCTCCCTCCCAGCCAGCTGTGGTTCTGCTGTACCTCACTCCCCCTGCAGCAGGCCTCTACTCCTCTGTGATGTAGCTGTCAGCCCCGGGAGCGTGGGCGTAGATGAAGTGGAGAATGTTCTGGTGGAGCTGCCCCAGGGTCAGGTCTCTCTGGTACAGGGCCTCCACGTCCCCCAGGTCACAGGGAAAGGCTGCGTCAGGTGGGATAACGAGGGCTGATGTCCCTGTGGGGACACATCAAGCCTTTATACTGGTGCAGACATCCAAGGTTATGGTACTGGCCTATAATCCAAATGACCTTGTGCTCCCCTTATAGTGGATTGGGGATGGTGATTCTGTCCTTGATTAGTTTACTACTATTGCAATAAAACATCAAGCTCTCAGTATATGTACAAATCCTAGAATATGATTTGTTGTGGTGAATTAAAGCAGAACTGAGAATTCTAAATCTGATCTACATGAATCTCCTGATTTTCTATACATTAACTGTTTACTGTACCATGCCGAAGGGTGATGGCGTTTTCACAGAGCAGCACAGCGATCACAGCATCCTCCTCCAACACACAGCTTCTCAGACACAGCTTACTGTGGGCCTCAGACAGAGAGATCCTGGAGCAGAAATATAGGTTACAGATAAGACAGTGAAGGTACTGGATAAAAATAAAGGCACTGAATTACAATTGTACAGATTTACATCTATGATAAATGACTTGAGTTGACTGCATATATTGGACTGCCACAACTTCTGCATCAGTCTGTTAGATCACAGTATCCAGTCACATTGTGTGGTGGTTTAATGTTTATTATAACAGTTCATTGCGACAGTAAATTTGACACTACACTGAAAGGGTTTTTTAAACATTTATATAAACTACATGACTAATTGTCTTCTGGTGTCAAGTTTGCAGTTGCTGTGATACATCAGGGAGCGTGCGCCACCTTGTGGTCAAACATAACATCCCATCTCAAGGATAAGTGGTTTTAAAGCCCAGTTATGTGACACCTGCTTGGATGAGTGGCTTCAAGGTCTTGTGCGTTCTAAAAACCCGGTGGTGCTCTTACAGGAGTTTAATAGAGGCCACAGACACCTTGGCTCCGTGGGCCGCGTCTGAGCGGACCCTGCGACTGGCCATGTAGTACCCATGGATCATCTTCTCAGCCCCTGGACTCATCTCCACCTGCAGGGTCTGTGCATGGGCCAGGAGCTGGGGGAAGGACAACCATCGCCATGCTACAAACAATCCTCTCATCCTCTCAGATATAAGCATTTTTAAACTGTAAAAGTTGGCGTTGTCTACCTCTTGGTAGTCCTGTGTGGTGAACTGCATGCAGGAAGGGTAGAGGGGCTCCCCAGGCTGCACTGCCTGCCTCAGGGTGTGCACCGTCTGGGCCAACAGGGCCTGCTGTCCCCCTGCCTCTCTACACTGGATCACCAGGCCAAAGGCCTCGGCTAGCTGCATGGGGACTGGGCCCATATCCTACCCTCATGATTAACACACAGCAGCTGACATCATGGGGCAAAAGGTGCTTCTCCAGATAAATAAGAAGGATCTTAAGATTAAGGATCTTATAGTATATCTCCATTTATAAGATGATTTTAAGGCTGTCATTTTGCTTTGTTGTATGTGTAGATACTGTATGAATGTTACGTGTACAAAAACATTCAAAAACATGTTGTCTGAACCACGGCACAACAGCTGGTCCAGTAGTTGCTGTATATGAACCCACCACTGTCCCCAACAGCACAGCGCTGTCCCCCCTGGAGGGCCTCCTGGAGGGGGCCGTGGAGTCAGCCAGGGCCCAGAAGCTGCACTGCAGGGGGAAGGACAGGGTCTGGTCAGCCTCCTCCCCGTACTTCCTGCCTGGTACGAACACAGACACAACCCGGCTCTCCAGGGCTGAGAAAGAAGAGTGGACCAGCTCAGATAAGCACTGGGAAAGCAGAGTTACATACAGTAAACAGTTCCTGGTCTCTAATTATTATGGGATGAATATCGATGAGGTCAGGCAAGCTAAAAGAAGTAGGTGGTTCATCAGATGACCAGACTAGGATCGTCTCTGCTCACCTGACTGAATGGCGTCCATCTTGTCTCTTCTGTAGCCCCCCAGGTCTCCCAGCATGCAGATGCCTCCTGTGGCCAGCAGGGCGGAGCCAGCATGGACGTTGGCGGTGCCTGCTCCGTGTTCATCCCGGGACAGGGATGCAAACATCTCCCCTGTGGCCTGGTGTCTGACGCCACGGCCAGCCAGGCCCAGGCTGTAGGTCATCAACCTAACACACACACATCACACATAACCCAGACCATGTGGCTGTTAGCAGATCAACTGTGTGTTCACTAAGATTGAACACACATACTAATGCAAGGCTGCCGATGTAGGCCTGCCTTTCGACAATGAGTGTGTCAGTGGTCAGGGCCATCAGGTCCAGACACTGCAGGGAGTCTGGGTCCTCTGAGCTAGTCTGGACCAAGCTGAGGAGAAGACCTAGCTTCAGGGTGCTGTACAGGCCTGGGGGAACCACGGACGACCCAAACGAGTTCGCAACCACGGCCGAAAACCTCCATGGAGAGCAGGCTGTGACCGTCAACAGGGCCTGGAAGTTCCTGCTGATCTGATGTGAATCTGTGGAAGTGGAGAGTGGGTGTTTACGCTGATAATCAGGTTAAATATGAACTCTTCACCCTGTAGGGGGAGAAGCAGCTGGGGTTTGACACTGTGTGTATTGAAGCTACGCTCAAGAAGAGGAACAATAGATAGTTCACTCAGTGTACAGTAGAATATCCTGTTCTGTGTGATTCCAGATTCCAGAAAACGGTGAGAAGTTGATAGGCAAGTTAGATCAGAGGGGGTGACAAGAGTCCTTACATGTTGGTTTCCATGGCTCAACGCTGTTGGCTTCCACGCTCCAGGTGACTTTAGGCAACTGGTGCACGTGTGCAGGTATGCCCAGCACCCTGTACAGCCGGCCGATCCTCATCGAGTTACACAGTTCGTCTGAACGCTCGGGGAAATCAAACAATAACACTTAAGAAAAAGCTTGTTCTCTCCTGTCTGCTGATTAATGAGGAAACATGCATGCCACCTACACAGCACTGCCAAGAGAAACACACAGCAAGACCTGGAGGAACAAAGATCCTAGTGTGTGCGCACCGTGCGACCAGCTAATGAGGGTTCCTTACACATATTAACATATATGTTTAGTAACCGGAGCCCTGTGTGTGGAATTCCTCTGTAAGACTGGGTCAACAGAATATGCTAATGCTGGCACTGAGAATCTCTAGTGTCTCCGGGGCACTGGGGTGGACAATGTTATTGGAGGGGACAGGAACAGCTAATATCTCACCTAAGGGAACAGTGCATGGCAGCTCTGTTTATTTGCATTCGCTCCCATTGACTTTGTTCTCCAATACTTTTCATTACAAAAACTAATGGGGAAAACTGTCAAACTCTGAATACCAGTGCGATAAGACATTTTCTAAACATAGATCACGTTGGCGTATTAGTATTCATTAATGTCACTAGCCTACTTCATTCAATTATCCCAAGTCGGGTTGTGAAGTGTGTAAGACTGTATTATTCCTATCCCAGTGTAAGCTTTTTTTGTTAAACAGACACAGGGGCCAATCTCCTCCCAGAGCTTGAATGTTATAAAGTTATAATGGTATTGGTAAAGTGCAGATGTGAGCTTACCTCTCAGAAACAGGCTGACAGACTGGTACCTGAGGGAACTGGGTGGATGAACATTCAGCACAGCCAGAGCTCGGACATGAATCAGCTCCACCAGCTGTTTGTCTGTTTCAGCCAGGGTACGACACACATCAAGACAAACAGACGCACAAAACCACTTGGTGTCAAATGAACGTTTAACTGTATTGTTCAATAGCTCTAACTTACATACATCCTCTGTGATCTAAGTGGTGTTAGCTGAGTCGAGCAATGTATTGTCGTCAGCTACGGCCCAGGCAAGGCTTCACTCACCTCCGAGCACTCTGAACTTGACGTCCTCTTTGAGGGCTGAGGAACAGAGAGGGCAGGTGAAGTCTCCCCTCACCGTAGCAGACTCAGTGGCCCCGGGGGCGTGCACTCGAATATGATGGAACCCTGGAGGACACATCATGGAGCTAGATGGAGTTCTGATCTTAGAACTAGAAGCAGTTCTAATCATGGAACTAGATAAGAGTTCTAATCACAGAACTAGATTGGAGTTCTGATCTTAGAACTAGATGGAGTTCTAATCACGGAACGAGATGGAGTTCTGATCACAGAACGAGATGGAGTTGATCATTGAACTAGGTGGAGTTCATTGAATTAGATGGGGTTCTAGGTATAGGGGATTCTAGTATGCTGTTAAAAGCCAAAATGAACCAGCACATTGGATGCTTGGAAAACGATGGGGAAAAGGCTAAACTAACAGAGAGGAGGGAAATCTAACCTTGCTGTTGACGTGGTAACAGTACCTGTTGAACAGGGGCAGCCATCATCCGTACAGAGGAATCTGGCCCCCTGGGTGTACTTGGTGACCCTCGTCATGGCAATGACAAGACCCTCCATGGCAACGGGCCTTATGGGGCCGTAGCCACGAGGGAAGTCACTGAGGTCCAGACAGTATTCAGGAAACGGCGGCAAGTGAGTCAGTTTCAGGATCACGTTAACCTCAAGGAGAACAGAGATAAGTGTCTAAAACAAACGCTGTTTTCCCAAGTGTGAGTAAGAACCAAACCAACCAAAAGTGATATTCATACCTGGTTCTCTGTGTGCAACTTCTCTATCAGGGAAAGAGTCTTTATTGATAGAAAACAAACCTGATATAGGAATAATAAAACAAACGTATTATCTTATTTCATTCAGACACCTTGGGAAACTGGAAAGTGGAGCTGTGGTGAATATTTGGGCTCACAGACTGGAAGAGGGCTGTAGCTTTCAGGGGGCTGTGGAGGACACAGTCACCCAACACTGGGTCCAGGTCTACCAGGTCACAAGGATTCACTCTAATGCAAAACCTGTACACTGCCTCACTTTGCTGGGGGTCTGGGGGTAGAATTAGGCACCATCCAGGTCAGTTAGGCAGGTTATTTATAGTGATAGTGTTTGTTGTATCTCTTGCTTTATGTTCACAATTGTTGTGTTATACATTTATAGTTCTTCCCTTGGCACTTATTGGTTCTCATGATGTATGATTCACGATCTAAAAAACCGACTGTGTTCGGGGTCTATCACGTTGCTATGCTCAATGACTGATGCTCTTTGTAAAAGCTCTCTTGTAAGTCGCTTTGGATAAAAGCGTCTGCTAAATGAATAAATGTAAATGATAGTGTTAGACTTGCTACTAGTGTTTGTCAGAATGAAATTAATTCATACTTGTCATCCCAGTACAAGGCTACTGTACAAACCTTGTCAGTTAGGTTCGACTCAATATCTCGTACACTTGCTAAATGTCATCACTCTAAAAGCTTACCATTGAAAGACTGGCAGTCTTCGGCGAGTTTGAGAAGACCACCACTTCTGTCCAAATAGTATAATACGGATTCTTTTAACGATAAAACATCGTCCATTTTGATAATGTTCGCTAAAAAGAACCAGAGGACTCATGCACGCGCGCTGACTTAGACCAGGACTCGCGGATGCGCGCGCAGATTTAGCAACACTTGACCGCGAGCCAGCTGCCAAACTGCAGAAGACCTTCTAAAATAAAGTTGCTTTTACGCTACACAGAATCGACTTTTAAATACACAAAGCATGATTTTTCTGTATGTACACGTTGCCTCGTAGACATCGATAAAAAAACATAAAGACACATAGGTTTGTTCAAAGTTCAACAAATGTATATTTTTGCTTTTATTTTACAGTAGGCCTACAGTACTGATACAATGTTGAGCCAGGGAATTACACAGTTGAGTGGAGCCTGTAAACGATAAATTTCATTAGGCAAATATTTTGTAAATATTGTTATTTGTGTTATTTAAGGCACGATAGAGAACGTAAGCTAATATACAGGCAGGAAAACGAACAAATCCATATGCATTTTTTTTACTGACATTATAACCATACAGAAAATCTGTATCACAAAGTATAGACGCATTAAAATGACCTGTCGACACACATGGCGTTTGTAAGTGACCTCAAGTATTCCCAATTACAACTCCCCAGCGACACACAATCGAACGTTTAATCAATAAAATGACCGTAGGAACAGAACTAGTCCACATAATAATTCTGGCCGAGTGAAAAATAATAATAACGTTTCAGTGTTTTTAGTTCAACTTTTGAAGCACACAACTGTAAACCTTGTCTACACCGAAGAGGAATGTTCTTTTATAAGTATTAACTCTGTTTTCTGTTATCAATAAATACATTTTGGGTCCATTTTTTTCAGGATAAACAAGGAAGAGAAAACCAAAATGCATATATCACGAATGGTGGCGCACATTTCTTAAAAATAGAATCTGTTATATATAAATATAATTAGGTAAAAATAAAAGATACTGGACACTCTGTCACTCAAAATAATTCATCAAATGCTAAATCTTCTTTAAATTCTTGCTTTGGCTTTTGCAAAATGGGTTCATCCACCTAATGAATTCTTCCCTTTTATTCAAACGAATCAGGATAAGGCAAATTGATACATGGTTGGAACCATAGACATTATAGACAGTCTTTATAATGTCTATGGTTGGAACCGTGTGTTTTATAAGAAGGAGTCATCTGAAGGGGGGGCATATGAGAAGCCCAGGAATGCATCATCAGCCTCCATGACACTAGCATTGACTATGGCATAGTCTGTAGAATGGCAGACTGAGTTTGGGACTGTTTCATCCGTGAACTCTGGATCAAAGTTTGTAATGTCATAAGGAGAATTCTGCAAGACAAGAAAACAGAATGGAAATTCAACATGACGTGACAACTAAACGCCAGGGTGGCAAACAGTACGTTTTCAATGACTGTGTTTCTATACCGGAGG
Organism: Neosalanx taihuensis; assembly: GCA_030340665.1. Lineage (NCBI taxonomy): Eukaryota > Metazoa > Chordata > Actinopteri > Osmeriformes > Salangidae > Neosalanx > Neosalanx taihuensis. Next base: position 11,554,630 of record CM059304.1, read on the forward strand.
TTTGGGTATGATATTGTGACATTTCTGTAATTTCCCCACTGCGAGACAAATAAAGGTTTATCTTATCTTAAATACAACACAATGCATGAAACGTGTCTATACCAGCTTTAACGACCAGAATCCTGAACACATATTTACCACGTTGGGTGTGAAGGGAGGTGGAATTTTTCTCTGTTCCAGGTCGTCCCAGTTGATGGAAGAAAAGAAGTCATGCGCTTTGATCTCAATCTGCAAAAAAAAAAGAAAAAAAAGAAGAAAATATAGTTGGCTAACAATGATATTCAGGCACAAGTAGTTTTGTTAACTGGGGGTTCACCCATTGCGAAAGATATACTTTTTTAACAACTTGTGACTTGAATCTCTCGCATTATATCACTGGGGCGTGAGATACACCGTTTGACCACCAGAGGGAGTCTAACAGCGTCTGAGCAGTTTCTACTGAGTGTTATAGCTGAAAATAAATTCAGAAGGTCAAAATAACAAGTTTATTCATTATTTTGTTACAGTTGCGTACTACCTGGAAAGAGATAAAGGCCTGTTGTTGATCTGCACTGTAGAGTGCCTGTATCAACAACAGGTTATAGAGGCTGACACAGCAACATCCACCATGGGTAGAAGTTTAGGAGGACACACTAAGGTACTAGTCACCACCAAGATTTTAAGACGACGAAATTGTCCCCACCAAGATTTTAAGACGACAAAATTGTCGCCACCAATAATTTAGCAAACTCCTCTACGCTGCTAAGTAAAGGCTAAAGGGTGGAGCGGATGTCCTCAACAAAGCTGAGACCAAACCTACGCCCTTAACACTGATCCCATAAGACCACAACCGCTACTTACAAAGTCATCTCTGGAGCCCAGTCTCCTAGGGCCATCTTTCTCCAGCAGGGCCTGCAGGAGGGACCAGGCTGTGTTGGAAGCCCCTGGCCTCATCAGCAGAGGCTTGTGCAGGATGTTGTCGTACATCTCATGAGTATCTCTGCTGTAGAAAGGCGGCTAGGACAGAGAGGGAGCAGTGCGTTAACTCTTCTGCTCTTCATATTAGCACCAGAAGTGGAAAAGTCCATCCGTAATTATCGTCAACAATAAACAGATACCTGTAGGCGGTGTTATGCTTTTAAAATCCTGTCAAAAGATCGGTAACAATCCGGCAAGTTCTGAACAGCAAATAATAAACTCACCAGGCCAAAAAGCATCTCGTAGAGCACTGAGCCCAAACACCACCAGTCTACTGTGTTGTCATATGGCTGCTTTCTCAGAACCTCTGGAGCCAGATACTGGACAAACAAAAGCACACACTCAGCAAAAGAGTCCCTGTTCAAAACAGTGACTACATGGACCGCCATGCTTTACGCTAGCCTTGAAAATCCGACCCCGAGTCTAGACTTGCCAAATGATTAACCACCTCATTTAACCGTTTTCACACCGCAATCCTGCCCCTGGTTAATGATTAGATATCTGGATCCAGGTTATCCCTCCCCAGACACCACATGGAGGCAGTGGAACAGAACGACGTCACGCTTCACTGCTGCTCAGATGTTACCTCTGGGGTCCCGCAGAAGGTGGACGTGGTCTCAGCTTGAGAGATGCCCTCCTTACACAGGCCGAAATCTGTCAACACGATGTGTCCCTTTAAAGAGGGGGGACACGGAGACAGTTTTAGATGCTGTGCGGCGCTACACAAGAAGCTCATTATCCTCTATCAGCACTGAGGAACCTATTGTTGTTCTGGAATGCCTCGTACTGACCACCACCTCCATTCAGTAAACTCACAATTTCCTCACTTTCTCAATAAGACCAGGCAGGAAATGGATGCGTAAAAACATTACACAATAACTTGCGGTCTCTTCAGTTAGGATTGCAAAAGTCTGGACGTTTATGCTAGCAAACTACAGTGCTTTTTGACAGTATGAATAAGGCATGGTTCATTTGTGAACAGTTCTACGGAAGCACATTTAGAATTTAAAACGTACATTTTACGGATTGATCATACTTACTTCAAAATCAAGAAGGATATTTTCTGGCTTCAAATCCCTGCGAGAAACAATAAATATCATTATAAAGTTGCTGATTGGAAAATGTAATTGTCCTAAAAACGAGTTGGTTCGTTATGGTCAGGATCATTATTTGCAGTAACAATGAACTACTGATTTAAGATTAAACTCATGTCTCAATCTTTATTTAATTGGGACGTCTTCATCCAGGTCCATTCGACACACCAAGGCTTTAGATGAGATTGTATGAAGTCACAGTCTAATAAGGCAAATTGCACTCACATGTCAGTTAATCTCTAATTATACACAAGCAAGCATGCGTAACTTGAGAGCTACAAACAGACAGTCTTTATTATCCGCTAAGCTTTGAACATTCTAGGACCGTCACAGAAAATCCCATATTTAGACTTTCCAACTAATTGAGATGCGCTCCATAAATAAGAAAAGCCTAATGAACGTACATTAAACCAGGCCTCCAAACTATCAACCACACTGGCAACCACCAATCTGGAATCCTCAGATCCATCAGTTACCTGTAAACAATGTCCAGTGAATGCAGGTAGCCCAGGGCGCTGGCTATTTCAGCTATGTAGAACTTCGCCCTGGGTTCCGTGAAAGTCCGCTCTTTTTGAAGATGAAAGAAGAGCTGTGATTGATCAGAACACAGACAGTATGTTAGTTACTGGATATAGTTAAAGGTCACTTCAACAAGATCCCACACACAATTTCAGTCACTTCGAATACTAACAGCTTAAAAACTGCAAGCTCCACTACCTAATTTAAATGGATTCATGCTAAAGGGACTAAACGCACAATTTAAGCAGCGGTATCAGACTGACCTCAAGAGATCAAAGAAGACCAGGTGAGGAAAGTCTTGATATTATCTTACTCTCATTCGCTTCTACCTTACAAGTGGTCAGGATTTATTCATTCTACAAGCCAGAATCCAGCTCAGATACATCGTTTTCACCATGGAAACAACGTGAGGTTTTAAATAGATCTAGTAGTGAACTTTCCCACCACCATTATAACCCACAAAAGCCTTTTGATAAAGCTCTTTATGCGTTTCTCTTTAAAACACAATTTACTGAGAAAAAGCATTAACAGTATTATGGCCAACTCATCTACGCAAACAGGGGAAAAAAACCCTCAGCTTCTTTACCAGGAACAGAAATCTGTCTCACATAACGTCTGTGTGAGTGAGGTCACCCTGTGTTTCAGACAGAGCTGACCCAGACCGTCCAAACACTGGCACTGGTGTTGGGCAGTCAGTACACGGCAGCCTGTATGTATGAATGTTTCGAAATATACAGTGTATGCTTTCAAAAAACATGTTTGAAGCCAGATATTTTAAACCTGAAATCTGGCATTCATAGTGATGGTGGTATAACGATTGTTAACTCATGGACACAACCTTAAGCCGCTTCATTGTGTTTCCAAGGTCAACAGAGATTCGAGAGAGACTCTAGAGTTGTAGCACACTTGCAGTGCCACTACTATCCTGAGTTCCCATTGGCTCACTGACTCAACCCTGAGCACTACACTCATAACAGCGATCCCACTCACTTCTCCACCGTTGACAAAATCCAAAACAAAGTACAGCTTGTCTGTCGTCTGAAAGGAATAATGAAGCCCGACCAGGAAGGGGTGTTTCACGTTCTTGAGCAGCACGTTGCGTTCCGCCATGATGTGTTTTTGCTGGTAACAGACACAAGAAGAGGTGTTTCAGAGAAGTACACCCCCTAGAACGTCCAGGGTTCCTTTAAAGACCCCCGAAAGGGTTCTTTAGCCATAACTAACCTCTCTCCTGTTGAGGATGACTCTTTTCTGCAGGACCTTGATTGCATAATATTTCCCATCCAGCGTCCGTTTAGCCAGAAGAACCTTTGCAAAGGAGAGAAAGTATGTTAGCTAGCCTCAGGCTCCATCCAGAAGACAACAGTAACCAAGATAACGAGGCAGTGAAATTCCAGTGGAACTGAGGCACTCTCACTTCCTGTGTGTAAAGACCATTGGGTGTTCCATGAAGAAGTAAAACTGTATGCTTGACTACACCGAGTAAATATTTCAAAAGTTGGAGTTCCTCATATTCTCAGTTTTTCATTTTTGAAGGATTACATACCTTTCCAAAACTCCCTTTACCTATAACTTTCAGAAAGTCAAAGTCTGTAGGTTTTGCCCTGAGGGGAAAAAAAAGTAAATCAAATTTACACAAATGACACAAGCCCATTTTCCCCACAAGCGTTTAAAAAATCATTTCAGGAAAGTCCTTTATGTGAATAATTTGTGAAACTCACTGTGGGTTTCCAGACGGGCCCAGGTTAATGTTTCTGGTGGAAGAGCTGTTCTGTAAACCAATGAGAAAACACATTGTCTCACCTGGGATGAACACCAGCTACGCTCTCATAGAACAGTGTGTCTGTTAAACACCATCACCAGGGACTAACCTTGTCATCCTCGTCCTCAGAAGCATCAGAGAAGTTCTGAGATTTGTCCATCTGCAGGAAGGCTCTGACATCAGGGCTGTGCGACAGAGAGGGCCAGGGAGTTAAAGGGTTAAATTAAAACACAATGACTCTGCTGTAAAGAGAACGTCCACCATCTCCCAAACCACCAGGTCAGGAGATGTCACCATGAAAGAACAGGAGGACCAATAGGGAAGCATGAGAAATGGTGAACGGCTGATATCAATTTCCCTCCTGAACTTGTAATTATACACAAAGTAATTTAAACACATAGTGAATTATTAGTGTTACTCACTGGCTGCTGAGCTGAGAGTGTGAGACCAGTCTCTGGATAAACTCGTGCAAACCTGTTCTTCGTTGCTTAATAAACTCTAGAGAAAGAATGAAAATAACCTTAAGGTAAATTAGTGGCTTCTGGAGACGAGTGAATGGTTGTAACAATTATAATCTTGAAAGCCCAGCACGAAACCATACCTGGATCAAAGTTATCTCCAAATATTCTCTTAGCAGGGATCTTCAAGTTTAACGTTGGAAACTGTTTCCGCAACTGAATTAAAAGATATCACACAAGCACGAATTGATATTTATTCTTGACCGGGAGTTAATTTACTTATGTACTTACTAGTCACAAGAGCTGAATCATCCGAATTTCAAAATGTCAACTCCGCTTTACATAAATGTCCAGCCTAAATATAGACCGGCCCGCATATTGAATAAGGTGATTCAGCCTGCGTGGCTCATTGTGCTGCACACTCACCGTATTGTAGAGCTTATCAAACTCGGCATATCGTCTAAAGACGAACCACTCATGTCTTCCAACGCTGACCATCACTTTGTATACCTGGAAGAAAGGCCACCTAGTTCAGTCTGAGGTCCAGGCAGGTTAATGCTGCGAGTGTAACAATGTGTTGGCCCTGCCACAATCACACTGGTCACTGGTTTACTGACGGTGTAGCGTTTCTTCTTGTCCCTCTGCTCGTTGTAGCAGGGGATGCTGACGTTGGGGCAGGTGGTCTGCTCCTCCATCCTGACGCCTCGCCGGGGAGGGTGGGGTGGGAGGTCACCGAGATGTTGGTCGGAGATCCAAGTTTTGAAGCGCAAACCTTCCAGGAGCGAGCAGGACACACTTCAGGTCAACACCTGAACATGACCCATCCTGGTTCACTGCACAGGAGGAGAAACAAACAGATACACATTTTAAACAAGTTAGTACTGGTTCTTTTCTATGGTAGGAAAGAGCTCTGTCTGGCGTCTATTGTACACGTTCATCTGACAAGTGCACATTTTTGCTGAGCTAACGGCTAAGATGTCAACTCAGACTGTTTCCCACACTTTGTGGAGATGTTGTTTTTGGAGGGGGGGGGGGGGGGGGGGGGGTTGGCTGCAACAAACCCACACTGAGGTCAGTGAGCTGCAACATGAACTGCACAGCACAGACCAGCACTGCACCTAGAACCACCCCCCCCCTCCCTCGGCCCCTATTAGCTTCTCACCCGTCCTTTTCATCCCTCCATCCAAAACTCCCAACCTCTCCACCACCCACTCCCTCTCGTCTCTCCATCCAAGCCTTCTGTCCTCCTCCACCACCCACTCCCTCTCGTCTCTCCATCCAAGCCTTCTGTCCTCCTCCTCCACCCACTCCCTCTCTCTCATCTCTCCATCCAAGCCTTCTGTCCTCCTCTGCCCCCTCTCTCTGGTGTGTCCATCCCACAGTGCTCCAACGCCCACTCTCCCCATGATATTTCCATCCATTTAATCAATCTCTCTTTCATCTTCCCGTTCTACTACAGTATCTTTTAACTAAACATCTCTCTTTGAATCATGACCTTGAATGAACATCCTCTCATTTATTCCCCTCTCACTCCGTTGAATCTACCGTCTCCGAACCGGCATTTCTGTTTGTGACAACACTTCCTTCCTGTCAACCCCTCACCCTTCTCCTCTCAGTCCTTACCCCTCTTCTCTGAGTCCTCACCCCTCACCCCTCCCCCCTCTCACCACATTCCCAACAGGAGGGTGGAACCCAACCATCTCCTCCTCCACCATCATCTCACCATCCAGGTCACACACACACACACACACACACACACACACACACACACACACACACACACACACACACACACACACACACACACACACACACACACACACACACACACACACACACACACACACACACACACACACACACACACACACACACACACACACACACACACACACACACACACACACACACACACACACACACAGCCTCTGACATTCTTCCTGGCTTCTGTCAATGTGGGGGTATTTTTAGATAACCTTCCGCAGGCCTTTGAAGTAGCAGGAACACACACACACACACACCCCTGTACAGGTCTTCCTGATGCTTGCTAACGAGTGTTCCTCCAATGTTTTACAGTTAAACCAACAAAAAGTCAAGGAACCCTCGAGGAAGCATCTTAACTAGCAAACGCATCCTTTTCTCATGCTAATGACTGAACATTTATCCAGTGGTTATGTCATGTTAGTTTTTTTCCCTCTTTTTTGTTTCTGCTACAACAAAGCTCTTTGTCCGGCTGCAATAGCTTGTCCTTTGTGTTAGGTTGTGAGGTCAGCCAGAATGTTAAGTCATTTCTTTCAGACCATGCCATGGCTCTCTGCTCACTCTGTTAACAGTCCCAGACCTGAATGTCCTGACAGCCATCGTTCATTCAGCTCACGTCATGCTAAAGGAAAACATCAAGACAGACAGATCCTTTTTAAAATGCAGGAGTGCAATCTGCAGGACTCTCAATCCCCAATGTCCATCCCTTTTACATACACGTTAGCTCATGTGAACATGAGTGGGGAGTCAGGTGGCTGAGCGGTTAGGGAATTGGGCTAGTAATCAGAAGGTTTGGGAGTTTGAATCCCAGCCGTGCCAACATGACGTTGTGTCCTTGGGCAAGGTATTTCACCCTACTTGCTTCGGGAGAATGTCCCTGTACTTGCTATAAGTCACTCTGGATAAGAGTGTCTGCTAAATGACTAAATGTAAATGTAAAATGTAAATGAATACATACAGCCTTGTGGGCTGGATATTAACCTTATAAAAACACAGTCTACAACATTATCCATATGCTTGTTTCACATGGATACATAACTGACTGAGTCATTTAGTAGAACTCACTTGTTAACATTCTAGAAATACTTTGTCAAAAGAGAAATAAACGATGGTACTATAGCAGCTGACACCTTTAAACAAGGCTGTTTATCCATATGTTAGTAAAAGTAGCCTTTTCAAAGTGAGAGACGTGTGTATTTGACTAGTAAATTAACTCATTTAAGCCAGAAGGATAATGTAACAACATGCTAAAACTACACACATATAGAACACAGTCGATAGCAACATAAAGTATGAAACGGGGCTTGTGTCGACAGGCAGAAACATGCCACCACACTGAATCCAAAATAGCAGCTTTTTTCTGGTTGGTTCAAACACATCTACATCCTTGCCGGCAGACTGGACTTCCTCTGAGGACACTGCAGGTTTTTTTTTTTTTTTTAAGGTTTCCCTTGTAGAAGAGCCATGTCTGTTTTGGACGATGGTGTTGGGGGTCAAACAGAAGTGAAAGCTCACATTGTAGAATTGACACGCACTGGTAAACACAGGCAGAATCCCAAAACGGCTACAGCCAAACCGACCATGAGTCCAGATCCCTTTCAGTTGGCTATCTCACTGATTTATGAATGACTGAGCTTCCACTATGCCTGATCTAAAAATAAAAATGAGCACAACTTTACATCATTAGATCAGATAAGAAGCTATAAGATGAGTCTTCTTTAGAGAGAGGGAAAAAATGGGGGTGGTTGGGGATGGGGTTTGTAATGAACTCAAGTTACAACATGTATGAGGAAATGTGGATCTGGAATAATGATGACTAACACATAATGATGACAGTTTGTGCACACAACACAGGCTGTTCCTGTGTCTTACTATGGTGCTTATGAGGCACAGGACACCTACAGTAGACCGGCCGACAACTTTGAAGAGCCTGTGTCCCACCAGTACCTGGCTCCAGGCATAGTACATACATGGTCCTAATACTGGTGTAATCAGATCATCTATAATGTCACAGGTTTTGACAGCTGTAATCATCAATGAGCAATAATGGCGTTATTCAGGCGTATCTTCACATAAATCTGTGTAAGTCTGTGTTATTGTGGAGATAATTTTTGCTTTCATCTCAGTTGCTGTTGATCATCCTTAACGGTAAAATAACCGATTTCAGTAAAAGGCTTAATAATTCTAATTTACAGCGTGAAAAAAGATTTATCACAGAAATTGCCTTCGGTGCACATTCCTTAGAAGCAGTTCCCTGATTTGTTCCACTATGGCAGCAGGTAAGTAGGTAGGACTTTAACTCTACAATCCTTGGAAAAACTAAAGTCAATGATCACAAACAGCAGCCTACAGTGACTTTATCTTCACTTCAGTCAAACACATTCACAAAACCAAATTATATAGGAATATGTTTGAGCTCCAGGTCCAAATAAGCCTTCTGGTTACGTAATTTCACGATTTTTTAAAACTTTGAGAAGTGAATTAACTTCTGAAAAACATCATCAAATGACTAAGCTACAGGACTTGTGGATGGAAAATTATCTTTACGAACGTAGCTTAGCAACTATATTAACTAGCAGGAGCAATTCAGCGGTTAACTTCCACAGAAAGTGCGAATTTACCTTGAATGTTGCTGGGTTTCTTATCCAACTAGATCCGGTGTCAGTATAAAAGAATAATAAACGTTAGTTACAAAAAGCTAACTAACCCAGTTTTGTAACAAGGTTAATGTGCTGTGTTTTCAGAAGTCACAATCTGTACTTTCTACGGTCTCCTGAAGCCAGAAGGAGGAAAGAGCGAGACGTTGTCCAGCAAGTTCAAATGAAACATCACGAGACTGACATGGGGGAAAACAGAGCAACACTGCCATCTAGAGGTACACATAAGAATGACATGGGGGGAGGGGGGGGGGGAGACCGAGCAACACTGCCACCTAGATTAGATTAGATTAGATTCAATTTTATTGTCATTACACAGGTACAAATCCAGGGCAACGAAATACAGTGAGAGGTACAGACTAGTAGACTGTAGACTTGTAGACTTGTAGACTATACAAATAATACAAAATAACCTTAATTCTTGAAATACTGTATTTAGTGTTTGTTTTGCTTAAATAAATAAATAAAAAATAGCAGGCCAGATGTCATTTGGTTTTACTTTCAGTATCGCAAAACGCACATTTATCTTCAATGTCAGCGACTGATCTTGGAATGTCAAATCCTCATAAACAACGTTGATAATACAACATATTTTCCTTAAACGCCACATTCATGCATATTTAGACTTGCAGTGCCTATTTATGAACTTTCAACTACAGTTCATGATATACACATTAGTGCATTTATCCTTGAAACACACACGACTTTAATGATTATTAATACATTATCATTGTGTATGGTGGTCTGCAAGTGGGGCTCACCCACCCACTAAAAGGAGTTTCCCCCTGGATCAATAAAGTATTCTGAATCTGGATAAATATGTCCATTCAAATTAAAATATTTGTCCACCAGATGTCAGCATAACACTTTTCCTGCCAAAGTACATTGGTTATGTTGTGTTATGAAGCATACTTGAAAAACAAATATTTGGTTAACTTCCCACCCTTGAAGAAAATAAAAACACCTAAAATCAAACAAACTAGCTTTAAATCCATATTAATTATTGGTTGTTATTCACAAAAATGAATATAACCTCTGGATAAGAGCGTCAGCTAAATGCGTAATTGTAACCTTTTCTCTTTTTTAACAGCGTGAATTAGTTAGAAATGACTTCACGACCCTACCCGGTACTGCATCAGCAGTGTGCATGGCGCTCAGACTGTACGTGCGTTTAATGTGCACGAGGGACCTTGCTACCACAGCGCACGCGCTCTATCTGCACAAGGGACCTTGCTACCACAGCGCTCCCACATTTCTGACCTATCAGGCGCGAGGCCGCCTGCGCAGATTCAAACCCCCTTCTGGAAAGAGGCTGGGCGCGAGATTCGGCGGGATGGACAAAAATCGGACTGCCCAAATATTATAATAGAGGTGCAGAGGAGTGTGAGACGTAACGGACAGATAGAGACATACCAGGAGTATGTTCTTTTTCAGCAGGATAAGGCATTGACACTGTATTTAACAACTCAACCAGTAAAATAAAAAGCCGGTATCGTACCAGTCGGATGATTAAGTTGTTGATTTTCCAAGACGGCGGAGCATGAAGTGAATCCATAAGAACTGCTGGGGAACCCGCGAGCCAAGACTGGCTGTATTTTTCTCTAAATACTGGACTATGCCTGGAAGCGTTTTGCATTATTAACTGTTTGCAGCAGACCAAACTGAATGGATTCTACAGTAACGTGTTATTCTGCAAAGCATTGATCAACTTTGCCAGCTGTCATTATGGAGAACATGAAGTCGCGCAGGTGGGTGATGATGCTTCCATTGTAGCAAGTTAGAAAATGTGATTAGGTACAGCAAGGATAACCAAGGACTAGTTACTTAGCTTTATTAAATATGCATAAATGTTTATGCTTTATTACTAAGTAGCCAGAAACCAGACTGTGGGGTTAAGATAACAAGTATGGAGGCTGCAACATGTGCACCTGCTCAGTGGATTACCCAGTGAAGGAATATATTAACTAGAACAGTTTAGTATGAAGCTGTATATATCTATTCGAAGGAAGTAAAAAAGGAGAAGCAATTGCATTTGGAATAAATAAGAATATAATATAATATATCCAAGCGCTTTATTATGCAATGAATTAGTTTCAGTTTAGATTCACTTTCTTCTGTACTCTGATTCCACACTGATGATAGGAGTGTCTGGTGTTCTGTGTCCTTCTGAATATGACATCTGGCAATAATAATTGTGGGGATATGCTTTTAATGATCGGACGTGATGATTACAAACTCCTCGGTCAGTGATGTCCATGTGCATCTTCTGACAGTGGACTTGGTCTGTACAGACTTCTGTCTGATCATGCAATACCATGGTGTGATCTCATCCAAGTCCCATGCCTGGAAAATAGTCGTGATCTCACGGTATCACTTTGGTAAAAAAAAAAAAACAGTAGATTTTCCTCTGTATTGAGTAAGTGAGCAATGCATAGACAAACCAACTGAATTGTCTTAATTTAGAGCTCCTCCTAATGGTTTTCAGCATTCATAAATTCTCCTCTGTGAAAGAGCAAATTAAGTATTGACTGGTGGGCTGGCCGGGGCCAGATCGTTGCCCACAAACATGACAGTGATGTAACTTTAGGGAGATGAACAGCTCAGTGGCGTGTCTGCCCCCTGTCCCCCCCCCCCACCCCCAATCCCTCTCTCTACCCCATCTATGTTGAGCTGGAGGGGGGTGAGGGGTGGGGGGGTGGAGGTAGAGGGGCGACAGGGGGGCAGAGCGGGAGAAGAGGGGGTCCTTGGTGATTTTCACTTCCCACATGCACAAGTGAACTTGTGGATCTGTTAACCATGAAAATGCCTGTCTAGGTTATCATGGTTGTCATGTTGTTATCATGTTGTATCGTGTTCAGATCCACCATACTCCTTTGTTTATAAGTGAGCTTTTCTCACATGTTTTTAACCAGTGATCCAGTGAAAACATCACCGTTTCTGTTATTAATTAATGAGGAAGTTGGTCCTACACTTTCCAAAGTTAGCCTATATTTGAATGTTTAGCGGTTGACCGTTAGAATCTAACCATTAGTTTGGCCACACCCCAGTGTACTTCCTACTCCTGTGACACACACACACACACCTTCCCTGCTTCTGAAGAGAAAGAGCTTGTTGATGAGAGTGTACCTCTCACCCCCCCTCCTCACCCGCCCTCCTCACCCCCCTCACACTCCCTCCCAGCTGAAGGCCCACAGCTCCTCTCTACCTCTCTCCTTACTGGACTCAGGGATTTAGCTGCGCTGAAATTCAATTTCTGTGTCTCAGTCACTGCTAAAGAGCCTCTTTCATCACAGTTTAGATGTTCGTAAGAGCCCAGGGAGGCCCTGTTTTCCGTGTGTGTGTGTGTTTGTGTGTGTGTTAGTCTAGCTTTTATTGAAACTCCCCAGAATGGTTCTGTTCATGTTTTTTCAGTGTAGACATAGACCCTCAGGTTTGCTCGACGGTAACCCATGGCAACAGCGATCTTCAATCCTCCACCCTGTTTATTAAATGTTCTATCCTGGCACAGCGTGACACCCATGGAGGAAGTGTTGCCCAGCAACAAGACATTTCTATGGAGAATCGTACAACCTCTCTTTTCCATGCATAGCAAAGACTGGGGAAGGCTATCTGGGAGTTTGTGTGGAAGAGAATTCAGACCCAACTAGCTAGTCTTGATTTACTTACACGGAACTACTTTTGTGTGGAATGTGGAAATAGACCCAAAAATACCATGATGACCCAGCACACCCTTTATGCATGAAGGCACAGAGACTGACCTGCAGAGCCAGATTTGAAGGAGAACCTAGACTTATTATTGTCAGGAATGTCCTGTTTAGTACCTCTTTCTGCGATCACCGATGGTGGCTTCATCTTGTGCCAGTGCTTTCTGAAAATCCATTCACCATCCATTCCTTACAATGATTATAATATCATGCCAGTCCAGATATTTACTGTGGGCTGTGGGTTGCTGGTGTCGGCCTTTTTAGGTCTGAATGCCTCTCTCTCTCTTTTTTCCCCCCGCAATGATCTCATCATGATTCCATGAGTCAACTCTGAATTACAACTTGCTCATAATGTCAACATTCAGCTTACAGTAAGCTTTTGATACCCCTGTAGAAGATATTTAGAGTCTCATTTGCCGTAGGCCTCTCTTAAATCCTGTTTGTCCCCCCAAATTCAATTAAATAGTCCCTCCCTCCCTCCCTCCCTCCCTCCCTCCCTCCCTCCCTCCCTCCCTCCCTCCCTCCCTCCCTCCCTCCCTCCCTCCCTCCCTCCGTCTCTCCTGTGTTCAGTGAGGATGAGGATGAAGAACTACATTCCACAGACCCTGAGAATAAGGACAGAAGCAAAGACAAGAAGACTCTCTGTAAGGTCAAGTGGTCTCGGGATGAGGTAAGTTCATAACTGGCCGGTGATTGAGTCATTGTCTTGTCTTTAACACATGGCTGCTTCACAGAAGTTGTTAACCCCACGTAACTCTTATCACCACACTGTTGTAAAACATTAACAGTTGGAACTACTGTAATCTTTTGCTGCGGGCAGTTTACTTCTTTTAAAAGCCTAAAAGGTTTGACGTGTCATCTGTGAGAGAGAGGTGCTTAATGATTCAAACTCTTTAGATAAAGAATTTCAAGAACTTTCTCTTTCTTTCTTTCTTTCTTTCTTTCTTTCTTTCATTCTCTCTCTCTCTTTCCCTCCCCTCTCCTTCTTCTCTTTATAGGATGAGAGGGTGAAGAAGTTAGTTGAGCAGCATGGAACAGACTCTTGGAAGTTAGTTGCCAATTACTTCCCTGTAAGTAAAATGCACACCCACACGCTAAAACACTCTGAGAGGCAACGCTTGTTTTAGCAGGGAGCGTGTGTGAGAGCGCTGGGTGTGTACAGGTGTGGTGTTGTAATGAGGTGTGTGTGTGTGTGTCACAGGGGAGGACAGATGGCCAGTGTCAGCACCGCTGGCAGAAGGTGCTCAACCCAGAGCTGGTGAAAGGACCCTGGACAAAAGAGGAGGACCAGAAGGTAAGAGGAGATGGGCGTCATCCATCCTGGAGGGGAGGAGGGGGAGGGCGGGAGAGGGAAATAAAGATGGAAGGAAGGATCGGAGGGAGAGAAAGAGAGGACGTGTGGGGTGTGTTCAGACTCAGGGATTGGCCAGGTGTGTGTGCAGGCCAGAGGGATGGTTAGTGTGCAAACCTGCAAAAACATCCCCTCATTAAACAGTTATTACATCTGATATTAACTCCAGCGTTGCTGCTTTGTTGATTATACCCTCGGACCAGAAGGAAAACAAACATACTGAGGATCACTAGTCGTCCTTTGAACTTCTTTCTGAACTAGCGTGAGCCTTCCTCACTCCATGGCTCTGGCTCCAGTGTCTGCTCAGACCTCCTGTAAAGATGGCTAATCTTTCTCCTAGCTGAAACATGAACAATGCATTCTTCACATACAACTTACATGATGTCTTGACTGCAGGAATGTGGCCCCAGCCTTTCAGAACATTGCCTTTCCAACTCCTATCTGGAGTCGGATTATTCTGGTTACCCATGGAGACATAACAGAGATGACATCACTAAATTCCTGCCTTGTGCCTGAAACGACCGTTGTTAAACTGCATGTTAAACTATCAGGACCTTTATATTAGATTAGATTAAACTTTATTGTCATTACACAACTACAAGTACAGGGTAACAAAATACAGTTAGCATTCAACCAGAAGTGTTAGTATAAGAAGAATATATCAGTTATAAACAGAATATACAGAATAAATACAGGGTATTAAAGTGATTTGGTAGCAACAAATATACAGCTGTATTGTACAAAATGTTACAG
Organism: Neosalanx taihuensis; assembly: GCA_030340665.1. NCBI lineage: Eukaryota > Metazoa > Chordata > Actinopteri > Osmeriformes > Salangidae > Neosalanx > Neosalanx taihuensis. The sequence goes on from CM059304.1 coordinate 11,569,646, forward strand.
TATTTTAGCAGTACTACTAGAGTAAGTGTGTGTGTCTGCAACTTGCATGGTCTAAAGAAAGTATTCCCCTTGTGTGTGTGTTTGTGTGTGTGTGTGATGCAGGTTATCGACCTTGTACACAAGTACGGCCCCAAGCGATGGTCTGTGATTGCCAAGCACCTGCAGGGTCGGATCGGTAAGCAGTGTCGCGAACGTTGGCACAACCACCTGAACCCCGAGGTCAAGAAGTCGTCCTGGACGCAGGAAGAGGACCGCATCATCTACGACGCTCACAAGCGTCTGGGGAACCGCTGGGCTGAGATCTCCAAACTGCTGCCGGGGAGGTAAGAGAAGCCACAGGGAGTCAAGGGAATCGGGCTAGTAATCAAAAGGATTCGAATCCTGGCCGTTCGAACCCTGGCCGTTTCAACATAACGTGTTGTCCTTGGGCAAGTCACTTCACCCTAACTTGCCTCAGGGGGGAATGTCCCTGCAATTGCTGTAAGTCGCTCTGGATAAGAGCGTCTGCTGAATGACTACATGTAAATGTAAGACCCACAGCCAGCAATTCGGCCTGTCATCCCCCCTCTCCCTCCCCCACAACAGGACTGACAACTCCATCAAGAACCACTGGAACTCCACCATGAGGAGGAAGGTGGAGCACGAGGGATACCTCCAGGACGGCTGCAGGGGCTTCGGCTCAGCCTCCGGCGGGGGGAGGAGACGGCACCTCCGCACCTGCGCTCCCCCTCCGGGCTCCCCTCACCCTGACCACAGCCCCCTGGCCTTAACCGGACCAGCACAGGTCAGTGAGATTTGATATGAACAAACAGACCTTTTTGGGGTATCAAAACTATTAGGTCATTTTTTGTTGTTGTTGTTCTTGGGAGACTTTTTGCCGTAATATATATGTTTTTCTTGGTGCTTTCCTGTGTGTTTGCAGCTTAGTGGGTATGGACATTATCCCCCCTCCAGTGGACAGCTTATGGACAGCCTTCATGACTCCAGCTTCTTATCAGTGAGTGAAGTGAAACGCCTGAACCCTTCTTGTTCCGTCCTCTTCCTAAACTTCTCTCTGGTCTCCTGTTAATCACTTTCTCAAATCAAAGAACTGAAGGACTTTCTTTCTTTTAAATGAACTAACGTGGGTCTGAATGAGAGGGTTTTCTTGACCAAGGCCAAAGGGTCCACCTTCTGTAATCTGCGAGTAAAAACATTTGTCTCCTTCTTTCCCTACCTTCTTTTCCACGCTCTCTCCGTTCCTCTCCTCCTGTCTTCCTCCCTGATGTGCGTCTCTTCCAGCCGCCCAGCCTGGATGACCCAGACAAAGAGCAGAGAATTAAGGAGCTTGAATTGCTGCTTATGTCAGCAGAGAGCGAAGTCCGAAGACAGGCGCAGTGCAGAGGCCCATGTGTAAGAACGACACACCGTAGGCGTGTGTTTTAGATGTTAGCCCCGTAGCATTAGCCCGCATGTATGTGCGAGGCCCCTCCCACATACATGTGTGATTGTGTTTTTTTTGTTGTTTTTTTTTTGGGGGGGGGGGGGGGGAGCGTAGACCATGTATATGTGAATGTACGTGCGCATGCTTTACAGTCTGAACTGCTGCAGTAGCTTCCAACTCACCCCCCCCTCCCCGCCCCTCATTTAGTTCCCCTCATCACTTCACTGCTCATCAGCTGTGCTTCATAGAAGCTTCTCCTCCTTCTCCTGCCCATAAGCACCTCACCTTATTCTAATGTTTGGTGTGGAACGACCTTTGCCCTCCCCCTTCCGCCCGCCCTCTTTTTGTACCTCGTACGACGCCGCCTTTCTTCCTCAGTTCTCTGTATTCATCCCGTTGCTCCGCCTCTGTGGCGTTCCCCTCGTCTCCCCCTGCGCCCCCCCCCCCCCCGCTCCCCCTAACGTCCCGTCTCCTGCCCCCTGCAGAGCGCCGAGCGCTACGCCAGCTGGTCCGACAGCGTGTCTGACGATGCCCTGACCACCAGCAGCAGCAGCCTGGAGGAGCAGGAGGGCTGGCGGGGGCCAGAGGAGGGCGAGGGGCCCCAGGGCCAGCTGGACGTGTCCCCCAGTAAGTTCCTGTCGGTGGAGGCCAGCACCGTCCTCTCCACCCTGCAGACCATTCCGGAGTTTGCTGAGACGATGGAACTCATCGATTCGGTGAGTGGGGTTCACCTCACTTGTTTGTTCGCCGGCATGCATGCTTGCTCTCTAACCGGTGCTAGTACCAGACTTAGAACATGGATGTATTGAAAATCTACTGTAGATGTGTCTGGCTTTGCAGGACCCTGTGGCATGGAGCGAGATGGCCAGCTTCGACCTGTCGGAGGCAGGGACCCCCCAGAAGCACACCCCGGGGGGGTACGCCCCACCGGAGAGGACGATGGAGGGCCTGGGCTACCACGTGAACCCGCCCAACGCCATCTCCGGCCTGGGTAAACACTGTGCCCCGTTTGGTCAGGGCAAGCCCAGCCCCCCTCATCAGACCAGCGCCCCCAGACCCAGCTTTCCACCTGTGGGGAAGAAGAAGAGGAGAGACAGGGGGGAGCCGTGTCGGGACAGGATTGGACAGTTCTTCCTAGACAACAGCGCCAACTCTCCCAAGAAGACCCCTTTGAAAACACTGCCTTTCTCACCGTCAAGGGTATGTTCAGGGAGGCAGGTGGCTGAGCGATTAGCTTGTTTTTTAGGGGTTTAGAGTTTGGGTATCTGATTTTTTTGCCTCCAATTATTTGCATTAAAGTATCTGTGACTTAAATATTTAGGATCGGAATAGCTAAAGAAAAAGATCTGATCCTAGACGATCTGAGATGTGGAGACTGATGACCAACATTCATCTCCAACGCTTCTTCTCCTGTGTCTTCAGCAGTTCTTCAACGTGTCTGGAGGAGAGCACCTGAGCCTGGACAACCCGGCCCTCACCTCCACCCCTGTGTGTGGACACAAGTTCTTCTACACGCCCCTGCAGAAGGAGACGACCCCCAAACACCAGAAGGAGAACGCTGGGTAAGGTCACCACCGCTACGCTAGTGCTGCTACTTCTGCTCAAGTCATATTCACGTCTGCTTGGATTGTTTGTAAGAGAGGTTTTATTTATAAAAATGCTTTGATTACTTTCCTTCTGCAGTTTCAGGACTCCTAAGATCCGTAAGGCTATCTTGGGCCCAACGCCAAGAACTCCAACACCGTTTAAAAATGCTCTGGCCTTCCAGGAAAAGATGCATGGGCCTCTAAAGATGGTGGTTAGTGTGTTTTTGTTCAGGTTTACCTGCTGTTACATTTTGGGTGTGCGTGTGTGTGTGTGTGTGTAATCCTGAGTTTGGATGCTTACGAGTGTGTTGTCTGTTCCAGCCTCAGCCGCTGGACTTTCTAGAGGAGGACATTAGGGAGGTGTTGAAGGAGGAGACAGGAGCTGATATCTTCACCAGAGCAGACCACCAACCAGACTTTAGGACCTGGAAACATGACGTACGTGTGCTGGACAACACAACAACAAACTTCCCTTGACATCTTCTGTAGAAGCCTGGGTTTTAAATCCAAAACCATATCGCCCCATGGCTCCAAAAAAAACACTTGTACACTTTCTCAGCTTGCACTAAATTCCCCCCCCCCCCCCCCCCCCCCCCCCCCCCCCCCGAATTTGTTTTGATCCAGTAGAATTTGCGTTGATCCTGTTGTGTTCTTGCCCACAGCAGGATGGTCCTGCTAGGAAGGTGCGTAAGTCTCTCGTCCTGGATCCGTGGGAGAAGGACTGCCTCAACGTCCAGCTCTTCCAGGATCAGCTCAACAACGCGCAGGTGGGTTGGTCTGGGAACACTCTATATCGGAACCCTGCTCATGTGAACATTCCAATAATCGGTATGTCTCCCCCCCCCCCCCATTCTCCTCTCCGTTCCTGTAGGTCCAAGATGACAGCCTCCTGACCAGCTCCATCCTGATGACTCCCATCCCCGAACGTGAGGAGCGCGACCGCCGCCTGTCTCCAGAGCCCCCCTGCCCCCCCCACCGACACCTCCCCAGCCCCCGCAAGAAAAAGCCCCACCCCTCTGTAAGGACGCTAGCTCACCCCGCACCTGGTCAGGTACACGTAGACCTCTCCTACACACGCCGCCTGTGGCAATTTCAGTAGCCTCCAATGAAACAGAGAGTTAATCCGATTGGTGGAGGGACAGTTTCAATCCAAACCTGGCCTCCTCAGAACTCTCTAGAGGACCTGTACTAGGAACCATGTATTGTCGGGAGGGCTCGGGAGGCTAACCCCTCTCCTGTACCCTTCAGGTGAAGAACGAGTGGGAAGCAGTGGTTTATGGGAAGACGGAGGACCAGCTGCTCCTGACAGAGCAGGCGCGCCAGTACCTCGGCACCTCCAGCTGCTCCTCCAGGGCTCTCGTCCTCTGAATGGGCCCCCCTCCTCCCTCCATCACTCCCTCCTAGAGGCACACTACACCCCGTCCAGTTCAAGGGGGGTTGCCAAGGTAACCAAGACTGCCCTGACACCCAATTGATGTTTTTAAAGTAGACTGTCTGGCCTGAGCAACAACAAAACAACAAACAAATGATTACTGAACTCTGCCTAAAGAGTACTTGTGAGACGGGACTGCTGTTCTGGTTGTCATGGTATTTTCTTGGACACTGTCTTAGTTCTTGATATTCACGCTACGTTTTTCTTTTAAACCGTGGGCTTGGTTTGTCTTTTTGAATTCATGAGATGTCGTACTAGCCTTGTAGCTGACAGTTTTGTACTACGATGAGAAATGCTAGATTCTGCACTAGATAATGATGTAGGAACAGCCTGTACATACAGGACACTGAACAAATAGATTGTTTATTATCACAGGCAGTGGCTGCTTCTAAGTTTCATATTGTTAATATATATTGCTAAAACAAAAAGGAAAACAAAAAAATTGGTTCTATGAAGTATTGTAACTTTACTCATATACAGTATGTATAATCTCCATCTTGTGTTTGTAGACCTGCCCGCTTATCATTGACAAAACGTAACCTTTTGAAAAGAATTTTAGGAGTATGTGAGAGAATGTTGTCAGTATTGCACTACTGAGGATGATTTGCTACACGGGGAAATGTAGTGTTACGGGCTAACTGGATAGCACTTGCTGCATCATGACAACATGAAGATTCAGTTCCTAGGCCATACTTCACCATTAGCAGTCTCAAGTCGAAAAACAATTATTGAATGTATTTTGTAGCGTAAAAAACTGCGAAGAAACTGAAAATGGAATATTCATTTATTATTTTCTTCTTATTTATTTTTTGATTTTTTTTGTTGCTCTAAAACTTAGATATTAATATAAATGTCAATCGCACAGCACGAGAAGGTTCATTAAGACTGACTGCTGTACAGCTGTTTCTTGACCCTTAAACTTTGATCTACAGTCAGTTCAACTGTTTTCTCTTTTCAAGTGGAATGTAGTCAAGAAAGTGACACCTGACAAATGACTATCATTATTGTTATTGATTTATAACGTACAACTCTGACAATAAACTATCAAAATATACTATATAAATTCAGTATACAGTATATATAGCTCTTGAGCTGACCACAATTCCAATTTCTCCAGTGTTCTAGAAGAAGCGCGTAGTTGAGAAGGATGTGCTGTTTGTGCAAAAGCTGTAGGTTCTATTTATTAAATATCTACTAATTTATTTATTTCAACAACAACAAAATTATAAAAAATGACATTATTGAACAATTATATCTTATTTCTGTCAACAAGGATTTGGCTACCTTTTACTTCCATGTCTAAAGATCAAAAGTAAACACATGCTGCCGGAAATGTCATTCATCAGATTTGTTTTTGTGTTTTAGTTTTCATGGATCAGGTCAGAGTTGTCCAGTTGTGTAGCATTGTTGATAAAATTAGTCCAACCTTCCTCAGAACGAGAGTTTGTTCATTAGGTAGCTGGATTCCATCCAACCTCTAATCATAGACAAATTGCACTTTTCTCATTGTATAAGTGTTGGTTCGTTTGTTTTGTGTCGTCCCGATGAAGATGTCGATGTTGTTTATCTTTATTTTGAAAACTTCAGTGCGGTTAAATGAATGTGTTGCCTCCTGTGACACCAGAACACGCTGCAAGGCTTTATGTCTGGCTTCTTAGCCTTGGATGATGTGGAGTGAATGGCAGTATGCTAGCTGCTGCTGGTACCAGACAGAAGCATACAAGTTAACACTAGAGCACGGCAATAACAATCTACACAAGGTTTTGGAAGCCAAAGGACTGTTGTTCTATTGAACTGTAAATATAATCTGTGCCCTATTTCTAAACAATCCTGGTTGGAGTGACCAGGTTTATGAATAAATACTACATTTGTAATGAAGGAATTTGAACGGAATTTCTGATCATCATTTGTAATTCCCTTAATTGCTTTGGTGTTTTAACACTCTGCAAACTGTTAAATATTAACACTATTGTACAGAACGCATTGGGGTGTGTGTCGATGATGTCACCCATGGGTTTTCTATAATCTGGATTGTCCTACATTAAACCTGTATGTGAGAATAAGAAGGGAATCTTGTGAGGAGATCAAGTGGATCAAACGTCCTGATCTCCACAGATGATGGTTCACTGCACACAGAGTAGAACCCACTGTGCTCATCCAACAGCTCAATCTGTAAATATGTTTGTTCCGTGTTCCGTTTGTTTTTGTTGATGTTGTTGTTTTTTAGAACCTTTGGAGTGTTTTGTTTCCGTTCTGTAGGTTGTGATATGTGACGTATGCATGTTAACACTTTTCCATCTAACCTGTAGGTTTTGAAGGAATTAAGTACAAGTGTAGGAGCAGGTGTTTAAACTTGTACATGACACAATGTGATATGCTGTCGTGCTCAAGCTAAATTCAGCATAATTCACCGGTGTATCACAATGTCTTATTTTACGATATTTCTCTGCTGATGTCATTACTAAGGTACCATAGAACTCCTACCTACTGGTTTTGTATCCATTTACCTAATATGGAATAATAAAATGATGTTGCATTGGAATCACCGTAGCCTTTTGTGTTTTTTTTTCTGTACTGATTTAAATCATCCCCAATCGATACTGTGCTTTCAGAGTGAAATCCACCCACACCAGTCCCCAACTGTTGTCTAGGCATATGGAGCATTTAACATGTGATCCTGGGTGTAGGATCTCCAGTGTAACCGTCCTGTCTGCAGATCCTGCCAGGTGGATGTGGCAGCAAGGCAGGTGCCCCTGGAGGGGGGGGGGGGGGGGGGGGGAATGGAGACTATCTGGGGTTGAAGGCAGATGACAAACCTGACCCCCATTTTGCTGTCACACTTTGTGTGACGCGTGTGTGTGTGGGGGACGCTCGTGTGTGTGTGTGTGAGACGCGTGTGTGTGTGGGACGCTCGTGTGTGTGAGACGCGTGTGTGCAGTTGGGTCTTGTCAGCTTGGCCTGGCCTCTGCGGACACGAGCCCCCTGCTCCAGAACAAGTGGCCTCTCCACAGGGTCAGCTGCTGCCCCTAAAGAGACCCACCCACCCGTGACTTAATGCCCCCAGGCCCTATTGTCCCCAGGGGCTGTTGGTTTTATCGGGCCCATTCACTCAATTGCCCCTGAAAGGAGGGGTGCTGTCCCAGCGACCTGCCTTCTGCTGGAGAAACAGCAACACACACACACATACACATATGCACTACATCAATCTGTTCCCTCGCTCTCTTGGACTGTGCTTTAGCTATTGTTGTGGCGTGCTCCACACTCAGGCTTGAAACATGTCAAAAGGCCCACTCTGCCTCTTAATTGTGGACTGGCAGTGGGCCTTAAGGGTTCAGCTGGGTCAGTGTTGATCTGTCAGCGAACAAGAATTATTGCCCGAAGTTGTCTTCGGGTCACGGCATGAGAATTGTGATAGCAGAATGTGCACAGCTGAACTTTTGTTGTGGATTAGTTACATTTATTTCATTTGCTTCTCTTCATTTTTTTGTTTGTTAGACATCAACTTGATTAATTTTCAATCAGTTGAGTTTGTTTAGTTGGGTTGATGGACCTAACGAATGTTAATGGATACACCCTTGGAAATCCAAAAGGAAAGTGTTTTATTTAACAAAGCTGTAGTTTTGATGAGTGCGTATTTGGAGAGAGTTGTTTGATTACTTTGTGACTGTATGTGTTCAGGCACCCTTCCCCCCCCCCTTTTCTTTCCATGCTTGCACACACACTCACACACACACACACACTGCCTGCCTTTGTGTATGCCAGACAGCAGATGGCACCCCATTATAAGGCTGACAGGGTAGTCATCTGGCTGGCTCCCTGTTAGGCTCCCCCTGATCAGCCAGCCCTGCACAGAAACACTGACAGTACACTTTGGGCGGGAAAGAGCAATCTTGAGTGTGTGTGTGTTGGTGTGTGTGTGTGTTTTGGGGTCGTTGCTGGAAGTAGGTCGAAATAGATCACAGATTAAATGAAGGTGTGATGTTTGTGTTCTGTTATTCTGTCATCCATGTTCTCTACTGGTAATGTTTTCCCCGTGAACGGTATCTAAGCTGTTATTGAAGTCCACACAAACTATTGGTACATGTGTGTGCGCATATGTTTGTAAGCGTGTGTGTGTGTGTGTGTGTGTGCGTGTGTGCTTGCTTGTGAATAGATCTAAAGTTGTCAAGGGGCCCCAGTTGAATAGTCAATGAAGACAGAATTCACAGGAAGGGGGGCCAGGCTCATCTCCCCCCCCCCCCAGTCTAGCATCTGTCGCTCTACAGGTGAGAGAGCGATCTAAGGTATCAGGTAGGCGTCAACCCCAAACTGACACACAGACAGACAACATAACCCTAGAGTCTCTCGACCTTAAAAACAAAATTGCGAATCCTTATTCACAGAGTGTGATAGTTACAGGGTTCTTCTCTCAAGGATCATGTGGGATCACTGATCTAAATGAAGCTGGTGAATGAGAGACATTTCAGAGTGCTGGTGCTCAGGTGTGAGCAGGTGGCAGTGGAGGAGTTTCTGAGGTATTCTTTTATACCATCTTGTCTGCTTTGTAAGATAACAGAAATATGGAAGTATCTGTGGAGAAAGGTAGTGTTTTATGACCAGTTGGATTGGCTCATCCTGCCAAAATACAGAATCCCTCCCCCGGTAAGTTCCCTGTTGGCAGCGGCACGTCACTCTGGGTCTCTGTGGGGGCCCCTATATCAGGGTGGCCTCCTAGGAGAGATGGCCCCCATTTGACGGCCCCACAGATCATAGCGGGACGGCTTCTCAGTCCCACAGAGGTCAAGGTTGGGCTGAGTATTATGGGGTGGCGCCTGTGTCCTTAGAAAGGATCCATTCTAGATCCCAGGCCTGCTGTGTTCCTGCTGGGAGGCACCGAGGAGGACGCACCGAACTACTGAGAGCTGCCTCTGCGTTGCTGCGGCAACCCTCACAATAATGATGCCATTTCCTTTGGCAGGTCTTTCAGAGTGCCTCAATCACACTTCCTTTCGCTTGAGAAAGCTATTTATTTTTTCATTCCTCCGATGATCAACGAGAGGTTCTGCAAACTCCACAAACATTCCATAGGGACTGAAGATTAAGCGAATGTTGATAATCATACAACAGTCATATATCTGATGTGTGTTTCTTTTTATATTATATACACATATATTTAAAACAAAACATCAGCAATATAATGCAGATTTGGTGACACCATGAAACCAAAAAATCTGAGGTAGATTTGAGGAACATGGCAGGATATGAGTTGGCTATAGAGTAAGCTAGTACATCAAAGTTAAGTTTGCAAATAGTCACATAGATCTCTATGATTATTACTGAACTGTGGCTTTATATATTTACCCCCTTTTATATTCACACTGGCATTCTCACACATTGGACACAAAAGCACCTTCTTGATAGACCTGCTTAGCAGTACAGACCCCAGTAAGCTTCTGTGCGGGTGGCTCCAGGATATACAGTCAGAGAACCACCCATACCTACAGCATGAGTGAAATGGTCAGGACCTCTGGACAGGACCTCTGTCTACCATGTAGACACCACCTCCTCCTCCACACTGCGCTTCCCCCTCACCCCCCCCCACCCACCACCACACCTCAGGCTGAGGGCAGGCCAAGCTGCCTGGAAAAGAGGCCCTCTCAGTCAGCCTCAAAGGCACCATTGGTGGCCCCGACTCTCTCACTCCTCCTCCAGGGCTTAGGCAGGATCCTCTGGAGCAGGCTTGGGGTACTGGGTGCTTGATGCTTAGAGGCCTGGGGGAGTTGGATCTGGTTCTGGGGCCTCAGCACCAGTGTGGGACCCTGCCTCTCCCCCCTGGCCCCCTCCAGCGGCCCCTCTCCCCGGCGGCCCCTCCTCGGTGCCTGTGGCCTGTGTCCACTGGGGGACAGAGGGGAAACAACACAAAGGGCCTGTTTATTCTCGGTGACCCAAATTCCACCTCTCACAAACAAGCGCTGTTCAGGGGCTGTGTGTGTGTGTGCATGTGTGTGTGTGTGTGTGTGTGCGTGTGTGTGTGTGTGTGTCCCATCTCAAAATTCACCTTGACATATAACCACTGTGTATGCTGCATTTAAATCTATTTTTTTTTAACAGAACATAGAAACGCAAGAAACCTATTGTTGTTATGATATGTATTTTTTTTTTAAATCAAAGCAAGTTTTTTTTTCTCTCTAAAATCAACAGGACTTGTTGCCCCTGTGTTCAGTCCTGAGCACTGATGAATAATTCCAGTTAACATGTGAGAGTGAGTGTGAGCTGGCCTGGTGCTCTGCTGGTGTGTGTGCCTTAGGAAGCAGCAGTGCACTGAGAGGGAACTGATCAGAGAGGGGGGGGGGGGTCATCTGTGTGCTTTGTCAACTAATGAGGGCCGAGAGAGGCCACCTGTTCAGGGGCGCTGGGCGGAGTGGAACGGGATGGGGCTGGGGGTGGGGCTGAGGCTGGGGCTGGGGGTGGGGGTGGGTGAGAATGCTGATGGAGCAGCTGCTAGGTGGTGATGTGTGTGTGTGTGTGCGTGTGCAAACCTGTTGATGAAGGTGTGTGTGTGTGTGAGTGAGTGTCGCTGGGCGGGAGGGGTGTGTGTGTGTGTGTGTGTGTGTGTGTGTGTGTGTGTGTGTGTGTGCGTGTGTGCATAATGTGTTTGTGCTGCAATGCCTGCACTCACCTTGCACAGCCTGGCCGCACCCATAAACCAGGTTCTGGAGCTGAATTTGGTCCTGAAAGTGATCTAGGGAGATCTCTGGTGGGCTCATCCTCCTGGGAACATAAGGGGGGGGGGGGGGGGGGGGGATGACCTCAGTCCAGTTAAGATGCTGTCCTCATCACTATACCATATGCTGAATTCGGGAGATAGTCTAACCTGACACTCTACTGAACTATAACAGCGGCACCATACTGGTGAGTGGGTTTGTTTAGGGACAAAAGCCTTTCAAAGTCAAGCACTGGGAATATAAACAGAATAATCTAATAATCTACTGTCTATATTGCCGTGCTGAGTCACAGTGATGCACACAGCCACCAACCTGGCCCAGCTCCATCACACAGGAGCTGGGATTCTGTCCCTGCTGGGCGCTCTGCACGCGCCCAAACCATCTCACTTCCTCATGTTTGGACAGGACTTGGATGACATCACCCTGCGGGAGCTCCAGCTTGTCCAGCCAGCGGGGCTGGTAACTGTGCGATACCGCCACCTGTAGGACAAAACAGGGAACAGCATCATCAAACAACGTCAAGATCAATGTGGCAGATGCATAATATGGCAAAGAGTAATATGGCATATGTGTGATGCCAGACATCACATATGCTGTGCTATCATTTTGAAGTGAATGCTTGGTAATAAGTTGTCATAGTATATTTTTTCCTGTGTGCTTGTCCTGAATGGAGAGGATTTAGATTGAATTGTTTCTTATTGTTTAAACATTAAAAACCTACCCTCTCAGCTTCTTCATGTTTGTACCAAGGTCTTCCCCTGTTAACTGCAAACCAGCAAGAGATAAATACGCCATGTGGGTATATATACAATATGGTGTACTGTTTAGATAATGAGTTTATTAACACAACCACATGCGTAACTGTCTATGAAAACAGTATGATTATCTGATACCTCCCTCACATCACACCATCATAGCAGGACAAACCAAGAGAGATAGCAGCTAAGGATTAGACATGATGCATCATCTTTCTGACGGCAGTTTCAGTGTGCTATGCTGCAGACATGGTCACTCACCTTGAGGGGAGAGGACAGTGGTGAAGACCTTGAAGTGCTCATTGCTCTGCATGTAGATGTGCCGCATGCTTACAGCCTGCCTTCCACAACCTGACTGAGGTGTCCTTCTCTGCCTGTCTGTCTGTCCGTCCGTCTGCCTGTCTGTCCGTCTGCCTGCCTCTAAACACCCAGGTGACTAATCCACTGCAGACCTACTGCAAACTCGGAACACACACACACGTTCAGGCTGAATTATTTTTATATGCGTCCCTGTATCTTGTACTTTTTATATTTTATAGTTACCCTTGAGTGCTGTACTGTATCTTGTTGTTGCAAACTGCAATTTCACCACTACAGGACAAATAAAGGATTATCTTATATGCACACACACTAATGTATCACTAAATGGATTATTGGTTGGTGGTGATTGGACTACTTTTTCAGAAATATGTTTACATTCAGTCATTTAGCAGACGCTCTTATCAAGAAGGACTTACATCAAGTACAGGGATGTTCCCCCTGAGGCAAGTAGGGTGAAGTGCCTTGCCCAAGGACACAACGTCATGCTGCTACAGCCAGGATTCAAACCAGCAACAATCTGATTAAAACCCAATTCCTTAACCACTCAGCCACATGACAATATATTTTGAAATTAAAAATAAAAGTTACAAAAAAAAGACCTGCATGAATGCACCCCCCATCCTTCGTGTGCTGAGTGTATCATCCATGTCCATCTCAACCTGTCACCCTGTGATGCCATTGTCTCCATCTGGTCAGGCTAACACACAGGAGCTGGAGGGAGACCTGCAATCTCCTCCCACCAAATACAAACCAGAATTCATAATTTTCACGTCAAAGACTGGTGATTAATGTGGGTTATTAACAGTGTCCCATTCATCAGTGTCAGTGGAGAGGATTAGACAGAGATGAATGGTTTTTGACTGAGACTGGACCAGTCAACAGATGGTAGTCTGACTGAGCGCATCTGGGTTCTGCTGGGGTGGAGAAGGGGGGGGGGGGGGGGGGGGGATGGGGGGGAGGAGCTGCAGTCAAACATCATCCATCAAGAATGTGGGAGATTATGCAGTCAAGTGGATTAACTGTTTGAAAAAACAACATTTGATTACTATATCAATTAAATAAAAAATTTATGTATTCTTGATGCATAGATTTAAAACACACATTTTTGTTCCCTTTGTCTTCATCATAAATGATTAAAATATTATATTGTTTAGACCAAACTGTCTTGGCTCTATTCATATGATGACCCAGTTGTCTTTGAGACTGGATCAACAAGTGACCAGAAAGTTACAAACAAAAAAAACATGTAAACATGACTCGGTGTCTAAACCAAGTCTTTACACAACCATGCAGAACTAAACTCATTAGACTGGCAGTTCATGTAAGAGGTTCTGAGTAAGACCTACATTACACAGGTACAACAATATCTGAAGTGTCTTACTTATGAGTCTATTATTGAAAGCTCTGTAAACTAGCTCATGTTTTACTGAAAATATTAAGAATGTATTTCCAAAGGCAATCTAGCTCTGCAGAAGCCTGTTAACAAACATGTACTTGAATATTTCATGTTCATTTCTGAGACAAAAATTAGCACATCAATTTAGGAATTACACTTTTAATATGAATGTCCAAATGTATATATCCAAGTCTTGCACATTGACAAATATACAAGATATTAATCCCTGACCGATGAAACAGGTCAAAAACAACTTGCACTGAAATGTGTAACATATTTACAATATTTACTGACTATTCACCATGTAAAATGCAACCCCAGCGGAAGACAGGGGGCGACAGAGACACGATATTTTTTTTATATGGTCAGCCTGCCTCCTCTCTGTCAGCCAGCATGGACACTAGCTTTGGGCCACATCTCGTTTAACGCAATTGTGGCACTTATGAGTTCCTCCATATGACATTAAAAGGTGTTACTGCTCAGTGCTTCCCAGGTCTTGCTTGGCCTTTACCCCCAGGTTTGCCTCCTTTGCCTCTACCTTTCCCACCTTTCCCACCACCTCCACCCTTGCCGCCGCCTCCACCTTTCCCACCCTTGCCTCCTCCTTTCCCCTTCCCCCGTCCCTTCTTCCCGGAGCTCTTCCTAAACTGGGACGCCGCCTCTCTGTCCTCTTCACGCATTTGCTTATTGGCAGCTTTGTTGACGTCAAGTCGTGGCTTTTTACTGTCCATGACTCTAAGAAGTTCCAGTTGTCTTTCCTTTTCACTTTGGAAGTCACCAATGTTGGGTTGGAATTTCCTTTTCTTGCCTGTGTTTCTGGGAGCTTTCTCCTTGGGCAGGCGGTCCTGGAACTTCCCCGCTGATGCTGTGGAGGTCTTGGCCACATTGACAGCTCTGGTCAGCTCTGTCTGAGACTGAGTCAGTGTTGGTGTGAGTCCAACGCCTGGAACTTTCATTTTCTGTGCTCTGGCTATGTTCCTCAGTCGGTTCAACTCGTTCTTAGCCACTCTCTCTTTCTTAGCATGGTTGCGTTTTGCAAATTGGTCCTCATTGGGGTCGGCAGTAACTGGGACCTCGATCATCCATTCCTTGGTGTCGTCGTTGGCCCTCTTGTAGCCCCAACGTCTCTTCCATTCCTTGGCAACATCGTCCCACACCAGATTGGTTTTCTTTTTCTTCTGAATGCCTTTTAGCTTGGCAAACTCTTCCCATTTAGTAGGGGCTTTCGGCTTGGGAGCAGGTTTTTCTCTGGGAAGTCGAGTGGTCGGATCGGGTAGTTTGACCACGATCACCTCTTGCACCCTCTCTGTTGGCTGCTTCCAGATCTCGTTCACGAGAAGCTGCGTGTTGTCACGCGCTAGAGAACATAAGAAGTCCTCTTTCTTCTGCGCGCGGAACACTTGGGCGTCGATCCTGTTCTTGTCGTATGCCAGCAGATTACCTATGTCGAATTCGAGATCCAGTTCTTTCTGAACAGAGATACTCTTAAGTTTTTCGGCTTCATCTCTTTCGGCTTTCGCCAGTACATCTTCTATGTTGCACGCGGCCATGCTGAGTTTCCAGGCTGCTTCCGTACTTCCGCCTCGTGCTTTTGGTGACGTTACAGTTCATACTATTGTTTCCGGGTTACTCGCCTCGCGCGCCTCAAACTCCCTCAAATGACCGCGCGATGGCGTTGTTGTTCCACTTGCTACATAAAGAAACGAAAATAAATTATATTGCAACTCAATGGTGACAAAGAATTTAATTTGTGTTAATGCACACAGTAATATGTTACACATGGGAGTTGTTTTACCTGTTAGTCAATCTTGTCTAAACTTAACTATGCCAAAGCAAGACCAAGTGGGTGGCTTCTTCATTTTTTTCCCTTCTTTATAAATTGTTTTTTTTATTACAGTGAATAAACTTTTCTATCTGAATGTACAACGTTCATTTTTAATAGCAGAAAATGACACAGAAGTCTTTAATAATAATAATAATATAAATAATAATAAAGGACACTTTCCTCCATGTCTTCCATGTCTTCAGTAACTGAGTCTGTTCCATGCAGCTAATCTATTAAGACAACCCTTACAGTGCATATAATGACTTCAACCACTAATGGAGATCCAAGGTGCATTGAAAAGTGACAGTGTGCTTGCCTTGATTGTGTTTGTTTTGTGTGGGTGTGTGTGTGTGTGTGTGTGTGTGTGAGAGAGAGAGAGAGAGAGAGAGAGAGAGAGAGAGAGAGAGAGAGAGAGAGAGAGCTTTTTTTGTGATGCTCCACTATCAATTAATATAGTATTTTCTCTCAATATTCTCCATTTTCTCTCTTTTAGATTGTGGTTGCCTGATTAATTTCACACCCCATCAATGCAACGAGCATCAAGAAATACACAATATCATGTTCTCCCTTTGCACTTTTCAAGTACGTTCTTCTGAAATTTGGAGAAAAAACGGCTATAATCAGTGTCTGAAAGAGGGTGACAATCATCATGTAGGGCAGTTTTGGGGGGCTTTTTTAGAAGGACAAGAGGCTCTTACTGCGTCATCTGTGAATCTCCGTTTGCATCAAAGCCCACTCTGCAGCACATTATCATTCTGCACAGACACCACCAGTTCACCAAGGTTCCATGTGTCTTTTTTATCACTGAGATAGGCCTAATGGTGGCCATTTGTTATCGGTCATTGGTTAGTGGAGTCAAGTGGCTGAGTGGTAAGGCAGTTGGGCTGGTAATCAATCTGGTAATCAAAAGGTGACTGAATGCCTAAATGTTAACGTTAACTTCCATGTCACAGCCGGTAACATCAAACAAATGTCTTTTTTTAATTCATTAACAACTCTTCTTTCAGGCGGTCTTACCAAACCATGACAAAGAGTGACTAACTCACAGCCAACTTCCATATCTTGATCGACCAACTGCATGGTCTTTATATAATTTATCAAGGACTAGCTACAACATTTTCAACCTGGTTGGACAGGAATGTCACCGCAGTGAGGTGTTTGCGGGAACAACATGTACCTATCTTAAGGAACATCAGTTTAGCAGGCATCCGTAAAGGACGAGTCTCTTCGTCTTGTCTCTCTGGTCTTTCCAGACCCGGTGTGTGGGCATTGCAGGCTCTTCACAGCAAGACAAAGCCTCTTTGCGGATCATATCTGGGATATTGAGCAGGGACATCCACTTACACTAAAGTAAATGTCAGGAGAATAAAATCAAAGAAAGCCCCGTTATGAAACAGCAGAGAACATGCTCATAGGCTGCGGATCCATGTGACGCTAGATGCTGTTGTGTACATATGTGTGTAGGTGGTTTAGATGATTATCTCAGCCCTGACACCGACCTTCACAGAAAAGTGATTAGCCTCTACGGCTATAGTTCAGTAATATTAGCAAAGTTGTATATTTTAAACAGAACAATCCAGCTGTCTAAGATGACAGTGAGATTTTAGGGTATTCATATAATCAGAAGGTTGCATCTCATTCAAGTTGAAACCCTTCCATGATTACAGTGGCTTGCCTGAGAGTTCAAAGTCTGGTGAAATCACACAATTGTTATGTAATTATTACAGTACATCAGTGGTGGAACATGATTAACGCCTATTTTTACTGAAGTTACTGTATGTAGAGAGACAGCGTTCCAACGTATTGGACTCTCACTGGATGTAGATGGAGTCTAGCCGAAAAACGAATAACTTTCCTTAATTGTTAACGAAACAGTAAGCGATACAACATGAGGATACAAACTTTGATTTGATAAATATTTATGTTAACAGGAGGACAATACTGTTGCAATGTTGGCATGTAAAAGTGCCATGCTTTAAGTAAGGAACCCTGCAGTGACAATTATGTGGTTGCCTTGTAAATGTCGTGTGGTTATTTTGGTTTCTAATTATATTCCTTGTCAGACATCCTTATTAAAACTAGGTGTCTTGACAGCTATGCAGATGAACTCAGTGGTGACGTTGCTATATGTAGACTACAGCAGGTATAGTGTCAAGTTGAATGTCTTAATTAGATGTTTATGTGATGCAAACACACTCACGCAAACAAACACAAAGTCATCTAATTCTGTACCCTGGTCCCATCCTAATTTCTGTGGATGTACTGATGAAGAAAGTGTTTTGCCCGTCTCTTCATGAACGGAGTGACAGTTCAGTTGATTCAGTTCATGACAGTTTGTGATTTCTTGCACAGTATGTTCTATAAAAGTAGTTATAGACACCTGGTTCATTTAGGTGTAATGAGTGAGATCTTCTAGTTCAGATCTCAACAGGGTTAGCCTTCAACGATAATGCACAGGGAACAGGAGTATGGTACACCAGATAGTTCTGTACTGCAGGGTAGATGCTGGGCTGAGTGTGTGTTTGATGCCACCTGTGAGGTCAGACTGACACATGTAGCTCATAGCAAGGATGCATGAACCTTTTCAATCTCTTCCCCAGACACATTGTGGTGGTACCTTACATGTGCATCAGCCTCTCAGACCCCTGAATCACAGCAGAGCACACAGGGCACCCTGGACTGTGCTGAAACAAGCCCCCAGCTCCACCCTCCTCATCACTGCTGTGTTTGACCTACTCTCACCCGAGGGGGTGATGAGGAGACAGAGAGGTTGAGAGAGGGAGAGAGAGGGAGAGAGAGGGAGAGAGAGGGAGAGAGAGAAAGGGAAGGAGAGAGTGAGAGACAGAGGGAGGGAGAAGGAGGAAGGGGAGAGAAAGATAGCGATGGGATGAAAGCATGGAATGGAAGTCAAAATCACCTCATCATCACCGTTCAGACTAAATCAAAATGACCTGCTGTTGACAGAACCACACAAGACCCAGTTGTTTACGTGTAAGTGCACGTATTTATACTTCCAGTGGTTCTTACATAAAACGTCCGTGACCTACTTAGCTGAGAGATCTTGATAGAACTCAGAGCACGCAGGTCGAGGTTTTGGTTCGCAGAGTCACTGGACTCGTTAGCCTCCCTTGCTGTGCACGAGTTGTGATTCGTGGGAACCTGTTTTTCCCCAGTCTCTTGCAGCTAGTGGGTTGGGAAAACAGATACTCCAGGTGGAGGTCGACGCAATGTGAGAGTTCATAACAATTGAACACTGATGGGGGGGATTAAGCCAATTCCCAAGGCGTGCGAGGCGTGCATTCTGCATTCTGAGCTATTGATCCAACGCTCTGCATCTTCCACCCTGACCAACAACCACCACACATGTGACAAGATTTTACAGAGCAAAGAAGCTTTTGTTTGATCGGTCAAATCCCAGACGTTTCATTTTGCCCAGAAAAACACGTACAACCTTTTTCGCTCTGGATTGTCCATGCGGCCGCGTAATGTACTATAAAAGCAATGGAGCGTATTTGAATTGTTCCTGTGTACACTGTGTGAGGCCTGTCAATTGTGAAAGTGGATCAGTTTTTTTCTGACTGACAGTTGAGGTCAGAGTTTTATGAAACTGTACTCTTTGGCACAGACTCATCATTTTGCCCAGTGTAATGCCTCTTGTTGGTATCTGTGTGTTACCAAACAACCACCTTCTCAGCAGGCTCAGGGAAGGACAAGCAAGAAGACGAGCCACCTCCATTTATTTTTGTTCTATCAAAGCCAGGTGACATAAAAAAACTGTATTCTCCATTTACTTAACCCCAATTCTCACCCCTTTACGTGACACGATACAAAATGAAAAGGCTGGGTTTGTTTTGTCGTATGCTCTCTGCCTTCCCTCGCGGCAGGGATGAACCATTTCCAGAGCTCGATCCCTGTGAATGTGTTGTGATTGTGCTGTTGCAGGATGTGTGTGGGGCAGGCAGACACAGCTTGGGTCTCCCTTCAGCTCTGTTGCCGGGGCCACAAGCACAGACGAAACATCCCAGTTTCTCATGATCCTGGCCTCAGTCCTAGAAACCACACAGCATGTGATGGAGAGTCCTTGAGATATCATTCCAAGTTTTTTGTGTGTGTGTGTGTTTGTTTACGTGTGTATGTGTGTGTGTGTGTTGTGGGGAGGGTTATGCGTCCGGATGATATCATCCACTAACCCCATACTGGGTTTTGGATGCTAAGAGAGAGAGAGAGAGTTGGTCACTGACTGTTTCACCTTTGCCTGCAGAGGTCATCCGCTCTATGTGGGTTCATCTTAGTGACATCATAGGGCAGCCATGGCGACCTGAGGCATATCGTCCTCTGCCGCCTTCGTCACCACAAAACACCTCTCACGATCTCATATTTAGACGACGCCCCCTGCAAATGTGATTCTGCGTTTGCATGACAACACCACACCCTTTCAGTTTCATAGTTACAGTCCCTGTGTATGCGACGCACGGCCGACCGTCCTTCACTTTGGGTTGGTTGATGTTCGTCACACATCCCTCCAGGGTTTCACTTCATAAACCTGGTTAATCTGACAGCATGACAAATCCGCATGCTTTTGAAGAGTCTGTAAATATACCATTCTCCCAAGTGGGCCCGGAGGTGGGGCTCCATCCTCACACTCATAATCAGATTCAGAACACACCAAAAAAATAAGAAAGCGAGAGGAGGAAGGAAATGCAAACTTTGCCGAAACCTTTCAGTTTGTCACAGGGAGCTCTGCCGGGAATAGCCTGAAGAAATCCCTTTTGAAGCCTGAGCAGAAGGCCAATAATAGAGCCTTGGATACGTCCAAACACGGGGAGCATCCAGGTCTTCTATTGATCGTTGCTTAATTAGCTCATAGGTGCACTTCGGTGCATAATCAGAGCAATGCTGAGCCATAATGTGATGAGGGGGGAACGACCTCTGGAGACACCGGGGAGACGGGTTTCAAAATTCAAAAGGTACTTTGAAGGTTGTTTGCACTGCAAACATGTTTGCTAAGTAAAAATATACATGACAGATGAAGCCAAGGAAACGAGTTTTGGGTTCTGTGTAAATGCAGCATTTAACCGGACCGATGCGATAAATAGAACCAATTAACCTCTTTTGTGCGTAAAAAAAACATCACAAAAGACCTGGTTTACATAACCTTCACACGGTCTTTCAAAAGACAGGAGAGCTTTTAGCATCAAACGCAGCTCAATCTGACGCCTTTTGATTTGGACCATTGGGGAATCAACGAACAACAAAAAAAGAGAAAAACAAACGTGCATAGAGGAAGCGTGGTTCACAATAAATCTACATTCTGACAAGTGACAAATGAGTCTTTTGAGAGACGCACTACAGACACGACGCAGGTTCTGGCTCTCCCCTGGGCGATGGCTCTTCGTCTATCAGACGCTCTGGCAGCCGTTGGCGACCGTTTTGATGTTAGTGTGAAGACGAGGCGGCCGCTGAAACACTCAATCATTCATAATAAACTGGAACGCTAAATGCCTGTGGGATTTACTTTTGAGGATTGGAAACGAAAGCACAGAATTTTCTGTCTTTTCGTCTAAATAATTTCACTTTAAAACGTCCGGCCTGTCTTTAGTGCTAAGTGAAAAGCCAATCTTATGCGAGTGGTTTTGTCATTATTAATGAAATAAAGAGAAAGACCCAGGCAAGTTAACAACTTTTTAGGGTTTAAGAAGGTGAGACCTGGACATCTCTTCCAGGCTATCTCTATCAATTAAATAATCTGTTCCTCTGGATGATCAAGGCTCTTAGCTACAGGGATCACAGTCTTGTCTCTTTGGCCACACAGTTTGCTAGGTTGGCTACCTCCCCACACTTTTCTCCTCGGTCTTCCCTATTAGTCTTTCTAGACTATTTTGGGGAGGCTTTTGGTCTTTCCATGTGTGGGTTTGTGTTAGATATATTGTCTTTAGCTGTTTGGACATTGGGGCTTCGTGGGGAAGGAGACCCCACACCTGGGATAAAAGGTAAAGTTGTGTCTAACGACACGTGGCACATCAGTCAGTGTGATGTTTGGGGCGTGTCAGAGCTGGGAAGCTTGTTAGCCAAAGGGCAGAAGTCACCTTGCTCTGGCCATCATCGGGCTTCACGCCAACATCTCTGTCACATCTGTCCTAACAGGATGTCACTATCGAGCTGAAGCGCGTCACGCTGCGTCATGATAAATGCATCTTGCGTCTTGGTCAGAGCAGAGAACAAACAGAGATTCTGTCCTTCTTGGAGTCGGAGAAAGGACACTTCACGTGGTTGGTTTCAGGGACAAACATTCTTTTCCTGCCCTAATGAGCGTGTCTGATGCGTCTTCCCTGCTTCCTGCACCCCCCCCCTCTCTCTCTGCCCCCCCCCCCTCTCTGCCCCCCCCCCCCCCCCCCCCCCCCCCCCCCGAACCCCTGTCTGGGACGTTTGATTCCCAGGGTTGACAAGTCTGACTGTGGTGCGATCGATCCTACGCTGTGATTAATGCTCGGCACGCACCCAACACAACCCTCGGGTGTGACTTGCCGCCACATTTACTAATTGCTGGCTGCACTTACCAAACTGTCTATTCCAGAAGCATGAAAGATGCCCAATGAGACCTGGGGACACTCGAGGTCACTATAAATAACTCTGGCTATAGTACATAGGCTTCTTTGAGGATCTTCTAGCAATAGGAAGTTAGCTTTGTTATGCTAATTTTAGATTCTAAACCCTTGAGGTACAAGATGTAACAGCTCGGTTGAATGGAATGATATGAACCTTCACAATACATACACACAGTATTGTGCTTGGTTGGTTTAGGCACGCTTGTTTAAAGTAACAAAGAAAGACATAGGTATTTTTAGTCATTCTGTATGGTTTAATTACAACCTGTTTTCCAGACTGTAATTTAATCTCTGTGTATCAAGGCCTATGCTTTCTACATGCCTCAGATGGGACTAGGGGGACCGTGATCTAAAGGCTGTTCTCTCTGATTTGTAACAGTTCACATGTAGACCAGTCTTTTGGACCACACACCATGGGGATGGAATGAACCTTGACTCACGTCAAAAGAGGGAGAGAGAAAGAGAGAGAGAGAGAGAGCGAGAGAGGGAGAGGGAGAGAGAGAGAGAGAGAGGGAGAGAGAGAGAGAGAGAAATTCAGGAAGTAAGAGAGGGGAGTTCTCTGTGAGCAAATTGCAATTATAAAGCGCTGGGTCAGTGGCGGAGCTCAGTGGATGTCCAATTGGATTTTGCGTGGTTGGGAGAGGTGAACTGAGGCAACACGAAAGAAGCCATCTTGCAGTGCCTCTACTTTACCTTCACTTTAATTGGATTCCAAACACACACACACACAAAGTAACACTTTGGTGGCAACTGCCAAACCAGCAGGATATTCAGAGACGCAAAACACACATTTTGTTTTGGAGGGTGGGAGGAGGGGGTCTGCATTTTTCCAATTTTATTCTGAAGTATGAGATCCCCACTCCTTTTCCATGTGGTGGGAACGCACTGCGCACCATTCAAGCTGTGGCTGTTGTTGGTGCTAATTCACTGGTCTATTTCTGCTCTGTCCAACTGTCAAACCATGAGCTGCAGCATTTATGGTAGTTCACACTATCTGTGAGTGACGTGAATAATTTGCTCATCGCCTGAACACAGGGAGGGAGGGGTAGAATACACAGCGATGGCCACAGGGCCTTATTTACATATTGAGCCCCAAATAAAAGCTGATGATTCAGTCTTACAGACCAGTGGAAACAGACAGTTGACGCCAGTTCCCTTTTCGGCTTTATAGAAGAAATTACAGGAGGGTGACGAAACAACGTTTCTGTTGTTGTTAGGGTTGACTGAAGGCTATGTTGCCATGGTGAGATGGTTCATATGTTTGAAAGCAGACAGTTATTGCTTACCCCAGTCAAATAAAAAAAGAAGCTACCCCTGGAGCTAATGTTGCTGCTATATCACAATACGCTCACGAAATAGCATGAATGCATGGTAGCTGGCCAGTTGAGGGTACCGGCACGCACACGCTTGCCCCGTGCACACGCACAACATGACAGGAAATGTTCGGTGCTCTGATCCAATGAATGTGTGCCTAAGTGTAGCTAATGTGATCCATGGCTGCGTCAGAGCAGGAAGGTCAGAAAGGGCAGGGGAAGCCCTCCTGCGTTGACCAATCACCTGGTGGCGCTCCTTGTGTGGGCGTTCTGCACACAGCCCAGTGAACTGAACCAAATCAGGAGGGATTGAAAAACTATACTTTAATTACAATAAAAAGGCTCTCCGCTTTCAGGCTGCTTATAGTTGCAGTCTAATCCCATTAAAAGTTGTTCTGTGCTGCCTGTCCATCTAAGAATCTTCTAGGCGCAATTAAAAAGACGCTGCGATTGTTTATCAAGCTCATTCACCAGTTCCTCAGTCAGAACAGAGATCTGCAACTATAGTGAATTACAATTTAATCACCATATCAATTTGACTTGACTGACTAAATTAAGCTGGCTCTTAATAAAATATACAGAGTCATTGTAACCACAACAAAACTCTAATTTTTTAATTATTACTTACCTGCACACATTGATTTCATGTTGTGACCAATTAGTGTGTGGTCGGTACCTCAAACTTGAGTGTTTTTTATATTTAAAAAAAGATAATTAACAACAATTCATTTTAATTAAATCTATGGACTACTTCTGTTATGGCCAATGTTCTTTATTATTACCATGCGGTTTTAAAAGCAAATAAACAATCAAGATGATGGTTGATTAAGTTTAATTGCGTGTGTCTGAGTGTCTGAAGCTCTTCATGTACAGAAGTACACTACTTTCTTTGTGAGTAATTTGACATCATTGTGTTCCCAAATAGGTCCGTTGGAATCCTATTACTAGACTGACAGGACACACATAGATACCACTGATTCTAGACATCTACAATTGACTGCAGCTGATATGTGATGCGAGTGACTCTCTTTCTCCATCTCTCTCTTTCTATCTCTTTTGCGTCATAGTCATAGAGTTATCCTCTCTATCATCTCCTCCCTGTCTGAGATGTCGGGTTCAGTGCGGACGGTAGCGCTGACACAAAGCTTTCACACTGAGATTCATATCTGTGCCTGCAAGTGATTACATTAGTTTTATTTTGCTCATTTAAGTGATTGATGTCGAGCTCTGACACCCTTTTAGATCACAGAGGTTCAATCAAATTAAATATCAGCTACCTCAATCATGACCTGTACGGCGATCTTCTGAGACACGGTTGAACTTAATTTTATCACAGGAATTTGTAACTACGCAGTCGTAGGTTTATGTATTTTTAGATGACGTAGTTCTGATCGTGCTAATGATTTGATTGTTCTTGGTACAAACCTCATTTCATTCATGAGGCAAGATATATATATCTATTTTTTGTGTGTGTGGGATGTTTGAATGCCTGACCATCTAAAAATGGATCAAAAGTCAGGTCAACAGCAAAGCACACAATCTGAATACCAAGAAACAAATAATTAGTCCATCTCAATGCATCTTCATTGGCCAGAATCTAGTGTAATGTGGTGAGGTAGATTACACGCCCAGTGAGCAACATTCACAGCAATCTTCTGCAAAGCAAGATGGGGATTATTCAAACAGTCTGTAAGCGAAGGGGACAGGAAGGGCTCCTGTTAGGCTTGTGTTCCTGGACTTGGACCTCACGTCACTTTGATGAGCCCTCAGCAGTCTCCATCCTGATACTTACATAACCATCACTGACCCACGAACAAAAACGACTTACAGCACATGAACCTCACTGATCTGGGATCAGCTTCTTCCATTCAGACGACGGATGTTTCACAGGAACAGGGAGGCAGGTTGCTGATCCTATATCTGTAGATGGGCATCCCTATGGAGACGATCTCTATCCTCATGCCAGCAATGTTGAAGCAGCTTTACACTCCAGTGAATCAGCCTATTCATCGATGGGTGTACTAACATAGCTACTGTGACACAAGGGCCTCAGCTGGCTGAAGACTGACAGCATGTGAGACTCTAAAATGAACTGTTATACAGCCTCCCAATTTACACACATGAACGACATGTGACGTGTGCGTGTTCTTAACGCTACAGTGACTTTTTCGTGTCGAAACTTTCAAAGTGTCTCAGATTCAGATTAGGTTGGTTAGTAAACATTTTGTGGGTTGAGGATAATTGAGCTTCATGCTGGAAGCCCTGACTGAGATGTGATGGCGGGAGAGCAGGCAAAGGAACGGACAGATCAGCATTATCGTTCCAGCACGTCAACATCTTGAAGACCAACTGTTAGTCACTAGTAAGGATCCAGCCAACTGGCTCACACTGGAAACAGCTCAACTGAATGAGTTGGCCGTGATACTGTGACATAGAAATAAACAAGTCATGTTTGATGAAAATCTCAAGATAAAATACATGAAAAACATACTGGACTTCTCTCTCCCGGAAGACTGCAGATCGTAAACATCTTGATCAGCTTTGTTTTTTGGCCGTGTGACATCATGACCGGAATATCATCAGAATCCCAGATTGACATTGTGCGCTGGTTTAGAAGGCGTTGGAACTCTATAAACCGTTGTTGTCACTTTATAATGTAAAAGGTTTTGTCTGGCAACAATTTCTCTACAATAATTGTGACCTAGTTTGTGGGTTTTTTTTGTAGAAAATAGAAAGAGTAAAGTCAGCGGTATAGAGACCCACATGCAACTTCTATCACTAGGGGTGTAAATACATTTGAAGAGCATGTTGTAACACAAACACCACACAAACATATCCATACATTTAAAGACATGTATAAATTGGTCATCATTACTGCCACTGAACTTGTGTTTCGCTTTTATCCATCTCATTACATTATTGTTTTGTCGTCGTTCCATTCACTGGAGACCTACAGCAGTCCCTAGATGGAGGAAAGCAGAACTTAGAAGACATCTTATCCATACTGATCCAGGTTTCCAAAAGTAGATCTAAGATTCCTTTATATTCTCCCATCATAACAACATAAACAAACAGGAAATACATTCTATTTCTAAAACGTAGGAGAACCGAAATAAGCCTAATGACAGAACTTCATCAGTGAAGCAGAACGTAAGTTCTGTGTATGGTTCATCAGAACCTGGTATTCTGTCAAATCTATGGTCTCACGTTTGATTAGTAATGCTTATTTTGGGCTGTAGGTGAGGTGTATTATGTTTAACAAATCCCAAATAGTGCATTTCTATCTCAGTTTATCTGCGGTACATGAAGCCTCCTTCTAACAGATGGGTAAACTTAATGTGTTCGAACTGTTCTCTCAAAGTCTGTGATGTCACGATCATCCACTGCTCTGCCCCTGCTTGTAACAGCTTGTTAACATGGAACAATGTATTCTGATGCACTCTAAACCCAATAACAGTCCTCATTATACCAGGTTCTTCGACTGGACCTGCCTTTGCGTAGGGAGATATGAGGTTATCCTTCTAAGGTCAAGGGCTTCGTCAGTGGACCCAGCCAACGTGTTGCAGAGACAACCGGGCCCTTTTAACACTCATTTATAATGCCACAGACATCTTGTATATGGAGATGGGGTGTTCAAAGCTGAAAACCACCCTTAGAGAGTTAATGGGGAAACTGTGTGTGTGTGTGTGTGTGTGTGTGGCAAGATGCACAGAGCCAACGAGGCAACATAATGAAGAACATGGAAACTGTTAAGTGACATGCTGCGATTAAGAGGGAAAGCAATGAAAGAAGACATGTTCTCTATCGGCACGGATCGTTTTATGCTTTTGAAGCGCCATTTTCTTCTGCTATCCGTCTGTTCAGTTGAAAGAGAGACCACGACATGCGGTTAAACTGACTTTGTGGATGCAGACTGCAGCTGATGCTGTCTGAGATAACTATTTCTGGTCAGTCTCTATCTCCCAATCACAGTCCATTATGTTGAGTAAACTTCTAATTACACTAAAAAAAGGATCTGGAGTGATTCTATAATATGGGCCTAGAGCTGTTCTGCTGTTGCATCACACTGCGAGGCGGCTCCCGTTTGAGCGATCAGTTTAGGGACAGTGATTTGAAAATGAGGTGACATTGATGACCAGGAGCCGTGGTTCCTTCTTGTGCTGGTGGGTTCTATTCGTGGTGGAGAACATTAGCTTCTCATGATGGGACCTGACACCTCCCCTGAAGGAGACGAGTGAGGAAGATGTGAGGGACAGGATTTCTGCATGTGCAAAGACTGGCTTGGCTGTGTGTGACACGTATGACGGATTGTAAACAGATGATACTGATATAACAGATCGCAAAACAGACTGTAACAAAAACAACCAAAAATCAGGATCACACAGGCTCTGTCAAATAATCTGTTCCAGTCTCCCACTCTATAGGTGCACTGTCAAATCACCTCAGTCCAGAAGATGGATGTTGTTATTACATTTAATAACATTAGGCTATTCTTGGGGACTATATCCCTTTTTGAGACACAAGGCAACATTATCTCCTTAGGTTCTCTAAGAGTACAGGGGTTTGAAATTTGATTTACTCTGCTTTTTAAAAGCCATAATCAGTTTCAGCCAGGGAAAAGAACCGTTGCAGGTTTTTTGAAAACGAGACAGCGTTGACTTGACTCATTGACTTTTGAGATCAAAAAGTGAAACTGAATTGTTTAGAAAGATGAGCAGCCACAGAGGGAGAAAATTGGGGGAACTTTCCACGCATCGACACAGAGATCGAAAGACTGAAACAGAGTGAGAGAGAGACCTGAATGATTTCTTCTTCTTTTTTAAACACTCACAGCAAGACTGTTTGGGATTCAGATGGTGATGTGTTGCTGGAGTCAAGGGCTCCATCATGGTGGCGTGGATCAGGCCTGGCTGTCCACAGGGGCAGGGGGAGGACGTCAATAACAGGACTAGTGACGTACGCGTGTGTGCAGCAACTCAGCCAGCAATCATGAATCACTGGAAGCCACTAGCGGATCAGGTCCACTGTTCTGAGGAGCATCAATGGACTTGAATGACAGTTAGGTAGACCAGGGAGAAGGTTTTCCAAACTCTGACTCTTATCATGATCACTATACAGACACAGCTGTATTTTGAGTCACATCTTCCATATTTAGGGTTGAGACAGAAGTAAGGGTGTGAGGGAGAACCATCTGTGCTGAGTAAAATTGATAATTATGTTAAATGTAAGATGTATTCTGAGAGATCATATGTTTTACCTGTACATCTTAATTAAAGAATATTTAAAAAAAAATGTTTACTGAATGATGCATGTGATTTGCATTTGAATGAATTTGACGTCAAGCTGTGTGTTTTCTGGACGAATATCTGCCAGCATTCGATCAATGAACCATCGTACACAGCATTGACGATAAAAATAAGTCGTCTGTCTCCACGCTTTCCAACATCAGGAATGCAATCGACATGAAGGACGAGGCCAAACCCTCTTTCAAATGTGTCTTTGCAAGAAGCTATATTCAGAATGCATATGCACGCACGCGCGCACGCAGGCAGGCAGGCAGGCGCGCGCGCGTGCGTGCAATCACACAGACATCGCCACCTTTATGACTCATCCCATCCAAACTACTCTGGACTTTCTCAGATTCTCTTCATTCAAGTTCCACCCATGCAACTTTGCGCAGACGCAAATCTCACGAGCTCAGAGCGTGACACTTGTAACAGGTCTTGGCTATATAAGTCCATTCTTTCAAGAACTGCTTAGACTAATTTCTTGATACTAAAAGAAGAGGGAAGAGGGAGACATCTCAACTGAAACCTTCTATTGACTAAAGAATAACAGGTTTAAGGTGAGACTAGTTTTACTTGCTTCAGTACCCTCGCGCATATTTTTTCCTCATATTTCTTGTGCAGACAGGTGTCATAAGACATGTTCATACCTTCTTGCATTACAATAACTTGATGGATATATTCTCTCTCTCTCTTGGCATTAAAGCATAAGTGGCCATTATGTCGATGTGCTTTTGTGGACGTTTCGCCAAACCTTGGATTTATGGACCCTTATATGGATTACTTTACGTATAGACCTAATATTTAGTCTGTTATTCTTGTAGGTTACGTTTCTTGTCTGACCATTGGCCAAGAGACACGAGCTATTAGTTGTCATTGAAACTTTTGATCAAATGTATTTCATTGTTTCATGCAACTTGCTGTATCAAATGCACAGGTGCACATTTTCAAAACAGTTAACTTTTGCAGTAATTATAATTATGGCGACAAAAAGGTGAAGTTAATTCACTCTTTTCTTTCTCAGATTCCTGTTGATCCCCTGACATGAAGCTCAATTTATTTGTGACCACCGTGGTTCTGCTCGTTGCCTTCTTCTCGCGCTATGAATGTAGGGCTGTGGAGAGCCCTCGCGCTCTCCAGCGCGCGCTGACGCAGCACAGCGATCCTGAGCGTGCATCTCTGCCCATCCTAGCGCGTGTGGGAGAGGAATACTTCATCCGGATGGGGAACAGGAACCCAAACTCAGCTGGGACCGCGTCGAGAATGTTCTCCGAGGGATCTTCGGCACTCTACAACAGAGCTTTACAACTCCAACTGACCCAGCGTCTCCTACAGGGCAAAGTTGGGAACATCAACCGGCCCATCAACGCTCT
This sequence comes from Neosalanx taihuensis, assembly GCA_030340665.1. Classification (NCBI taxonomy): domain Eukaryota; kingdom Metazoa; phylum Chordata; class Actinopteri; order Osmeriformes; family Salangidae; genus Neosalanx; species Neosalanx taihuensis. The sequence goes on from CM059304.1 coordinate 11,599,664, forward strand.
GGGAAACCGACTAGACGACTCGATGGAGCGGGAGAGGAGATCCGAGGACCCGCCGATCTCCCTGGATCTGACCTTCCACCTGCTCCGAGAGATGATGGAGCTCTCTAGAGCTGAACAGATGGCCCAACAAGCGCATAACAACAGAAAAATGATGGAGATCTTCGGAAAATAAAGTCATCAACATTCCCCTCCGCCAAAGATTTATTTTTATGTTTTATTTTTACATTTAGCACAAACATGATATTCTGTACCATAGTGCTGCTTTTACATCATTGTTCTAAAACGTTATTTATTTTATAGCTTTAAATTAAATTGACGGAGAGTAAATGGTCTTGTATTATAATCAGATTGTTTCATGCAAAGAAAAACTATCAATTTCTATTCTTGTGTAAGTGTTCAAAACTGTAGCATACACCGTTCTTTCACTATTAAAAAGAAATATTTTGGGTTGGTTATAGGCTATAGGAATGATATTCTTAGTAACGCATTTAGAAATTGATACTTTATCTGAAATTGAGTTCCAGTGTACCATATGTTATTTAAGTTTGTTAATAAACTTATGAGCAACCAGTAATTTTTTGTTGTGCAAGAGAATGTCTTATATTTATATTTTTCAATAAAATCTGAAAAGCAAGTTTTACACTTCTTTGTGGATATTATTAAACTCACAGGTTGAACACAAAACATAGACATTTCATTTAATAATGCTCAACTAAACGGTAAGGGACCAACAATTGCTTATCGAACCTCTGAAAAGAGTAGTTTTTGAGAAAAAAAACTGCATTAACCACAGGGATATGGTTTAATCAAACCTTACCCAATTTAAAATGTAAGAAATTAGGTCTATATAATGTATTTGTTTTTAGATTAATCCTGCAAGTCTTTAATAGCAGAACACATTCTAAAAGCAGTTTAAATGTAATAGAACAATGAGGCAGACAGAATGTGAGCCTTAAATAGTTACTCAAGTAAACTTCAGCCATTGTGTTTCTAAAACACTAGATCCATGTGAGTAGACCTAATTACACTGGCATTCACTGAATGAGACAATTAGCCAAAAGAAACAGAGATGAAGTGCATGTGTCACAATCCCTGACCCTCCCAGTCAGGAGAAACCAAACCAAACGAGCGGCCAGTCTGTGTGTGTGTGCGTGTGTGTCTGTGTGTGTGAGTCATCACATACTGTTCAGCCTGACGCCCAAAGACATCTTATTACAGGCCTGAAAAAAACTGTACAGGCATTGAAAGATGCTCTCAAGTGATTGGATAGGATTCAATGGCTGATTCTACATCCAGTTTTTTGCCAGCCAAGTCACCTTCAGTGAGACATGAATAAGGTTGCCTGGCGTTAGCTCAGCAGGGTATAGCTCCAGTATAACCTATGGTGAGAGGTAGGTTGCCACTCAGCCCACACATTTCATACGCCATGGTGATGTGAAACTGCCGTCAAATGAATTTGCAGCGGCTTTTGAGGAGATGAGCCGGGGTACACTGCAGTACAGGAGGAGGGTGGGTCAACGTGTCCTCACATCCTGTATAATAACAGAGGAGCCTGCACATCTCAACAATCTTCATAATCATACCCGATTCTTTGTGCGTGAGTGTCCAGTGTGTGTGAAGCATAATGAGGCCCCATGAGCAGGGTCCACCACACACACACACACACACACATATACACACACACACACACACACACTTGCACACACACCCCTCCGCTGGTCTGGAAGGAGATGATGAAGAGGATTATTATACAGTCCCACTCATGTTGTGATCTCAGCTTAGGCACTGAGACATGTGAAATAGGCCTGTCCACTGACAGCCAAGAAGAAGAGATGCAAGGGAAGGAGGAAGTCATGGATGAAGGAGGCTGGAGGCCACAGGAAATGACTTCAGGCCCAAGTGAAGACATGTCAGCCTAACAAACTCACAAAGAGTTTGGATTCAAAGTACAAGAGGGCTGTCAATGGGCAAATTATTATTTTCACAATTTAAACATGTCAAATTGATGGTTAATTTGTGTTTTAAGACACTTTCTGCTTCATGTGTGCTAATTGGAATGATGTAGATTTTTTTTTGTTCTATCCTAACAACCCTTACGATCTGATCCGCTTTCATAAAAAAAAAAATCACACCAGACAGCAGAGGATGTGGATCAAGTTAAAAAGCTTTAGCTCTAATCATTTTCTACTGAGGTTGATCTGAAGATGGTCACCTACATAGGACATGGAAAGACACACAACAGTGCTGAAACCCTGAACAACAAATCAGGGAAGAAATACCTAAATGAGCTGTGTTTGGTTCAAAGCAAAACATTCAAGCAGGGAAAATAAAATTATAGTTCTCTATAAAGCATCAAAAGAAAAACAAAAGTGGGTAATGAATTATTCACACATGCTTTTCTTTAATTACCCCAACATAAGTACTCCATTTGTGACGTTGACCAGGTTAATGGTTGCAATTAAGTACTGCTATTAGGTAAACAATCAAGTTAATCATCGTTCCACCTAACCTGACCCAGGTAAACCCCTGTCCAGAACTTTCCATCTCTCCCTGTAATCATTCTCAGATCCAGGTAGAAAAAGCCTATCAATGCCCCCCCCCCCCCCCCCCCCCCCCCCACTGAGATTCACCCCCCCTCAGAACTGAACTCAGACCAGAGTCTACAGGTCTCATCCCTCTAGGTGGCTATAGCTCCGCGGCGAGGCGACTAGGGCGGGGCGGTGCTTCTGGCAGCGCTCTGTGGTGGGGTGACCACAGGGGGTGCAGCACTGAGCACACCACCACCAGGTACAGTCCCCAACCCAGCATTGGCACCTTCCTCTCCTTCATCCACCACCTCTTCATCATCATCATCTGCAGAAAGAAAGTGGGCAGTGAGAGGGGAAATCAATACTAAAACCAACTAGTGCTTTTGTCCAGGACTACTCTGGAAAACGGCTAATTCTTTGAGAGGGTTACTATTTTTATACTCTTTAAAGAAAGACAAATTAATGAGGCCAACATGATTCTCAGGCTTTTATCGTAGACTGACATTTTGTTTGCCATGGGCTGGACTTTGTATACTTTTAGTAATGAAGACATTATTACAGGCACAGGTGGTTCTACAAAGTAATCGTTACTTTCGCTAAATGGATGGACTATCTCACAACATCAGGTTTGCAAAATTAGCGAAACTCATCAGCACAACAGATCAGTTAACATAAAACTACAATTGGTTGCTGAATGCTGACATGTGATTGGGTGTACTCCCACAGGAACACAATGTTCGGATGACATCATCGGCATCTTCAACTCATCCTGTCCAATCCTTACCTCCTATGAAGTCGATGCTTTGTATGGCTCGTCCCTCCTTCTTGAAGTTGACTCTGTAATGATCCATGTTGTCATAGCCACGCTCCACCTTATCCAGGTGAGACGTACTCGACACCTCCCCAATCCTCACAAAGGAACAAAACGCTAATTATTCCTTGGAAATGCATTATGTTGTACACGTGCTGTGTATATTTGAATCCATCTTTGCACATCGAAAGCATCCAGGACTCACTTTTTCAGAAGAGGTTTGGCTGTCTGTAAAACATCAAAAAAAGGAAGATTGATTAACCATGAATTCACTACAAATAACCACTACATATAAATTAAAATGGTGGAACATATAACCCTTAAAGCAGTGTGTGACTTGTGCCAGCCCACCCTAAGGTGGCTGGTTGACAGGGGAACACCAGTAGCACATAACCTCCAGGTTAAATTATCTTAAAGCTCACTTACAGTAAATCCTACTAAGGTTTTTCGAACCACACTAGCCTCCTCCCTAATTTGAACACAGCTCTCTGATCCCCAGCTTGTGTCACCTGTAGAAACACTGCCATCTCTGGCTCTTCCAGGGTCTGGATGCCCGTCTCCACGACCTTACAGCACTCTTCCAGGTGGTCGCCGTACTTCCTGGTCAGACCGCGGACGTAGTTGAGCTTCTCTTCCTGCTCAGCAGTAACCTTCCCGCTCATCTCCCTCTTCTTCTCCTCCAGGAGAGCGTACAGCTGGTCGAACCTCTCACACACCTGGGACTTCTGCCTCCTACCGTTCTCCTAGACACACACACATACACAGACACACACACACACACGCATACACAACCACTATTCAGCTTTCTCCCAATTCACATCATCTACAGCCAGATAAGAAGTTATTCCGGATGATCGTGGGGGTCCGAGTATTAATCCCTCCAGTCTGCTCTGCTCACGTTTGCAGAAAGGGCAGTGCAGTTCAATCAGCATGGCAGTCAGAGGTGACACCACCACGGTAGGGGACAGAGAGGGGGGAGAGAGGCCTGGCCTGGCTCCAGCTTCCTGTGCTGCGGGCGGGGCAGAATGAGCCTCCTCACCTCTCGTGTTCACAGCAGGATGGGTGTCTGCTTTCTTCGCATCAATTAGCTCCTTGTTTCCTATTGAGCCAGGAGAAAACGCCACTCTCCATCTCCACTGCGAAAGTGTGCGTGCGATTGTGTGTGGGCGTTCATTAACGAATCCTCTTTGTTTGCGAAACCCACTCTGCTTCTGAGACCATCACTTACAGTATGTGCAGTGCAGATAGAGAAGCTTAAGAGCAGAGAAAAAGTTCTAAGACAGGAAAAGGAGTAGGGGGAAAATAATGAATCATGCGATGCATTTCAGTTGAGTGTGTGTGAGAGTGTGTGTGTGTGCGTGATTGCTTGCTATGTGAGTTTGTGTGTGAGATTGTGTGGATGTATTTGTGTGTATGACTGCTTGCTTTGTGAGTGTGTGTGTGTGTACGAGTGTGTGTGTGGGTGTGTGTATGACTGCTTTCTTTGTGAGTGTGTCTGTGTGTGTGACTACTTGCTGTGTGTGTGTGTGACTGCTTTGTGTGTGTGTGTGTGTGTGCGTGTGAGACTGCTTGCTGTGTGAGTAAGGGGCCAGGCTCTCTCCTCCACTGGGATCCTCACCTCTATGGTCCGGCAGGTCTCCTCTAACTGACTGATGATTCCTTGGATCCTGTCATTGTTCCCCACCATCATCGCTATGCCGTCTGACAGCTCTGTCTGGGGGCCACACACACGCACACACACGGTTTGATAGACAGACGCACTCAGGAACGCACAAAACTTCTACAGTAACAGACACACCAACTAAAAACTGGCAGGAAGTCACTGGCCAGCAGCCAGCACATCCATACAGGAAGGGTCCACAGGACATGTGACAGGACGTCCTCTCTCCCGATCACTCAATCAGAGCTCAGCCCATCAGCTTCGTCCACAGTCACAGTGGGAATCACCTTCTGGGTCTGATAGATGCTGGTGAGAGGAGCCACTTCGCAGTCCTTGTGAACCCCGAACACCTTGCACATGGAGCAGGTGGGGACGCTGTGGGTCACGCAGTAGATGTTGATCTTCTCCTCCTCGTGGACCTCACACATTGGCTGCTCCTCCTTCCTCTCTGTGGTGGGCTTACTGCTGCTGCCGCCGCTGCTACACCAGGGGGGAACACGAACATGCTTTTTTAACGGGCGGAGGTTGGAAGTACATCGCCTCTGTTTTCTGTTTGTTAAATCATACATCAAGCTGGATAGGCGGAGATTGACAATTCTTGTCTTTTTGTAAATTATTCACAGTAGCATGCTTGACTGTGTCTCTCAGATTTGTTCAGCAAAACGGTCGAAGAAGGAAAAAATAGTAAAACACCTACCATGAAGAACTGAGAAACACGTAAACAAATGTTATAAATGACCCTAATCTTTCCAAAAATATGCAGCTGTTTGTGCTGTGGTTTGTGCAGAAGTTCTGTCACTATTTTATTCTCTAGATAATTACAACGAGGAAGAAGCGCTGAACATGATCTTAATGGACTACAGCCAGCAGACCATCATCGTGACGTCATAAGGTTAAACCAGCCGATGTCACATCCTGAAGTGTGGTGCAGCAGTGCAGTGTTGCCCTGTGGATGAACACCCACTCCAGAGACGCGCCAGGAGTCGCTTAGAAGCGGAGCTGAGTGTGCAGAGCGTTCCTTGTCGCATCACTTCCTGCCACTTCCAGCTACATCACCCCTCAATGTTCACTTGGACACCACTGTTTCACTGCTTCCTGTCTACCAGACAAGAGACATGAAAGGAAGTGCCGGCGCAAACACGGTCCCCCCCGCCCCCCCCTTCCCTCTCTCTTTCTCCCTCTCTCTTCCTCTCTCATCTTCCTTCTGAGCGGAAGAGAGCTTTGACTCATAAATTAAGTCTGAAGCTCAGAGCGTGATGTCGGGTGACAGGACAGTGAAGAGCTGGATTACATGGCCTAAGGGGGACTTCACTATTCTTAAAAGCACTGTGTTCTACTGCTGCATTTTCATGAGTGAAAATTGCCCCACAGATCAAAGACAAGATGGCACCGACAAAGAATACTAAAATGATTTGCAGGGAGGGGTTTCTTTCAAAAGTGTCGTGGTGTGCGCTCCTTCACCGAAACACTGACAGCTGTTAATGTTTCTGCTATGGGACGGAGAACATATGGTTAGAAGACGTCACGTACCGCGTCACTTGTCAAGTCTTATACGAGTCTATTTGAAGACCTGCGTATTCTTTATATAGTGTTTCATGTTGCACAGTGTTTGAACGTGGGATGAAAGGGAATGGACACTGGTAGAAATGTGCATCTCGGAAACAGTTTCCCTGAGTTGTTTTCTAACACCGCGAGGCAACCTTTCACCTTGGAGCCTCAGAATCTAGGTAGAGCACACAGGTACCGTCCGAAAGGTGACATTCCTTTAAGCCTCACCTGGTGGACTCCTGTTTGAACATGTCAATGATATTTTCCACCAGCAGGTTCCTCTGGAGTCCATAAACACCATGGCGGTCAAGCACTACCTCGTGCCTACAGGAGGGGCATCTGAAGCGGCCACCGGATGTTACCGACCCTCCTCTGGTTGGAAGATAGGGGTTGGAGGCCTTGACATCAGCAGAATTAAAAGTAATCAATAATATATCAAAGTATAAATGCACAGGCTTTTGAAGGTAGCTAGGCAACAGTATGGTGACATGGTAAGATTTAGACATACAGTTTCTGATACTGAAATGCTTGCTCAATCATCATACCAACTCTAAATAGATAGTCTATGCAGGCCAAGCCAATATATCTGTGGGTTTTCAATTCCAAAACTTAAATCTGCATATGCATGCTCTAGACATCTTAAGACCTGGACATGTGATTAAAGAAATGTACCTGGAATATATCATTGGCACACTTCCGACATAGGTTGTGCTGACATGGTAGAATGACCACAGGCTTCGTAAACATTTCCAGGCATATTGGACAGATCAGTTGCTTTTCCAAGTTGTCCATGGCGAATCTTCTGATCAATCGAATTTTACTGTAACCGTCAGCTTGGTCAATTCCGCATAGTCAAATTACACTTTGTTGCGTTACGTACAGCCGATAAAGTCTATTAAGTCGCTTGGGTGCCACTTGTGCTTTTGGATATCGCGTGGCCCCGATCTCTGCGCGAGCTGCTGTCAGGGCTGTTTTTAGAACCCGTCACGTGAAAGGTTGCCATGTTTACTTGCCCATATATGAAACTGATACTAACTAACTAACTAACTTGGGGCAAAAGCTTGACCAGCTGAAGGATGCCTGCACGTCGACACCATGCATGACCGGGCCATGAATCCGCTCATGACTCAGGACTGCTACATGTTCATCAAATAAATTGCCTACAAGACTGCGGATGCATTAACAATGCAACAATTAGCGGGTGGTCATTTAAGTCAGGCCTTTTACCGCCAGTATGCAGAATTCACTCAAACTTTTACGTGAATTGCACGACATTGCATGAAAACTTTTCAGCAACAGTTTCGATAGACGAATTATCAACATTCGTAAAGCTTCCGTTTTTACTCCGGACAAATTTACTAGATTACATAAACCTGCTTTCTCTAGGCTACTGGAAGCTTTCCATCCTGTTTTCAGATAGCCAGGTAAGGAAACAAATGTGGAATAACGATCGAACAGGAAATTGTAAGTTGACTAACGTATCATATTTTTACGTAGTTAATAGAGAATATGATACCAAAATGCCAGTAGACCGATAATGATTTTATAAACTTTGTCTAATGTGTGCCTACGGAGTAACTATTTATAAAATATCCTCTGGAGAATGCGGGCATCGATCCCGCTACCTCTCGCATGCTAAGCGAGCGCTCTACCATTTGAGCTAATTCCCCTGTAGTTAAAACTGTATGGCAACAAGGAAAAATTGTCCGAAATTATATTTATTCAGTTTATATAGCTTAACTAGATATTTAAGAGACTCACCGACTAATACCGGTAACATATGCATATGGTTATGAGTTATATATATAAAAAAATTTGCTGGACAATGCGGGCATCGATTCCGCTACCTCTCGAACGCTCTACCATTTGAGCTAATTCCCCATGTGGCGCTAGTTTCCATGGCAACAGAAAAAAATAGTTTGATATTTATCAACATGTTGATAAAACATGTTCATATTTACGAGAGCCAAAGTCAACATTATTCGTTTAGATAGGAGAAAGGTGTTATTTTGCCATTACGCCAGTAGATAATGATTTTCTTGGCCTAATGTGTGCATATGGATGCACAAGTTAGGATTAAAAATACAAACTGGAGAATGCGGGCATCGATCCCGCTACCTCTCGCATGCTAAGCGAGCGCTCTACCATTTGAGCTAATTCCCCGCATAAGAATGCCAAGTGTATCTCAACCATTAATATCCTGAACTTCAACGTTAACTATATATATTTTTGTTTTTATGTAAAATGCTTATCTCCATTCAATAATAGACTGATATCTAAGTCTTCAAACTGCATTTTAATAAAAAGAAACAATGTTAAGAGCTTTGCAGTAGCTTAAGTACTCCAGTTGATATGATATGCGTGTGGCTCCCTTCGATAGCTCAGTTGGTAGAGCGGAGGACTGTAGGCTGTGAAACTGTGATCCTTAGGTCGCTGGTTCAAATCCGGCTCGAAGGAGGGTGAATTTTTTTCCTCACTCTCCCTAAAACGTCTACATTGTGTTGCTCAATAGACAATACGGCCACTAATGAATATACAAACTTTTCACATATGTACATGACTGAATGTCTTTATTACAGAAAAAAGTGAATTCCTACGCAAAATTACAGTTAAGCAACTTTTTAGCATTTGAGTATTTAAAGAAAACAAAGTAACTGTCCGTTAACGATTGCCACACTTAAATACCGTATTTACAAATATCCTGGAGTTGTACATGTTAGGAGGCTTTATAAGATGTTATAAACTCATCAGTATTCCTGTACTAGTCATGCTGTTTCCTCAGGTGTACGTTCGTTGTCCATCACCAATCAGCTGTGTCTTCTCACTTGCATTGACTTGCTGAGTTATAATGGGGGTGTCAGCATCTGAAGAGAGGAAACAAGCTGTTTTTGTTTTGCCTCATTTACATTTTTATTAATTTAGCAGATGCATCGTTTAATCTGGTTGGCATTTACCATTTCAGCACCCTTCAGATGTTCATAAAATGTCTAGTTATGTCTTTATATCTTGACGAGTATACAGATCTATTAGCTTCTTACGCAGACGTTGCCTTCTTTAACCCATAGTGCTCTTAAAGTGTCTCTTACAAAGAAGAAACAAGTGTTTGAATGATAGAGTAGAATTTTTTTAACAAACAGCAAATGTGTCATAATATAAGTGTTTATTATATAAGTGCTTATTCAGTATCAAATTTGTTAGCAGTGATTGCTGGAAACAAAATCCATTGTTTGTCTTTTTTTTTATCAAGATGTGGCCTAAAATAACTGCCACGGAAACACATTTAGTGAGGTGACGCAGAGACTGTAATTATTGGTTATGTAGATGACTGCAGTAAACATGAAAAAAGACCCTCCCACTGTTATCTGGAACCAGAACAATGGATCACATGCACACATCTGTCTCAAGCATCAACCACACATTCAGAAGTAAACAATGTTATTCAGTGGGGTTTGCAAGCTGAGCTATTGACGTTATAGAGTTAATTAAAGAGTTACTGAGCCTATGAAGTGGTGAATGTGGCGCTGTGTTTTGAGCAGGCTACTCACCAACACACAAGCCTGGCATAGCTTCATACCCAAGCTCCTGCGTGTGTGTGCGCGCGTGCATGTGTGTGTGTGTGTGTGCATGAGACTCACCCGTTTCCATGTCTGTCCGGATCTGCTCCTCCAGGTCCTCTGGAGAAGCGTAGCTGTCAGGGTCTTCCTCCCCGGGCAGGTGGGGTTTACACTTCCCACAGCAGCAGTTGAAGCAGCAACACAGACAGCAGCAGAGGTAGCAGCCAGTCAGCACACCACACACAGCAAACAGCCCCTGAGGACGCAAGATCAAAAAACACGGTTCAACATTCACCACCCAAAACAACTCTGTGTTACTGGACTGCACAGGGAGGGTGAACAAACAGTAACAAGGGTCCGATACAGGCTACTGGAGGGGGGGATCTTCACATTGAAGCCAGGAAAGGAAATGAGGAAACACATACTGTACATCAGTGGTCTTCAACCCTGGTCCTCAGGACCCACTGTCCTGCATGTTTTGGATGTTTCCCCCTTCCCACACACCTGATTCTAATGCATGATCGTTTACCAGGATTCTTCAGAGCTAGATAACGACCCATGCATTAGAATCAGGTGTGTTGGAGCAGGGAAACATCTAAAACATGCAGGACAGTGGGTCCTGAGGACCAGGGTTGAAGACCACTGCTGTACATGATCTCAAAAGAGACAGAGAGATCTACTGACCTTTGCCCACCAACTGGACAGAAGGAAGTATGTGTTGACGTTCTCCTCTCCGAACTGCTGGGCCACATACAGCCCCAGGGAACCGTATTTGTCGTAGATGTTTCTCTTGGTGGCGTCAGACAGGACGCAGTGGGCGTTATTCAGTTCCTTAAACTTATCAGTGGCGTCCGGATTCTCAGGGTTCTTATCTGGGTGATATCTTAACGCAAGCTTTCTGCAGAAAAAAAAGAAAGAAAAGAAAAAGATTGTGAGGATAATTTACATGAAATTAGTTGATGAAGAAGTTTAACTTAATTGGAGGTGTCATAAAGAGACAAGAGAAAAAGAACAGGGGTTTAAGTGAGGCCTAAAACAATGAATAGACTAGATATTGGTTACTTGAGAATGCTTGATTCATGTGTTTTCCAGAGTAGTATTTAATAAACATATATTTGAAGGATGTTAAAGAAAAATCCAGTTATGTCTTTTTACATTCTAAATTCCACCTCAACTAATGTTTGCATCAAGATTTTATGATGCCAAGAGCTTGCACGCTCTTTCATTTTTAATAAAGGCAACTAGCTCTAGAACTGCTGCTGTGATTACATATTCATTAACAACAAAGTGCTGCTCCAACACTAACAATGTGAATTGTCCCAAAAGTGAATTTAAATTAGATTAATTAAAGAGTACTTATGTAGAGGCGTGTGTATGAGTTCGAAAGGAATACATGTTTATTAAGCCGTGTGTGACTTGTTTAAAGAACCAGGGATGAGAATTGATTACTGAAAAACACAAGATCAATGAAAGTATAAAAGTCAAGGATTCAACAAAAAATCCACGCAGAAAGGAATTACCTTAATTCCCTAAACAACTCTTCAGATACAGATTTTTCGAGAAAGATAATAGATAAAGAACTCCGTGTAACAACAACATCTTCCAATATCTGGCGGTCAGATCACCCTGTCACCAAGTAACAACACTCTGCATGTCAGCCATGTCAACAGCAGCACTGTTCTCCTTCCACCAGGACCCCGGCGGCCTCCATTACAGCCGCTCTCCCAGGAACAGATCACTTCTTGCGGCTGCCATGTGTAGCAGAGGAAGTGGAAGAGTGTGCATAGAAAGAAGGGCTGCAGCCATGCTGACAGGGCCATGCAATTCTCAACAGGGGGGGGTGTGATTTGTTTTCAAGCACTCGCGGGTGGGCAAACAGACACCACACACACACACACACACACACACACACACAGACGTAGGTACTTCAGGGTCTGTTGAAAGGAAACGAACGTAAAAAGAAAAGAAGGAAAAAGATGAAGAAGCGTAGCAACAGTGTTTCATAAGACCTGACCTGCGATGAACGAGGCCTGCCATCTGCTCTGCAGTATTAATATTTCAGTTTCGTGGAAGTCATATTGTATTCATAGAGCTGTCAGACAATCATTGGCTGTGATTATAAAAGGTCCTGTATCAGTTAGCCATTCTCCGAAAGTATTGTCTTCTTCGGTTTTCTTCCATGACCTCCAAAGACAAATCATTACACAAAATTCTGTTCATGTTGTTACCTTTCAGTGTCTGTAAGGTATAATCACTGTAATCTCTTCCAACCCATTTCAACAAACAGACCCTGGCAACCTCATTCTACAGTCAACAGAAACAAGGTAACCTCTTTCAATCCACAGACACGGACAGCAGTCACTTCACCTCTCATTAAATAGTCTGTGCAGTGCCTCGTGTTGGTGCTGACATCGCGCTTGCAATGCACCTGCAACGAGCTCCAGCGCGTCGCAAATGTCATAGGAAAGGTCACTCCAGCCCTAATTGTCTGAATGATTAGCGATCCGTCAGCCAATAGAGACGCTCGTTTTGGCTGTTAATTCCCTGTGTGTGCGTCGTGGGTCACACGTCACCTGACACAATCAATGTTCTGCATCTGTGTGGGGTCTTCAATGTGTTGTTCACTACCTGTACGATTTCTTGATGTCGTCCTGTGTGCAAGTCTTGTCCAGACCCAGAACCAGATAGAGAGCCTCTCCCGAGGTGGAGAGAGTGCGCTGCCTCTGCTCCGACATCTCACGTCCTCAGCACCTGTTCAGCACAGGTGGGGAGATATCACCTGAGGACTTCCTCTTTCTGCACCTCAAGCAGCCTTTTCTGAAAGCTCCACCACTCATAACAGCACGGTTCCTTAAACATCGGTCGGGCCTAATGTTCCACAGCAACATCCGATTGTTACACATCTGTCACGCTTATATCAGAGACCCCATTAGTGACCAAATGCCACTAGTTTCCCCCTGCATGAGCACCACTCACACAGTGCTCTGAACACATGACGTCGGGAGATATGTGGTTGTTGAGTTTCACCGATCTGCCCGTCTACGGTTAGAGCATCAGGCCTATTCATTATTTACAGAGATGTTATAAATAGCCGCGTATTTTATAGTCACAATAGAAGCTACCAATTGAACATACATTTCACCCACTTACTCTATATTTCCACTACAAGTCCTGTGTTATGTCAATATATCTGGACCCTGGATCCAAATCCATTAAAACAACGTCTCGCATTGAGACCAGAAGTATGAATCTGTCATTCGGCGATTAACTTGACCTTTTCAACAAACAGACAAACACAAAAAAATGTTCACACACCCGACTGATGGATGGAAGCAGGTGCTCTGTAGGTGCTCTCTCCCTGGTGATCTGGTGATTCTACCTGTTCCTTTCCCTCTGATCCAGAGCTTCAGTCATTTACCCCTGGTGAGACAGTCAGGTCAATGGAGTCAGGTATCCACTCTCAGGGCCTCTGGATCACTGGTTCGCTGAGAGATGAATAAAACATAGTTGTCAGGGCCTCAGGTTTCTCTGGCCCATGGTAGCTGGCGAGATGGGAGAATTTAGTGATGACAGGATTAGCTAATGAGTGTTAAATTGCCACTGTTGTTCTTCCTGGGTCTCCAACATGATTGAGATCTCCAGTATGGTTCAGTTCTACCATGACAGACTATTCAGGGCTGTTCGTGTCCTGTTGAATCTAAGGGAAGCTTCAGCACAGCAACATGCTTCAGTGGAAGTCTGACTTTCAAGTTGATGAGGTTCTATATACAGTTGTGGTCAAAAGTTTACATACACTAGTGAAGATCATGTATGCCATGGCAATATAGGGTTTTCAATAAACTCTACAACTCTTATTTTTCTGTGATGGAATGATAAGGAGCACATATTTCTTTGTCACAAAAAACATTCATGAAAATTTTTTCTTTTATGAATTTATTATGGGTCTTTTGAAAATGTGACAAAATCTGCTGGGTCAAAAATATACATACAGCAATGTTAATATTTGGTTAAATGTCCCTTGGCCATTTTCACCTCAATTAGGCGCTTTCGGTAGACATCCACAAGCTTCTGGCAAGCTTCTGGTTGAATCTTTGACCACTCCTCCTGACAGAATCGGTGCAGTTCAACTAAATTTGTTGGTTTTCTGAGTCGGACTTGTCTCTTCAGCACAGTCCACATATTCTCTATGGGGTTTAAGTCAGGACATTGGGAAGGCCACTCTAAGACCTTAATTCTAGCTTGATTTAGCCATTCCTTCACCACTTTTGATGTATGTTTGGGGTCATTGTCCTGTTGGAACACCCAACTATGTCCAAGACCCAACTTTCTGGCTGATGATTTTAGGTTTTCCTGCAGAATTTGGAGGTAGTCTTCCTTCTTCATTATTCCATTTACTTTCTGTAAAGCACCAGTTCCACTGCCAGCAAAACAGGCCCACAGCATAATACTACCACCACCATGTTTGACGGTAGGTATGGTGTTCTTGGGGTGAAAGGCCTCACCTTTTCTCCTCCAAACATATTTCTGGTCATTGTGGCCAAAAAGCTCAATTTTAGTTTCGTCTGACCACAGAACTTTCCTCCAGAAGGCCTTGTCTTTGTCCATGTGATCAGCAGCAAACTTCAGTCAAGCCGTAAGGTGCCGCTTCTGGAGTAATGGCTTCCTTCTTGCACGGCAGCCTCTCAGCCCATGGCGATGTAGAACACGCTTGACTGTGGACACTGACACATGTGTTCCAGCAGCCTCCAACTCATTGCAGACTTGCTTTTTGGTGGTTCTTGGTTGACTCTTGACCAACCTGACCAATTTTCTCTCAGCAGCAAGTGATAGCTTGCGTTTTCTTCCTGATCGTGGCAATGATACAACTGTGCCATGCACTTTATACTTACAAACAATTGTTTGCACAGTTGATCTTGGGACCTGCAACTGCTTTGAAATGGCTCCAAGGGACTTTCCTGACTTGTTCAAGTCAATGATGCGCTTTTTCAGATCCGTGCTGAGCTCCTTAGACTTTCCCATTGTAGTATTTCTGGCTGAGTCTAGTGAATGTGTCAAACAAGCCCTATTTACATGGACTGAAAGAAGTCCCCAGCTGGAGTCAATCATAATCACTCGTAAGAAGTTAGGAGGCCATGCCAAAAAGCAAATTGGATTGAAACAACTTTTTCTACATCACCAAATTGGTAATTCAAGGTGCTGTATGTATATTTTTGACCCAGAAGATTTTGACACATTTTCAAAAGACCCATAATAAATTCGTAAAAGGACCATTTTTCATGAATGTTTTCTGTGACAAAGAAATATGTGCTCCTTATCATTCCATCACAGAAAAATAAGAGTTGTAGAGTTTATTGAAAACCCTATATTGCCATGGCATACATGATCTTCACTAGTGTATGTAAACTTTTGACCACAACTGTATCTTTAATCAGCTAAAGAAACACAAGACAAAGAGACAGACAGCACAAGAGCATCCTCTGGTGGTAGACTTAGATACGTCTGTAAAGAAAAAAAGCAACTATTTACCTTTTCAGCATCAGATGGGATATTGATCATGTTCAGCATTCAACATCTGTATGTTAGTGCTTATGTTTACCTTGGTTAATGTAGTCATTATAATTTTTGTTTGTACTTTTTCTTCAATCATAGCTACGGTTAAAATCGTGGTGGTATTTTACCGTTTACCCATAACATCCAACCAAAAAACTAACAATTTGATGCCTCTGCTGCCCCCTATAGGAGGCCACCTTGAGGGTGTTTCCTGTAGAGGCAGTCTTTCACCACTAGATGACGCTGTGCACTTTGGAATGTTTGATACTAGAGCGCTCGTCATCCAGCTCACGTTTAATGGATTTCAACACAACACAACACTACAAATCAAGTTCTGAACAGTGAGAATTGCCTCTTTTCATTTAATTGCAGTTTCTTTGGCATCTCATCTCAGCTCTGGCTGAGTACTGCGATCATCTATTAAATTGTAATTCAGTAAAATGATGCTGTGTATACAAACAGTACAAATTACACTAGTGAATGATTGTTTTATAGTAAATAAACAGTCACCTTACATTGATAAAAAGTGTGCTGATTTGTAAACAGTCTTTGGCTGACAGCACTATATCTTTGTTCCCAAATAATAGTGATAGTTTTATAACAGGTAAATCAATTAAGAAGCAGAGAGGTCCTCAAACCTTATGGAAAGTCACAGGGGGTGGGGAGTGGGGGGCGGGGGCAAGGGACCCGGGGCCGAGGATGGGGACGGGACTGCAAGCAGATACCTGTAGCTCCTGAGGGGGTTCAGCAGGTATGCAACTCACCTGTGCGTCACCTTCCATTCCACCCCTGAGGCCCCAGCTGGGACTGTGGCAGATAACTATGTCTGTCAAGGGACACGTGTGTGTGTGTGTGTGTGTGTGTGCTGTGTGTGCATGTGTGTAGTGTGTGTGTGCTGTGTGTGCGTGTGTAGTGTGTGTGCACGTGTCTACCTACTGTGGTTACAAAATGGCTTCCTTAATAATAGTTAAACACAAACATGCACATATGCAAACAATACACACTCACACACACACACACACACACACACACACACACACACACACACACACACACACACACAGACACACACAGGCATCTGTAGGAGTGTGCATGTGTTCACTAATCTACACTTTGGGATACATACCAGAGAATCTTGTTTCATGGTGGCTAGGAGGAAATGGAATTTTGGAACAAATGGACTAAATAACAGCACCAACACCACTGTGCTAGATTTCACACTGATATTGAGAGACGTTTACATTTATCAACGCTTCAACGTCATTTTGTGCTCCTCTGTCATTGGTCCAGTCTCCATTCAGGGCAACTGACTAGTTTTGGCTTTAATTTTCAACAATGTTGCCTTGGTTGCCTGGAAAAGACACAGGACTTTGTGGCAGGGGGTGTGATTGGGTGGAATAGCATTGTGAGCCAGGCAGGGGGGGGGGGCAGGGGGGTTTAGAAAGGAAGGGGGTGGTTCTCTCATTATGACCTCAACTGGCAGTGAGCCTGACTGTTGCCATGGCGCAGCTCACCATTGTCCACTAGTCCCCTGCATGAGACCCTGTTAAAGATGGTTTTGGGAAAGTGGCAAAATTGACATTCTTTGTTCTTGGAAAGGCTATTAAAAGCTCCCAGGTAGTATAGGATTTATGAATGAAACCATTCTAAAGTAGGTATATTAAAGTATATA
Source organism: Neosalanx taihuensis (assembly GCA_030340665.1). Lineage (NCBI taxonomy): Eukaryota > Metazoa > Chordata > Actinopteri > Osmeriformes > Salangidae > Neosalanx > Neosalanx taihuensis. The sequence goes on from CM059304.1 coordinate 11,616,987, forward strand.
TACTTTATATAAATATACTTAGGTATATATAAGTGTGTATAAATATACTTAGGTACATTTTTGACTGCTGTTTTGGGTTACGTGATCAAATTCCCACTCCCTTTTGTGCTTACATCTTCCAAATTTTAAATGACAAACTATTCCAGAATAAATGGAATAACAATTACAAAACAATGACAGAGGCTGTAGTTGATTAATTGTGGGTAGCTGCCACACGCAGCCATTTGCAGACAATAGTCGGTCCAGTCTGTAATTCTTAAGAAGAAGGAAGAAGAAAAAAAAACTAATTAAGAAAACTGTTGCTTTCCAACTTTGTCTGGCGTTATAGAACTGTTTGTAGAGAGTCCCACTCAAGTAGTCTACAACTGGATGACTCATGCAAGGAAGGTAATCACAGGCAATGATGTGGACCTGCTGCAGGGCAAACCCCGTTATGGTGGAATACCCTTGTGGAGGTCCGTGCCGTCTGCAAATGACTGCTCAAATCGGTCTCGGGATCACCCTGAACCTATAGCCAATAGCGTATCCTTTTACAAAACCATGGCATAAAAAGGACGAATCACTATTGGCGTTGTAGACGTTGCCTTGCTGCGATTGGATAAACCTCAGAAGGGGCGTTTTTTAGTGTTAGATTCAACAGCTCCATCTTTGGCAGGTGGTGTGTATGAGGTTATGGTGTGTTATGCTGAAACTACACTGTTTAGCAAGATTAGGTAGTAGTAGAGCAATTTACGTGTCTTTTGGTTCACGTTGATTTTTTGTTTAAAATTTTTGGTGGTTATTTTCGCCATGTTTCAATTGACGTTGGACTAGTGCTTCAGATTGATGGACGTCGGGTTTCCCTCTAAAGCAGACACGCTGTTTTAATGACAGCGTGGTGAAGTACTCCTGTTAATAATCCTGGAATTGACACACAAAAAAGAGAGAGAGATTAGAATTATGCCTCAAGCGAGTTTACTAGCTTTAAGACACTGAATGAAAACCACCACTCTAAAAGGGCAAGTTAAAGGAAGATATTTTATTTCCCTAGGATTTCTTGCAGTTCATTCACCGGTGCATCAGATCTGATGGTGCCTTTTGTTTTGATGGGGGGACATACTGGGGAGATGAAGACCGTCTGATAGGAGGATTTCTTTACCTGGAAAAGAAAAATGAGGAAGCGATTTTATAAACATACAGAAAATATACAGGCCTTGTCCTTTGAAGGCCCGGATTTGTGCGAAATAATAAGGAAGAAAAAAGGGGCAGCATGGGTGCAATCCGACTAGAATGAGACCAAAGGAAAGGTTGCGAGAAGAGAAATACAGAGACGATATTATTAATGACGAGGATTTGGTCAAGTTTGAAGTCAATCAGAACAAAATAACTTTACAGGGATTTCCCTACCAAGTAAAACGAGAAATACTCTGCAACAATCCCCCCCCCCCCTCCTGCCCCCCATTGCCTGGCTTTGCATTCAATTCTGCACGTTTTGAGCTCTCAACACACTGGGGGATCCTTTTTCTTTCTTATTTTGAGTTTTGACCTGGATTGAGCTGTGTTTTTAGTTCAATGGAAGTATGTTATCAGCTGCCGGTCTTGCCTCTGGACAGGCCGGTTCCCAAGCATGTTCTCAGCCGGAGGGGAGCCATCAGTTTCAGCTCCAGCTCGTCTCTCTTCGGCGCTCCTGATCCCAGACAGCTGTCACAGGTACAACTACCCTCAATATTGCACTGTGATCCTTTTCTATTCTATGATTTCTCCATGTCTATTAGGTAGATGGCCTTTTTTAAGGCCTAGACCGTGTAGTGTTTTGATAAATTCAGATATTCAATATCAGAAAACATTGCAAGTGGTTGTATTGTGTTTCCCAACTATGCACACTTGGTATAAATGTGAAACACCAACGTTTGTAACTCTTTATCCTCAGCTTAAAGCAGACAGGGGGACGTGCATGGTGATTGGAGACAGACTAAAGTGTCACCTTGCTTTTAAGCCATCACATCAGCTGCTGCTGACACTGCTTAGTTTAAAGCTCTGGGTCTACCCACTGCAACATGTGGCCACAGAACTGCAAGCATGATTACTATGTGTCCTTCACGTTGAACGATTTAACCAAATGATAACCCTACTTAGCTGTTCATTTGAAAGCCTTCCTTTTGGCAATACTGTTTCTATTGGTTTTGTCAATAAAATAGGAAGTTCCAATAATCCAACACTGCAGCTGTTGACTCAGTTCTCTGAAATGTGGATGGCTAAACGACTCCCCAGTGTTGTCCATAACTTCTGTCCGTTTCAAATCAGAAAAATTTGATTTAAACCGGCACGTTCAATCTGGACCTTCGGCTTTCCGCTCCAACTGTATTCATTGAACCCTACCTCGAATGTATTACCAGACTTGTTGAGTGTACGGCCATCCATTAGGCCTTTGTCAAGCACACTGCTCTACATAACCAGCCATGTGTGTCTGAGGGGAGGGAGATATGTGAGAGACCAGCATCCTGGAGCCTGGGGGGCTGACATTATCTCCCCAGAGAGAGACAGCCTTCGGTCAGGGCACTGCAGAGTGGATGGCCTGACCAACAGGAAGGCCTCATATGTCCATCTGTCATCTCTTACTATGTTGAAAGCGATATGCACCAGAAGGGGATTGTGGGATAGCGATGGGGCTCTGGTATTTGGCCACACATTAGGAGGCCTGTTCTGGGCCAGCACAGTGTGACGAAGCTAGTTTCACCCCCACTCCTCACTGCCACCCACAACCTCTACATTGCCCCCCCACCCACACACCATACACACCACACACACTCCATACACTATACACACCACACACTCCATACACCACACACACATACACACCACACACATTCCATACACTCCACACACACTCCATACACTATACACACCACACACTCCATACACCGCACACACATACACACCACACACATTCCATACACTCCACACACACCACACACTCCATACACTACACACACATACACACCACACACACTCAATACACTCCACACACACTCCACACGCACCACCCACACTCCACACACACAGTCAAACCCCCGGCCCCCAGGAGGAGACCCCCACCAGTTGGATAGCTGGATCACACACACGCTGTTTACTAACACAGACTGGGGTCCATTGTGTTTCTGGGACCTGTTTGTTCGTTGTCTCCTGTGAGTGGGCCAGAGTTCATCTCTAATGGCTGGGGTGTGCTCTCATTGTGCTCTGTCTGTTGTGAGGAAGAAGAAAAAAAGTACACTCGCCACGAGCAGCAGGCTTTGTAGTGTTAAGTGGTGTTCCCCAGAAAGAAAAAAAGAAGGATCACCTGTGTATCATTTGGGTAAAGGTGATACTGAGTGTTACTGAGAAGAAGGCCTAATGCAGGGTGAAACAAAGACACAGCTACGAAGAGGAAACTCTTCATGAGTTGTTTTTCCTCCCAGACAAGCTGGAAGTCACATTGCCAGACCTCTCTCTCCTCTCGCATTATTTTTCTATTGGTTAGTGTAGGGATTGATCAATGACACACACACACACACACACACACACACACACACACACACACACTTTACACATAAAGTCAACACCGCTGCAGTAACTGAGTGTTCTGTACTGTACAGGCAGGCCATGGTTCTGACAGCCACAAGTAGTCCTTTGCCAAGGAGTAATTACTTGACTCTTTAAACATTGTGTTTGTGTTCCCTGTGCCATGCGGCCCCCCGAGGGCCTGGGGATGTCCTGGGTGTCCGCTGTGTGTTTTGCCCTGCGGTTCCACAGCACTGTTTGTGGTAGGGAGGACGGGCTACCGTTCCAGGGGAGGCTGGGAGACATGTGCCCTGGCTCTGGAGGCAGCGGTTTGGCCCCGTGCCAAACTCACAGATGGTCGGAGTATCAATCCCCCTTTCTCTTTGGCTCGGGCGTTCCGCTCACACACAGACTCTTTGGTCGCTTCCTTTCTCTCTCTCTCTCTCTTTGTCTCTTTATTTCTCTCGTTCTCTCTCTCTCTCTCTCTCTCTCTCTCTCTCTCTCTCTCTCTCTCTCTCTCTCTCTCTCTCTCTCTCTCTCTCTGACTCAATCACACAAGCGGGCATTTTCTCACCCCCTCTTTCAAATGAAGACATTTCCTCTTGTAAACAGTGAAAAGAGCAGGCTTGAAGAAAAGATGAAGTCACCAAAGAATGTGTTTTTTTAGTGCTGGGGATGGATGTGAATGGGTGTAAAATATGCTGCTGGAGAGGAGTAGTGAGCGTGGAGTCAAATGAAAGGCCTCATTTACACACGGCTTGTGTTGGCAGTGTTCTAGAAGTGTATTAGACTGCTGTTAAGGTTCTGGTATCAGAACCTGGCTGATAAGTCAATGGGTTGAACATCGTGACACCGGTTTAGAACATGCCAGTTGGTGTCTACTCTTGGATTGCCGAAGTGAACTTTAAACAGTGAGCTTTTTACACCCTGGGAGAGAAATTCGGCAGATTAGATTGGCACACGCTATGAAAAGGTCTTGGTTTGTGGAGCTCGGCAGAGGACACAGCCTACGAATCATGTGCTTTACATTACGTCCACACACTGAACCCTTACATGAAGAATCCCATCCACCAGGGACATTCACATGGCTCTGTTTCTGTCAGTCTGTCAGCCTGTCTGTCTATCTGTCAGGTCTGGCCCTCTGTCTGCCTGTCTGCCCGTCTGTGTCTGCCTGCCTGCCTGCCTGCCTGCCTGCCTGCCTGCCTGCCTGTCTGTCTGTCTGCCTGTCTGTCTGTCTGTCTGTCTGTCTGCCTGTCTGTCTGATATTGACATCTTTCATGTTGTGTGTAACTGAGATATCTGTCCGTGTCTGTCTGTCTGCCTGCCTGCCTGCCTGCCTGCCTGCCTGCCTGCCTGCCTGTCTGTCTGTCTGTCTGTCTGCTATTGACATCTTTCATGTTGTGTGTAACTGAGATATCATAATCAGTTAGTCAACAGATGCTCTGTATTGATGAGAGCCGTTGGTCACGTGGTTTACAACCCAGAGAGGGAGAGATTAGCAGATAATGTGAAACTCTCCCACAAGAACAGGAGAATGCAGGGTGGCTAGCCTTCCTGTCTACACACACATGTTTTTTTCTTTCTTCTGCGTTCCGCAGGAACAGCAAGTGTTAAAACGGCACGCTTTTATTGGAAGGGAGTCAGTTTGTTGATCTTAACCATGACGATAAGGTTTTGGGCCGATGCCGTTGGATTGACGTAGTCTCAGGATGTGGTAAGAATACTGAAGGAGCCTGCTGTTTCGCAATCCGCCTGCTCTTAACCTCTTCACTGCCAGAACCGAAGCCTGCGCTGAAGCAGACTGTGTGACTTCCAGGGAGAGGCTGGTGACTGGCAGCAGCTCTGAAACTCTGGGTTTGGGTCTTGGAACAGGACGAAGTGCTTTGTTTCCTCAGATACAGGCATGCTGCCCTCTCTGTCTTTCTCTCACCCCTCCCCCTTACTCAGGGGGGCCTCATGGTCACATGACAACCATTGTTTCTAAGCTGCTGTGTCGAGTGCATCAGGCTTTGAGAATGTGTTTCAACATATCAACGCACAGACACGAACAGAGTCAAACATTCCTTGTTTTGGTTAGAGAGAGGGCCATTAAAACACATGTATACGAGCCTCTTTTTAAAGTACCTTGTTTATAGAAGCCTTAAATTAGTTTATGACACTTCTCCTGACAGGAAAGAAAAAGAGCTCTGATTTCAAACATGTGATTACAGTGGCGGTCTGCTTTGGTCTGCAAAGGAAACGTGTTCTGACTGACTGGTAACTTCCACACACACCCTGCACCTCCACACACACCCTGCACCTCCACACACACCCTGCACCTCCCCTCCACACACACCCTGCACCTCCACACACACCCTGCACCTCCACACACACCCTGCACCTCCCCTCCACACACCCTGCACCTCCACACACACCCTGCACCTCCACACACACCCTGCACCTCCCCTCCACACACCCTGCACCTCTCCTCCACACACACCCTGCACCTCCCCTCCACACACACCCTGCACCTCCCCTCCACACACCCTGCACCTCCCCTCCACACACACCCTGCACCTCCACACACACCCTGCACTTCCACACACACCCTGCACCTCCACACACACCCTGCACCTCCCCTCCACACACACCCTGCACCTCCACACACACCCTGCACCTCCCCTCCACACACACCCTGCACCTCCACACACACCCTGCACCTCCCCTCCACACACCCTGCACCTCCCCTCCACACACACCCTGCACCTCCACACACACCCTGCACCTCCACACACACCCTGCACCTCCCCTCCACACACCCTGCACCTCCCCTCCACACACACTCTGCACCTCTCCTCCACACACACCGTGCACCTCCCCTCCACACACACCCTGCACCTCCCCTCCACACACCCTGCACCTCCCCTCCACACACACCCTGCACCTCCCCTCCACACACCCTGCACCTCCACACACACCCTGCACCTCCCCTCCACACACCCTGCACCTCCCCTCCACACACACCCTGCACCTCCCCTCCACACACCCTGCACCTCCACACACACCCTGCACCTCCCCTCCACACACACCCTGCACCTCCCCTCCACACACACCCTGCACCTCCCCTCCACACACACCCTGCACCTCCACACACACCCTGCACCTCCCCTCCACACACACCCTGCACCTCCCCTCCACACACCCTGCACCTCCACACACACCCTGCACCTCCACACACACCCTGCACCTCCCCTCCACACACACCCTGCACCTCCCCTCCACACACACCCTGCACCTCCCCTCCACACACACCCTGCACCTCCCATCCACACACCCTGCACCTCCCCTCCACAACTAGGACCCACTACTCAGGAGGAAACATTCTGTGTATGAATCTCCGCACGTGCGTGCGTGTAACACTGTGTTTGAGTTTATGGGAATCCTGTTGGTTTCCTCCTTGGCATGACCCTGGTCTGTGACCTGACAGTCTTCAGTTTCTCTTTATGACTCACTACATGGGGAAGTTAGATTTGTATCACTGGGCCTCGAATCGGGAAGTGTGGAATGAACTGCCAGCTGTGTTTTAATCAGCGTACTGTCCTCTAGCACGGCCCTATCAATAACACACAGGCAGCCTGGGCTCTCTGGCAGGTTTGGAGGGTTTAAGCTGTGCTGCTTGTTATGCGAATGGCCCAGATCTCTATCGACATGTGAGAGGTGGGATGACTGTTTAAAACGCACACACACACACACCTAGTGACACACACACACCTAGTGACACACACACACACACTTAGTGACACACACACATGAAAAGAGAAGAAAAAGATAAGTGTTATTGCAGACACAAAGGCTGCAGACACACCTCAGTTTAACAGGAGTCTTCAAAGACAAACATGTTTACCTAAGAAGCGGTCATTAACTGTCTTATACACAAACCGTTTTAACAACCGAAAACCATAATGTTCATGTTGTGAAGTCAAAGTTGATTCAACCATACCTGTGCAAACCCATGTCAGTAACACTAAACCTCTCGGCTTGTTCTCAGCTTTGTGATTTAATCAAACATTCACAGACTGAGGGCATGCCGGCACACGCCTGCTGTGACATCATCAAGGTGCAGCCTTCGGTAGCTTAGCTCTTCAAACCCTGAACCACGTTGACCCCGGCGAATCCTCCTAAACTTGAGGGCGGTGATCCGAAGGATAAGGTCTGTCTCATTGGCTCTTCCTGATGCATGCATGAGCTGGGGGTCATGACCCCTGTAGTAAATAGGGTTATCCTGCTGGTAGGTTGTTAATGGACGGTGGATAGGAGGAGTAAAGGCCAGCTGGGGTCAGTTACTGACAACCACTGAACTGAATTTCCCTCCCTCCCCCCTCCCGGGAACAGAGGCAGGGTTAAGGTTAGGGTGAGGGTTAGGGTTAAGGTTAGGGTGAGGGTTAGGGTTAAGGTTAGGGTGAGGGATTCCTGCAGTGCCTCTTACTCATTCTGCTTTATGTTCACAATTGTTGTGTTATGCATTTATAGTTCTTCCCTTGGCACTTATTGGTTCTCATGATGTATGATTCACGATCTAAAAAAACCCGACTGTGTTCGGGGTCTATCACGTTGCTATGCTCAATGACTGATGCTCTTTGTAAAAGCTCTCTCTTGTAAGTCGCTTTGGATAAAAGCGTCTGCTAAATGAATAAATGTAAATTCTGCTCAGCTGAGCATGAAGTAGTGCTCACAAAGTGAAGGTCAGAAATTCGATTGAGCTGGAGTGTAGCAAAGCCAAAAATGTTGTGTGTGTGTGTGTGTGTGGGTTGGCACTAGGCAGCTGGGTGTGGCTGGTGTGGGTAGACGGGCATGCAGGTGGCATCCCTTCTCGATACGAGACACATACTGCACACACCATCACATCCTTCCAGCTCAGGGTTGAACATGGATCTTACCTGTGCCAGCCTGTGTTCCCTCCCCATCCTTCCACACTTCCTGTGCTGTTCTGTCTTGGGGCTGAACTGTGCATCGATGCACGCTGAGCCTACGCACCCATACACACACACACACACACACACACACCCTCACACGCGCTGTATTACTCATGTTAACCACCGGTGGTGTGTGTAAACATAGTGGCCTGTTGACAGTAAAATACAGCTTGGCAGATTACCCACTGTGAGTCAAGCTGTTTGCCAGCCAGTAAAATATTAGCTTTGGATTGGCCACTGTCATGTGCGCTTAAAGGACATACAGGGTCAGACACAGATCTTCTCCAGACAGTGTGTGTGTGTGTGTGTGTGTGTGTGTGTGTGTGTGTGTGTGTGTGTGTGTGTGTGTGTGTGTGTGTGTGTGTGTGTGTGTGTGTGTGTGTGTGTGTGTGTGTGTGTGTGTGTGTGTGTGTGTGTGTGTGTGTGTGTGTGTGTGTGTGTGTGTGTGTGTGTGTGTGTGTGTGTGTGTGTGTGTGTGTGTGTGTGTGTGTGTGTGTGTGTGTGTGTGTGTGAGAGAAAGAGAGAGAGAGAATGTGTGTGTGTGTGTGTGTGTGTGTGTGTGTGTGAGAGAGAAAGAGAGAGAGAGAATGTGTGTGTGTGTGTGTGTATACGCCTACCCTTGTGCGTCTGTTGGACACACCCTGATCCGTATCATGGGTGGCTAGTGGTTAAGGTGTGTGCATCAGTAACAAGGGCTCATTAAGTTACCACTCACAGACACAGCAGCAGAGACTCTGCCCTTCCAGGCTGGAAGTGGATTCTTTATGGTTATCGTGGCAGAATTATCGCCCTCCCATCAAAACGGGCGGATTTTCGCCCCACCGAACCCTCTCAGCTCCCTGCCTGTGCACTGCGCTGTTTTTACAGCCCTTCACAATGGTTAGCGGGAGAACATGGCTTCAAAGCGTTTTGTTTTTCAGTTGAGAGGAGAGAGGAGAGAGCCTGGGGGGGTGAGAGGCGGAGGGGGAGAGCGGGCGGGCGAGAGCGAGGGAATGATAATGGATAAAAATCATGTATGCAAATTGTCTGAGCCGATTGACGTCACTGCCTGAGTGCTGTGCCGTCTGGGGACACCCTAGCCAGCCAGCCTGAAAACCAACCAGCTAGTCAGCATACTAGCCAGCCTGAAAATCAGCCTGACAATCAACCACCCACCTGAAAACAAATGAGCTAGCCAGCAAACCAGCCAGCCTGAAGACCAACCAGACAGTCATCCTGAAAAGCAGCCAGCCTGTAGGGTGATTGGTGGGGTAATGTGCTTCATGTAGGGTGCTGACCTGTTCTGGGTGGGGCCAGTGTGTCTGCTGTTTGCAGGTGTTCTGGATCACCTAGTCACTGTCTTGGGTTTCCCCAGGCAAATCCTCCCAGGTCAAGCCCTCTATTAACACTTCTACTACTACTACTACTACAGCCACTACAGACCCCCAGCCCTGCATGCCAGCTCAATGGAGATTATCTGCTGCCCCTGCTGATGCAAGAACATGGTGTGTTTGTCGTCTTACTTTAAACCCATCAAGTCAGCTCTGAGCATATGAAGCTGCGGCCTCTCTGTGTCTTCATGCTCTTTTCCTGCTCTCTTCACAGATCCTTCTCTCTCTCTCTCTCTCTCTCTCTCCCTCTCTCCCTCTCTCGCTCTCCCCCTCTCTGCCTTCGCGTGCTCAGTAAGCTCAGGGAGAGCCGGTGTGAGTGTCTGTTTCCTTAGTGATCGTCAAGCTGCTTTGCTTCATCTTAATCGTGACATGGGGAGCCTATTACAGCAGGAAGTGAGGTGTGATTAACTCTGGAAGGGTCCCTTCTCCAGCGCCATACCTCCAGCCCCACTTCCTGTCAAGCAACAGGGCCTTCCCACAGGGAGTCAGCCTAGCTTCCAGTGAGTAGGTGGGACTGAGGGTTGTTCTGTGGCCATGAACAGTATATTTACTAGTGACGAACACACAAGAGGCAGCATGTAACCTATTTGGCCTGTTTGGTTTTCAAATACCTTGAATTGTGTTTCTTTATTTAAATTATTTTTTATTTTTCGGTTCAGCCTCTTTGTCCCAGAGGAAGTACAGGGTCGTTTACAGATAATCCTCATGAAACACTACACCACGTGGGGGATGTGTGTTTATGTGTGTGTGTGTGAGAGAGAGAGAGAGAGAGAGAGGGAGGGAGCAGTGCGTAAGGGGGAGGGGTGGGGGGGATGGGGATGGGGGGGGTGTGCAGCATGTGCCCTGTTCTCACACTCCGAGATAGCAGGATGGGAGACACAGACACACAGTCAACAGCATGTGGAGGGGAAGCATCAGAACACTGTATCAGGAACAGTTTATCTGAGTACACCAACATGCGATAAGCATCTCTCCCATGCCGCTCCTGCTGTGGGTCTGAACCTTGTTATGCATTCTGAGCCTGGAGTCGACGACGTCTCTGCTGTTTTATCTGACTCCTCTCCTCACCTCCCCCCCCTCCCCTCCCCGCTCTCCCCAGAGACGAGGGGCGATCTCCTACGACAGCTCAGACCAGACTGCCCTGTACATTCGTATGCTAGGTAAGTACAGCCTCTCTCCTCAAACACACACACACACACACACTCCAGCTCAGTGGAGGAACAGGGGGATGTGTTTGTTCCCACAAGCACACACACACACACACACATTCCACGTAACCACCCCTCGCTATCTCAAGATGAGGGAAATGGCCTCTGGATCTGTTTTATCGATGTTATTGTGCTCGCCCGATATCACGATGACCTCAACGACATGATACAGATACTAGTGGACAGATGAATAGATTGAGAGGAAGGGGAGAAAAGGGAGGGAGGGAGGGAGGGAGGGGTGAGGGAGGGAGGATAAATCTGAGATGAGGACCCAGTGGATGGTCAATCCCTGGCCCTGTTCATAATCTCTCAATCACAAAGGGCTTAAGATTCGTCCTCCATCCACAGAGCTTTTTACATTTTTTATCAGATTTACCCTGGTGGAGATTTGATGTGCTGAAGCTAGTGGAAAGACCTGCCCTGGTCTGTGTGTGTGTGTGTGTGTGTGTGTTTGTCTGTGTGTGTGTGTGCGTATCTGTGAGTGAGGAGGCTCATAGATCTAACCATAGAATAGAACCTGCTGTGGGAGCCCAGCCAGTCAGCAAGGCAGTGACCCTGACAGGCTGTTTCCAGGCTGTTTCTTTAAGCCTGAACACAGGGCCTCATGTCAACGACCTTCAACAGCTCCATGACCTTCACCTACTGAGCGTGCTTCCAGCAGTGCAGTCTGCTAGTTTGCTGTCAATGTAATATCTGCTGATGCTAATATCTGTGTTAGAATCAGAGAAGTCATTTGACTCAGCGGGTTAAGTCGTTGGGCTCGTGATCGGAAGTTTGCGAGTTTGATTCCCGGCCGTGGCTACATGACGTTGTGTCCTTGGGCAAGGCACTTCACCCTACTTACCTGCCTCGAGGCGGGGGGGGGGGTAAGTCGCTCTGTATAAGAGCGTCTTAAATGACTCAGTGTAAATGTAAGGATGAAAGGTGCAGCAGTGCATCCTGGTCCAGGTTATCTGAGAGGGATTGCTGAGGTCGTGTTTCCGTGCAGCGATGCCTGAAAGCTCAGCAGCAACAGAGCTCAGGGCTTCTGGGTAAAGAGTTGAAACACCCTGTTACCCCAGCATGGTCACAGTCCTGCACACAAACAGGAAAAACTGCCCTGTCTGTTTCTCATCACAACACTGTCATGCAGCTCACACACACACACGCACACACACACGCACACACACACACGTGTTGCTTCAGTGCTCGGCGTGCAGCGTGACTCTTGAGGACGTGTGTGTTGGTTTCCTCTAGGAGATGTGAGAGTAAGGAGCCAAGTTGGGTTTGAACCGGAGCACAGGGGACCCCACCCATACCTCTGTATCGACTTCAGAACCCTCCACTGTAAGTATGAGGAGCCCAAGCCCTGCCTAGTCTAACCCAGACCAGTCCAGCCAAGCCCTGCCTAGTCTAACCCAGACCAGTCCAGCCAAGCCCTGCCTAGTCTAGCCCAGACCAGACCAGCCCAGCCAAGCCCTACCTAGTCTAGCCCAGACCAGACCAGCCCAGCCAAGACTCGCCTAGTCTAGCCCAGGATCACCTCCCTTGCCTAGCCCGGAACATGTTTTCGAGATGGACCCAGCAAACCTGCCCCATCCTGCCTAGCAGGCATGCTGACTGATAATAAGATAATCTGAGATGGAGAGATATATCCCTCCCCACCTGCCTGCTGTCTGTGGTTCATACCTGCCTCCTCACCCCTCCTCGCCCCTCCTGTGATGCCACCAGACCCACTGACAGATGTTGTCACAGAGCCCAGCTCTTTCACACACTGATAAGGCACCGTGTGTGCGTGATGGAGAGAAATATGCTGCTCGTACGTCACGTCCAGACGGACGACGCACGACTCATAACAACCCCTTCTTTTCGCAGTGGCATTCTTTAGATTTAGCTCTCTCCCCCTCCAGAGTTGAGTAGATTTGCCAGAGTTCGGATTAAAATGCCTCCCAAAACGAGCTCATGTGAGCGGCTTAGGGAGCGCGCAGGCTGAATGGAAGCCTTGCTTCATGTTGTCTGTCCCTGCTCGCCCAGCTGGGTTCACCTCAGACGGTTGGAAGTGTGTGTGTGTGTGTGTGTGTGTGTGTGCGCGTGTGCTCACTTCCTGGTTCAAACATAATGGCCTTCCTCGGAATGCTGACGTTCTTCCGGAATGGCCCATAGCTTTCCCACACGGCCCCAGTCTGTGTGTTAGTGTGGCCACAGACAGAGCTGTGTGTGAAGGGGTGGCTGCATCAGCGGTGTGTCTGTCTGTGGATGGAGGCTGGATGTTTTTGAATCTGTTTGGATGTTTTTGGTACACTGACTCATTCCATGTCATTTAGCTTTGTATCATTTTTAATTGCAGCTACTAAGAGCTGTGTGTGTGTGTGTGTGTGTGTGCGTGTGCGTGTGCGTGTGCGTGTGCGTGTGCGTGTGCAGCCTGGCTGGGCTCCAGCTCAGCAGGCCCTGCGTCTGGTAGGAGGATCCACAGACTTCTGAGCTTCCAGAGGAACCTGCGCTCCTCCCGCCTGCTCCGGGGAACCCCCCAACACAACCACCTCCCCATCCTGGACGAGGACTACCTGGGCCAGGCCAGGGTAGACCCTCCCTCCCCCCCTCCCTCCAGCACACACACACACTCCAGACAACACCTGCTCTTGTGCATACTGCAGATGAAGACATGTGTTCAGAGAGGCAGTGTGGAGGCCTCTCTCCCATGCCTGGCCCAGACTTCATGTAACCATGGTTTTCCTGTGTCCCTGCAGTGTATGCTGGGGAAGGTCGGCTGCTGGAATTTTGACATTTTCCTCTTCAACAGATTAACCAACGGTGAGATCTCTCCGGAAGGAAACTGCCTTCCCGTCACATGCGCTCGTGTTTCAACACCTTTCGCCTTGCGTTACTATTTGCGACAGCGTGCGCGTCCATCGTATTGCTGTCATAACCAGACACGCAGACAACAGCGCCCTCTGGTGGCAGCCTCCAACAGCTGATGTTGCCAAGTGGTTTTGCTTTGTAACAAGTTTCAGTCGATCCGAAAACAGGGACCTGCAGTCTGTACTGTGACTCTTATATAACATGCCTGCCTGTGAGTCCGGTGGGGAAGTCATGCGGTGGATTTCAACTGACTGTGTATGTCTCTCGCCCGCCCCCCACTCCCCCCCCCCCCCCCCAGGCAACAGTCTGGTCACCCTGACCTTTCACCTTCTCACCCAGTACGGCCTGGTGGAGCTCTTCCAGCTGGACGTGGTGAAGCTGTGGAGGTTCCTGGTCATGGTTCAGGACGATTACCACCAGCAGAACCCCTACCACAACGCTGTCCACGCTGCCGACGTGACCCAGGCCATGTACTGCTACCTCCGGGAGCCCAAGGTGAGCGAGGGGGGCCCGGCCCCAGGGTCCAGCGCTGCGTTAGCCCTGCGAACACACACGCTCAGGGACGAGCTGGTCTTCTCTAGCGGGGCGTTCACGCTGGTCTCTGATGGCGTTGTCGGGGCGAACTGAGAGGTATTTCGTTTCGCAGTGTTAATGTTCTTTATGTGGCGTTTGTGTGCTTCCTGTTCCTGCAGTTGGCCAAGTCGCTGACTTCCTGTGACATCCTCCTGGGTCTGCTGGCGGCCGCCACCCACGACCTGGACCACCCCGGGGTCAACCAGCCCTTCCTCATCAAGACCAACCACTACCTGGCTGCTCTCTACCGGGTGGGAACACAGTAGAACACACACACATGCTGGCAGATCAACCTAGCTTCCTGGATCACTGGCTGATGAGGGGACTGTGCGTATGTGTGTATGTGTGTGTCTGTTTGTGTGTGTGTGTGTGTCTGTGTCTGTGTCTGTGTGTGTGTGTGTGTTTTTTCTGGGAGCAGAATACCTCCGTTCTGGAGAACCATCACTGGAGGTCGGCAGTGGGGCTGATCAGAGAGACCGGGCTGTTCTCTCACCTGCCTGCGGAAGACAGGTGTGCTCCTGTCCTGCAGCACTGGCCAATCAGCACTCAGCGCATTCTAAAAAGCATTCTCATTCACATTGAACTGGCGTTAATGTGGTTATAATTTGTCCGCTCTGTGTTCGACTCGTCAGCCTTAATATGGAGAGGCAGCTGGGATCCCTGATCCTGGCCACAGACATCAGCCGGCAGAATGAATACCTGTCCAAGTTCCGCACGCACCTGGACCAGGGAGACCTGTGTCTGAGCCAAGCCAGCCACCGTCACTTCCTCCTACAGGTCAGTTTCCAGCTGGCCCCTACCCATACAGCTGTCTCTGGGGAAACTGCCGGCTCTAACCGTCCATTGTGGCTCAAACCCCATGCAGATGGCGCTGAAGTGTGCGGACATCTGCAACCCCTGCCGACCCTGGGAGCTCAGCAAACAGTGGAGCGAGAAGGTTACTGCAGAGTTCTTCCGTCAAGGTATCACCTCCTCCTCCATCGCTGCTCGCACCTTGCTCTCTGCATCCTCCTCCATCCTTTCTCATGGTCTCTCTTGTTTTCTCTCCCTCTGCAGGGGACGTTGAAAAGAAACACCAGCTTGAAGTCAGCCCACTGTGTGACAACGAGGTCAACTCCATCGGCAATATCCAGATTGGTAAGATTAGGCACTGTTCAGAATGTCCTGTCTGGTTAGAATGGACACACGGATGCTGTGTCAAGGCCTGCGTCCTTAAATCAGTGAGTAAGTGTGTGTTTGTGTCCAGGGTTCATGACATACGTAGTGGAGCCTCTGTTTGGTGAGTGGGCCCGCTTCTCAGACACGCGCCTCTCCCAGACCATGCTGGGCCACCTGGGGTTGAACAAAGCCAGCTGGGGAGGTCTGGTCCAGGAGATGTCCACCAGCAGCGAGGAGGCGGAGCCAGGCCCTGCCGCCACGGCAACCCCTACCCAACCCACAGCCGCCTCCACGGAGTCGAATGTCAGAACCGCAACAGCAGCGGACAAAACCAACTCCAAAGAAATACCTCAGGGAAGCATAGAGTCCTGACACTCCATGTTGGCCCTTTGACCCCTGAAGGACCCATCCCCCACCACCCCCGGGTCCTTGTCACACTGGGAAGAGGGTGGGGAAGGAGTGAGTGTACCAGTCACTGCCCCACCAAACCCTGAAATCTTTTGATGCTTGCCCCCCCCCCCCCCCCCCCCCCCCCCCCCATCTCATTTTGACAAACCACTGATTTTTATTTATTTAATTTTAATTCCTTTCTTTCTTTGACATAGAGCAATACATAGATACCTCATTTGGCTACTGCTGTATTTCCTTTAATTTGCTTATTTTATTTATTTCTCCTTCTGTAGTTTGTAGGCATTACTTATTTGACACACCACTATTTGGATGGCAAATTTAAGGGAATAACCAGAAGCGGATAAACACCTGGACATGAAGTGCCATTTGCAAAACGATGTCTTGAATGACTTTGAAGAAACAGATTTGAGAGAAAAAACCTCGAGTATTCAGAGACAAGCCTCGCTTTAAGACTTGACAAAAAAAAAGAAATGCAGTGTGTGCGTGTTGATGCATTCGTACCGAATATTCTTCCTCGTGTGAGAAAAACAAAACGAAAAAAAAACAAATGTGATAAGCCCTGTCCTTTTGCTGCCTCTACCAAGACTGTTTACACGTGTCCTGTTTGTTTTGTAACTGTCCCTCTAACAAATAATGTCCAGATTTGCCTTGTAAGCACAGATGTGAAAAAAACCCACTTGGGTTTAAATCGTCACTGTCGAAGCCATGAGTAACGCCTGAGTCAGTCCCAGACAAACACACCAGATGCCATGAATCGCTCCACCTGTGCTCCCTCAGACTCTTCCTCTAGCCTTCGCCCTCTCGCTCCCTTCTAGCGACAGTATCGGCCATGCGGCTCTTCAGGAGAAGCCTGACGAAGAGGCTCTCACAGCTCCGCTTCCTCTTCGCTCTCCTGAAAAGGGAGTCCAGCTGTTCTGAAGACCAAGCGATAGTCAGTCAGTGGTGTAAGAGAGCTGGGAGGAGCCAAGTTGAACCCTGGATCAATCCTTCAGTCATCGCAACGCCCATCTCAACACCAAGTCCACCGGCTCAGGGTACGCCAATCATCATCCTGAGGGAGAGGGTCGAACTGTCCCCCCCAGAGGGGCAGCCTGGTTTACCTTCACATCTTCAGAAGGGCACTCCCTCCCTCCCTCCAGAATGTCTCTTTTAACCACATGCAACCAAGAACTGCTCGACTGATGCCTTATAACTATGCACAGACTACGCTAAGTGACCAAACCAGCTCCTCCTCCAGTGAAGTGCATGGTGTACTTGTCCTTTGAATGCACTGTCCAGTCCTCTTGCCTTTTATTGTAAGGAGAAAATACTGACCCCCCCCCCCCCCCCCCCCATTCCCAACCCGTTTATTTTTTTTATATGGAAAAAAGGTGACTTTTGAACATTCCATTTCCTGATGTTTTAAATTCGTCTTTGATTTTGTACAGTGGCACAACAACAAAAACAGGTGTTTGTATTTTGACTTTCTGAACGATAACAGGTGCTTTTCTGATTTTAGCTGACTTGTATTTTTGTTGTAAGTGCTGTAAGACTGTTGATAAAACCTGTTTACAATTTGTCGCAACAGCCATTTTGGGACGAAGACTTCAGCTTCAGACCAGATTTTGTGAAGGCTTAGCCATATTGACCTTTTGATACATGCCTGTTGCAGTTCCCTTTTGATTAATAAAACCAGTTGACATAATGAGCCCAAATCCTTAATTACAGACCTGACATGCCCTTATTACCTTGGTAAGTTATTACCCCAAAAAACATCTGAATCTAAGATAAAAAAACAAATCTCATCTGTGATATTTAATAACCTCTCAAATGTAATCAGTTGCTTGTTTGTGTCTTGTGTCTCTAGTGGTCTGGATCTGCCGCTCATCTTGGGGTGAAGAACAATTAACTTAAATTTTCTTTTATTATTGAATTTGATTCCAGTCAAGGTACAGAACTTTGAACATAGATAAATGTACACAAATGTAGTGTTACAGTGTAGTTTGAAGGCACACTTAAATCACTATTTGACAGAAAACAATGGAAACTAACCACAATATAAACTCCCTCTTCTGTCAAGCAGGAATCATTCTGATTAGTGTCACACTTAGACAAAAAAAAAACTTGAGGTCGTTCTCAAGTTGCTATTTGCTTTTAGTCAAGGATATCGTTTTGTTTTCAAAACATCAAATATTACTGGCATATAACTATGATATTGAAACTATGGTTAGAGTTGTTTGAAATAGCTTTCCCTTTGCACCAATGTACCATTTTTCCAGACAATAACATGATAGAAATACACTCAGGTTGTCATTAAGTGACATCCCTCATGTAATGTTTGTCTCTGTGGGACAGAGTTACTGTTGAACGACAACAACTTCCCCAGTGGCAAGGTGAGACAGGAAGCAGAGTATACATGATGCAGATTAACGTCAAGGTCAACGTAGTTTCCTGCTATCAGGCGTCCATCAGGCCTGAGGTACTGATACTGGTTCCTGCTGTTAAACTGGTCTCATGTTCTGTCCATTAAAAATCTCCCAGCTAAAATACAAACAGGCCAACTTCCAACATAAATACATTTTGCCATCTACTCTCTTAATAGAACTCTGCAATTGGTTAGAGCAATCACATTATTTCCTGCGTTCAGTTAAAAAATGAATGATTTGCTAAAAACCAAAACATAAATAAGTATCCCAAGTTATAAATTACACTACCAGCAACAAAAAATACACACGACTCCACCAGAGAGTTGAAGTCCGAAAAGGATTCCTCCCTGTGTCAAATCAAAGCACAGAGCCTACACTGGAAACAAGCTTCTTCTTAACAAAAGCAGATCTACACTGATCCCTCATGTACAGTATGATAACAAGTAGCTGAACCAGGGAGGCTGTTAGGATTCTGTCATGAACTAAAGTGAATAGTGTGTGCCCACAGCATCCAATGCACACAGTATGGCTTATGTACCTCACACACACACACACAAATATTCAGCTAAGACTTTGAACTGAGGGCCTAGAGGGACAGAAATTCCCCTCCATTTCAGGATATTTCACACCGAAATACTGAGCACAAATAAAAAATAAAAAATTGTTTTGGTCCAACTGGGCAGAGATCCTGTAAGTTATCAAAGTGCAAAAACAATGAGGATGTGTTGGGATGCAGCGGGGAGGGGCAGACTGCGGTGGAACAGATGCTGAAGCCCTGGAGCATCATGGTTGTCCAGACCTCTCCTAGCACATCTTCATCAGCCGCTCAGAGGACCCGCCTCTTCCCTGTGGACTTCAGCATGTGCTGACCGAACTACACACACAAGGACACAACTGTGTTACTACACACACACTATCAGAGATGGCCATTGAGAGAATATCCAGGCAGACAGCGACAGCAGGTTGTCCTCACCAGTGGTGCCTCGGGGCGAGCTTTGACCTCTGGGGCTGGGAGGTTGAATTCCTTGTCTTCCTCCTGGCTGTCGTGGCGATAGCGGTGGGCAAACTTGCGTTTGAGGGCCTCAGCGATGAGAGACGCGGCGTCTGTGGGGTCGCAGGCTTTGGGCTTACCCTCCTCAGACCGACTAAAACGACAGACGTGGACGACAAGTTAGTTCTGGTCTCAACCGGGAAAAATACCACAACTTTCAAACCTTCCGATGGCTGGAGATCACATATGGACATCCGGACATAGCGGCGGCTGTCCTCACCTTTTGACCGAACGCAGCTTGACTTTGCCGATGTCTTTCAGGACGTCCAGCATGCTCGGGAGGTCAGAGGGTTTGGGACCCTCGTCCAGGGCCGTCAGCACACTGTCAGACCTCTTCCCCCGGCGCTCTTTGATGAGGTCAATGGTTGAAAAGCTCCTCTGGAGTCCGAAAGGGGGAGGGGGAGGAGGCGGGGGCGGGGGGGGGAGGAGGAGGAGGAGGAGGAGGGGGAGGCGCGCCTGAGGAAGGAGCTGAGCAAGAGAGGAGAAAGTGAAGCATCTGTGAGTTTGATATCAGAATGCTGCCACCTCCAGGCAGGTAGAGGTCATTACAGTGGAAAAAAAGCGAGTCATCCTCTTGAGATGATGCCTGGATAAGTTTTCCTGCTCCCTGTGTGTGTGTGTGTCTGTGTGTGTGTGTGTATGTGTGTGTGTGTGTGTGTCTCTGTCTCATACCGGCTGGCTGTGTGTTCTGTTCCTGGGCCAGAACGATCTGTGCTATCTGGGCCCTGAGTTTAGCCAGCTCAGTCTCCAGGGCGCTGATCTTCTGGATGGCCTCGTTGTTGACGGTTGTCTGGCCCTGAGGGTCCAGGTCGCCCTGGTTCAGGCTGGGTAAAGACCTCTGCCTGGTCAGGGGACGTCTGCTGGCCTGAGCCTGCTGGTTGCGAAACACGAGTCCTGAAGAAGCCCCTAACCTGAGGTCAGGACAACACAACAAACAAGCCTGATGTTATGGAGAAAAATGACAATGAACTACTTTCACAAACTCTGTTTAAGTTGTCGAGCAGAACCAAAAAAAACTATGATGAAAAAGAAATCATCGCGGAAAAAAATCTGAGATCTAAAATTTTACATGAAAACATTAATGCCGAAACAATTCTAGCCAAAAATAATGAGACAAAGTCCAATAATATCCGACTCACCGGGGTATCCCGTTGAGGCCAGCATCCGGCTCGTCCTCCCCCTCCATCCAGCCCACATCGGCCAGAGAGGCCACCAGACCATTCTGCCTCCGGGAGCCATTAAACAAGCTAGCTTCCTCAGTGTAAGGGTGCAGCTGGGGGTGGGAGGGGAGGGGGCAGAGTTCACAATTAGACAGAAACAACATCTCAGATGGCAGCACATAGTTAGCACACAGAGGTCATAATTGTATATGACATTGACATTTGAACTTTTGTTCTGAATTAACTTTCACTTGA
The DNA here is from genome assembly GCA_030340665.1 of Neosalanx taihuensis. NCBI lineage: Eukaryota > Metazoa > Chordata > Actinopteri > Osmeriformes > Salangidae > Neosalanx > Neosalanx taihuensis. The sequence goes on from CM059304.1 coordinate 11,637,884, forward strand.
GTCTAAACTTTGTTTTCTTTTTTTAAATAGTTACGACAGGAAACAAAGGAGAGAAAAGAACAGGAGATAAACAGACAGACTGTATTTTCCCAAAAAGAAAAGGTGCGAGACAAGACTGATCACACTGCCAGCTTGTCAACACAAGGTTATTACTGCAGGTTTCAGGTAAACTGACCGAAAGCAGACCTACTGCATTCCTCTAAGCTAGGATGGACAGCTGGAGAGAGGAGAAAAAGAGAAGAGAAAACACAGTTGACAGAGACAGTATATAAGAGGCAGGATTCTGACAGCAGGGTAAAGTTACAGTACATAACCAAACCACCTTCGTGAACTTTAAACCATCCACAATGATGGTGTTTATTTATTAATAACTAGCCACAACAATAAGCTTCATTGGTATTTGAACTAGTTTCGAAAGCAAGTTATTTATTTATTTTGACTTTCGGCAATGTAAATAACTCGACCATCACTGGTCATGTGATGTTCTAAGGTTTGTTTAAGCCACAACCCCAAACAGCTCAAACCATGTTGATGAAGGAGGCTGTCATGTTGATGAAGGAGGCTGTCATGTTGATGAAGAAGGCTGTCATTACAATCACACACGTGATCCTACCTGAAAATGGACCCTTGGGCAGGGCTTAAAGGGAAGACTGGAAGCTATTCTACGGACAATACTTCTGGTGGATCCATACGGCTTGGCCGAACCAAAAGCCTATGGAAAGAAACAATAAGTTGGTGTCATTACATTTAATGACAAAATACTCCAACATAGCTCTCATTACCAATGATCTAACTAGAGATATATGGTGTTTATGATATAAATAAGGGAACATACCAGGTCCATTTCTATGGTTGCATACTCTTTAGTCATGTTAACGAACTTGACTACCGAGGTAGTGGAAATAAACTCCAGATAACAGCATCGTTTCTTCAGTAGCAGGAGTCTGATGAAATAAACCAAAATCAAACTGGTGGCTGATGTGATCCTGTGGTAAATTCAGGGTATAAACTTATTCTGATTAACTTTACTGCCCCAGACAAGTTGTTCAGTGAGTGATCTTACCCAGTCTACCCACTCCCAGCTACTACAAATATGCATTATCAATGTCGTACAAAAACTCCAATCCTTCCTCCGTGTTTAGAGGTAATACGTTTAAATCGAGCTGGTGATTATAGGGAAAGTGTAAGTTTAATTGGATAAGCAGCAAGCTAACAAGCTAGCTAAGCCAACGACATCCAACTGTAATAAGTCCTCTAGCTAACTTTGGTAAACTAAAGAAAGTCATCTCGCTGTTCTTTTACTAAGAAACCCCTCTTGAATGTTCACTAGTTAAAAAAACACACTTACCAAAATTAACTTTTATTCGACAACTTCACGATATTTTCTGTTTTCCAATTCACCCGGTGAGGCTGGTTGACAACTGCGTTGAAGTTTGTTATACAATTCAAATCTTTACAGTGAACCGAATATGCGGAGTTACTAAGTGGGACCATATGGATTCATATGGATTCATGAATCAAAACGGTTCAGAAAACGACTCTTTTCGTTCTCGACTCTTCTTCTTCTCTTCTGAGTCAAAAAACCGAAAGAACACCCACAGAAGTGGAACATTTCTTAACCAATAGAAAATGTCGATATAAACCCAGTAACCAATAAAACGCCGTTTTATTTATTCGAGGAGGTGGAGGGCATATGGCTCTGGGACAAACCAGAGTTTATGACATTAAAGTAAACTACTATTTGAGTTAACGAATGTAATGTATATCATGAATGTATAAATGTAGATATATTGCGTTTATTGTTGTTTATTTCAACTATGACTTAAATTAATATCTGGTCCTCCCCGTAACAGTATCGTACATTATGATTGGATATCCTTACTGTCAATCAAAATGCAACTGCCAATCATATATCACCATCTGAAGAAGTGCCAGTTAGCTTAGGTAGCTAGTTAGCTAACAGAGGGGCGATTAAACTGCCAAGGTTTGATGAAGTCTTCCATTACATTGTATCTAGGGTTTGTCATAGTGTCACTATAACCAAATTGCGGCTCTTATAACATATCTTTCGTTATTTTACTGTGAGCAGGGGTTCAAAGCCATTTTATGACTGAATAGAAAGAAGACTACTTGCTGAAAAGGTAATGCTATTGCTAACTAGCTGGCTCGAGCTAGCTCTGGGTCTTGAGCATTAATTAACAACAATGTCCCCAAACCTTCATTATTCTGTCTTTGATCGCCAGCTGACTCTTATATGTTCTCAGTAAGATAGCTAGCTAATAGAGAGACCATGTTAGCTACACAATAGTGAACAAAGCCGTTTTTGGCTGATCAGGAACTTCTCTCAATGACAAAGATTTGCTATTTTTTCTGGTTTAAAGTGACCTGCTAAACACTATAGCAACCCTGTCCAGCTAGCCTTAAGACTGGTGTTATGGGAAAAATGCTTTGGAAATATATTTGAACACAGCTTGCCAACATTATACAGTCGTGTTAAGATGTCTGTCTCTGTTTTTCACTTGATTGAGATAATTGAGTATAGACTTTGTACACTTTCATAAAATCTAGGTCACAGTAGAGAAGATACCAGCTTTGAGCAGTGTCATGTCACCATTCATTCATTATTGAATTTCCTTATTTCAGACATACAAATACAGTCAGCTGGAAAAACGATTGACACCGATCTATTGTAACAATTGATCCTGAATTGTGAATATGCTTGGTGTCTTTCTGTCATCAGTAGGGTACCAAGGGCAGTTGGATGTGCATGGCACCAGGACCAGAAGCACCATGAGCGGGGAGCTGGATGCACTGACTGTGGTTAACCAGCTGCGAGATCTCGCAGCGGACCCCCTCAACAGAAGGGCCATAGTTCAGGACCAAGGCTGCCTTCCTGGCCTCATCCTCTTCCTGGACCATCCAAACCCTCAGGTTGTCTACTCAGCACTGTTGGTAAGCACACAGACCTTTACATCTGTATTTACAGGAAAGGTCTCGTTTTTTTTGATGGGTGTTTCATTGCTACACAGCAGAATTTGTTACCAAACATTTTGAAAGTCCTTCAAGGTGGGTTTTGTAACGGTAATCTGCACTTTGTTTCCCACAGTCCATACATAATCCTAGGGTCGCGTAGGACTTATTTGCTCAGCTAATGTAGTTGACCTCTTGAGAGTGGCTGAGTTTTAGTTCCTGTCATGTGACCCTCCTGCTGTCCAGTGATGTCAGAGCAGGTTACAGTGACTGTGGGAAGGGCACACCCTCCTCCTGTGTTCCAGGCCCACGCAGAAACCCTGGGGGGGGGGTTTACCCAGCAACGCTGTAGCCAGCGTCAGCAGTGAAGGACTGGGGACATCTGCTGTCTGGTCTGGGTGGTGACACTGGCGTGTGTTACAGCTGCTTACAGCTTCCTGAGCCTTTATGTGCTGCCATTTATCAGGGCTTGGAAGAGCAGGGAGCCCCTATGGATTTTAACCACAGAATTAAAACATCTAAGAGTCTTATGTAATATTTCTGTAGTGGCACCCTATGAAGAGCACACACTGGGTCTTGTGTATTTGTCTGGGTTATGTAACGTAAGAACACACACACACACACACACACACACACACACACACACACACACACACACACACACACACACACACACACACATGCAGACACACACACACACACTGTGTCTGAGTGGCTGGCTGTTTTCTGTAATGGCTGCTCATGTGTGTTCAGGCTGTGCGCTACCTGGCAGAATGTCGAGCGAACAGGGAGAAGATGAAGGGGGAGCTGGGAATGATGCTGAGTCTGCAGACTGTCATGCAGAAGTAAGTTCCACACACACACACACACACAGACACATGCAGACAGACACACACAGAGACACGCTCACAAACACACACACGCTCGCTGTGCACTTTTCACAGAAAACCTGATTCTAGGATTTCCTTTGTTTTGTATATCTGTCTGCAAATTTTCTCGACAGGAAGTTGTCGGAGGTTGCCATGTCTGGATGAACTTTATTCATGTTGAATTAAAAGCAGGAGCCAAACAATGAAACTGCTGCTTCGGCGTGTTGAAGACTTTAATGAAATGGCGGCTTCTATTAGCATCTTAAACATGCGCAAACAGCAAATTAATTGTTTACCGAGTTTTAATTCATTTTTTTGCATATTCGAATATATCTGCCTAGGTGTTATTGTATTGTGCTTGGGTGGGCAGTCTGTTTTGAATGGACCTGCCAGAAGAAGTCTCAACAGAGCTCAGCAATCTTTTTGATGGTTATTTAAGTCACGTTTTCACTTGTACTTTTAGCGTGAATGCTTTGCTTACATATGAATCCCAGCACACTATGAGCACCCAGGTTAATGTGTGCCTTCTAGTGTGGAATGGCTGTTCTACAGTATCAGCCAGTGCTACTAGAGAGTGTGTGGCACGCCAGCTATGTGACTGCTGTTCATCCCTGGCATCAGGGTATAAAGGTGCCAACAGTTGTCAGGAATTGTTCCCCCGCCCCTTCCTTCCGGCACAGCTACCAGTTAGGAGTGAGCCAGTCACTTGGGTCAGTGTGGTCTGGTCAAGGAGAGGCCTGCAGGGAAGGAAGGAGTGCTGGCTCTCAGTCCTGTGCCGGTGACTTTGAACAGAGGTCATTCACGCTTCTAAACATGTGGCCCGAAAAGTACAAGTCTGGATCAGTCTGGACACGGCAATTATACAGCCTCACCAGCTTTAGTTCTGGTGTTCTGGAGTATTTCTGTTTCTGAAGATTTGATTGAGGTTGATGTGTAGGGTTGTCAGTGTTTGTTTCATAAGTAGAAGCTTTGTCCATTTTCTCTCTCTCTCTCTCTCTCCTGTCACACACATACACACACACACACACAGAATGTTTACAGCCATAGTATTCCATTCCATATACCCAGGGCAGGAAGGCTGTTCCGGATTGTGCCCATAGATATCAGTCAGCCAGCTCTGCCAGCTCTGCCAGACAGCACACGTCCTGCCTGCTTACAGCCTCCTGACTGACAGCTTGTTGACATGTGCAGCATTCTAGCCCCCAGGCCGGCCCAGGATCACTGCCCCAGACCCCATGTTTCTGGCTGGGGGGAGGGTAAACCGCCTCCTCCCCTAACACCACTGTGAGACCTGGACGAGTCCTCCTGCATTCCCCCTGTAACCTCAGTCACCAGCCGCTTGAGAGGCTAAGGAATGTTGAGAAGGCATCAGTGAACAGGCAGCATTTCAGACCTTTTGTTCAGAGACAGAAGGGGGGGCACCATGGCGAATGCATGGCTGTCGTTAAAGTGGGTGTCTATTTCTGCAGTGGAAAGGTTAGCGGGCAGCATGGCCGTCCCCTTGGCTGTGTGCAGCCCCTCTCAGCAGGGAGGGAGGGGGGCGTGTGAGGCGGGCAGTGTAGATCTCCTACCACTGGTGGACAGACGCCGACCTTTAGAAATATCACACAGTCACTTCTCACACAGACGTGTTCTCCAGGCTGTTCGTCACAGCCGACCACATCACCCTCTCACTGTGTCTCTCTGTTCAGTCACTGTTCTCTTCACGCGCATGTATTTATTTATTTTAATATTTGGTTTAGAGCAGTGGTCTTCAACCCTGGTCCTCAGGACCCACTGTCCTGCATGTTTTAGATGTTTCCCTGCTCCAACACACCTGATTCTAATGCATGGGTCGTTATCTAGCTCTGAAGAATCCTGGTAAACGATCATGCATTAGAATCAGGTGTGTGGGAAGGGGGAAACATCCAAAACATGCAGGACAGTGGGTCCTGAGGACCAGGGTTGAAGACCACTGGTTTAGAGAAAGCAGCCTGATCCCCCTGTTGGAACATGCGTTGTGATGGTATATCAGTAGTTGTCAGCCTTGTGTATAATGCCATTGTCACCAACACCACCTCTGTCCCCTCCTCCTCCTCTCTTCACCTCTCCTCCTCCTCCTCCCCCCTCCAGGAGCACGTCTCCTGGGGAGACCAAGCTGCTGGCGTCGGAGATCTATGAGATCCTGCAGGCAGCGGGGAACGAGGAGGCGGAGCAGGCCGAGGCGGCCGCCTCCTCCTGCAGGCGCAAGGCCCATTTCTTCCTGGGCGCCACCAACAAGCGGGCCAAGACCGTGGTCCTGCACATCGACGGCCTGGATGACTCTGTAAGCACCGCGGACACACCGCAGGGGAATCTGGTCTCCACGGTGACCAGACGTTGTAATGCAGGCTGTCAGGTGTAGGGCGGGCGGGGGGGTGGGGGGGGGTCGGTGTTGTAAATGTCAGCCGTAGAACAGCGTGATGTTGAGATGAGGACTGGACTGCACTGTGGGAGTGCAGCACCTGGACAGATCACATTACAGCTCACAGACAGCTTGTATGACGTTGCTGCAGACACAGCACACCAACAGCACACCAACAGCAGTCACACACACCAGAGGAGGCTCCACAGAAATGGAGCTGGGAAACCTCCGGCTTCATAAACACTTCTGTCTTAGGTTTGAGAGGACCCAGGTGGCTGTGATAAAGACGGGGATGTGATTATAGAGATCAAGATTGAAAGACTTGCTCCTGTTGTCACATTCATTTCATGTCTTTATTTTGGTATGTATTCCTCCATCAGACTCGGAGGAGTCTGTGTGAGGAGGCTCTCCTGAAGATCAGAGGGGTCATAAGCTTCACCTTCCAGATGGCAGTGAAGAGATGTGTGGTCAGGATCCGCTCTGACCTTAAGGCCGAGGTCAGTTACCTACCCTCACCTCCTCCATCTCACCTCCTCTCTCTCACCTCCTCCATCTCACCTCTCTCACATCCTCCATCTCACCTCCTCCATCTCACCTCCTCTCTCTCACCTCCTCCATCTCACCTCTCTCACATCCTCCATCTCACCTCCTCCATCTCACCTCCTCTCTCTCACCTCCTCCATCTCACCTCCTCAATCTCAAATCTTCCACATCCTCTCACCTCTCTCTCATCCTCCCATCTTATAGCTAGTTATTGCTTCACCCTCATTGCCAACAGATCCGACATGTTCCCCCTGCCCTTGGAACAAACCATCAGCAGTTACTCAGGACAGTTACTGTGTTCATAAACAGCATGTTAAACATCTGCTCCCCCCCCCCCCAGGCCCTGGGCACAGCCATCAACTCTACCAAGGTGATGAAGGCTCAGCAGGTGGTGAAGGGGGAGGACGGAGGAGAGGTCAGTTAACTGGAGGAACAGCAGTCTGAGTCCATGCCACTTACATCTCTGCTGTTGTGCAGTTTAACTGTGGGGTAGGGAGGCTCATGTGGTGGTGGCTGATGACCAACGCTCGTTAACGACCTATAGCTGTTAACCGACAAGAAGATTAAATATGTAGAATGGATACGTGTCTGTGACCCATTAAATACATTTCCGATACAACACTTTAATGATCTTTGAGCATTTACACTGTTTATCCAGCAGAGGGCAGCGTAGTCTTAATCATTCTCTGGTTGTTCTCAAACCCTCCTGCTGTTTGTACTTTATCCCTCACCACCCACCCCCCTCCTCTGTTCTGTCCATCCAGCTGATCCTGCCGTTCCAGGAGGGCTCCGAGGTGGAGGTGGAGGAGAACACCAACATCCCGGACTACCTGCCCGAGGAGGAGAGCCCGTCCCAGGAGCAGGACAAGGCTGTGACGCGTGTGGGCTCCATCACCGACGGAGTGGGCTGGCTCAGCACCGCCGCCAACTTCCTCACACGCTCCTTCTACTGGTGACCACTTCCTGTGCCAGCGCTCTCCGCTTTGCCCTCCCCGTTCCTGTTCCCTAAACCCTGGTCACCTGACCCCTGGTCACCTGATCCCTGCCCCTCAGTAGACTGTCCCCTGCTCCCAGCCTCACAGAGCTTGGGGTTGTGTGCTCTGCAAGTGCTGGACTGCCAAGCGCAACCTGCAATAACCATACCTTGTATATATGATGTATCCGTAAAATGAAGCGAGCTAGAAAACCCTATCACAGGCTGCACTACTTATACACTCGATTGCGGCACATTATGCACCTCACAAGCCATAGACAAGAGGACTGCAGATTAATTTAAACAATAAGTAAGTTGTTGTTGTTTTTAGTTTATTTCTGTCCACAACGTGGGTCCATGTGTTCACTTCTAAACCAAATGCAGACGAGGAGGTGCATGGTGCTGTTAGGAGTCTGGCCTGAGTTCTTAAGTCATTCCTGGATCACACTTTCAGGAGGAATTCGATTTTTTATTTTATTTTTTATTTTCTTGCATGAGTGTGGATGCTGTTTCAGTCTTTTACTGTTATCTTTTAATCCTTTTTTTTATTAGATTCTTCTTTTCTCGCCAATTTGATCATCCCTGACTTCCTGTCCCTCCTTTTGAAAGCACACTGTACCTCTTCTGTGTGCTGATCTAGTTGGCTGCCTTGTTCTCTTCATCTTGTTTACGTTGTGGTGTGTGTGTGTGTGTGTGTGGTGTGTGTGCGTGTCTGTGTGTGCGTGCCTGCCTTTTTCGATACTTTACCCCCGATCTGTTATTTATTCAGTAATTCACTTGAACTTCCTTGAAAGTTCTCTGATTGCGAGCCTTGTTGGTGCTTCCTGGAGGATGGGGCCTGGTCTTCCTGGAGGATGGGGCCTGGTCTTCCTGGAGGAAGGGGCCTGGTCTTCCTGGAGGATGGGGCCTGGTCTTCCTGGAGGATGGGGCCTGGTCTTCCTGGAGGATGGGGCCTGGTCTTCCTGGAGGATGGGGCCTGGTCTCTCCAGACAGCAGAGCCTGTCTGACACACGGCTGTTCCCCAGTTCTGGTCTCTCTCTCTGGGATGAAGGGATACAGGTCTGTGGAAGGACGGTCATTCAGACACCAGCATAGACCCAGGCCAGGCCAACACTGACTGTTCATACATCAAGAAAAAGGGAAATGATCCATTCATGTTTTCTGTTCTTCTGGACTTGGGGGAAACATTACGATGATTCATTTTGTTTTAGAGATTTGGTTTTCCTTAAATCCTCTGTCACTGCATGGTAGTTTGAGGCTCTACTAACTAACTGTCTGTTTTCTGTACGTCATCCTCATGAGCTGGTAGTGTTGTTAAATCCAGTCAGACATGTGTACGCCAACATATCACCACAGCTGTCAACAGACTAACACTGGGTGTGTTCAGGGCTGTGGATCTGGACATAGTACAAGGTGCCTGATGCCCTGGTATCCCAGCTGTTATTTGAAGAGAAGACGTTTTTGTTTTCCGATACATTGGAAACAACCATGCCATTTTACACTTTTAGTTTTGTAGTGATACACGGACAATAGAGATTCCAGATCCATAATCCAGCCTTTTACAAAGTCTGTTTTTAAGGACGATGCAAGATTATCTTCAGTTAGATTTTCTTTCATTTTCTCTTTTTTTTTTCATTTGGAAACGTTTCATGCTTTATGGTCTTCTTTGACTCAAACTGAACCATAGCTTATTATGTTCTCATCTCATCCGATTAACATGCTCGTCCTCTGACATGCGTTGAGTAAAATGCTAACTCGACAGTTAGCCGTCCTCGTGGACCCGTGATGTCACAATCACTGGAGGTCAAATCTGAACCCGTTTTGGGGGCAGGAAATATAGCCTGGCTGCCACATTGAACAAGCCTCCTACCAAGGGCCACCTCCCTCACTTTATAACCATCCTAAACAAAGCATAGGATGAAATTGAGATCATCAGTGTTAATATCTTACCCTTCGTTTTATCAGTCTTCCTTTGTTTTTTAGTCTTGAAGGCACCGAATCAACGTCCTTGTTGGAGTTTTCAGCCATGTGAAACATATTTTGGTATTTGATATACATGCTATACTGTATATCATAAACACTTGAACATGTTTTTTTTTAGGAACCTGCGAGTCATCTTTCTTGTGGGCAAGAAAGAAATAAAGAGAGTGTTTAGAGCTTTTAATTTAACTAAATGAGTTTTGGTAGTCGCTACATCAGGATGATTGACAGAGACCCATGTAGCAAGACCTCGGATCCGAAGCTTCTCATGTAGAGTGTGGATCTGCTCTAATGTATTATCTAATACAGGTTAAATACATGGTTTATTCCAATTTACTGTAATGGCAATTAAAGAACTTCAAATTCAATGAAATCCTGTCGCTCCTTGTTGTTGAGGATTAGGAAAGATAGATTATCATTTTGTCTTAAATCTGTATCCCACCTCGTTTTATTTGTTCTTTTTAGATTTATTTTTTACCTCAGTTGCTACATCCGTCACCTAAGCCTTCGGCAGCTGTCATGGCCGCCCTGGTACAGAGCAGCTGTGAACCTGCTTCACCCTGTTAGAGAGCTCAAAACACTGAGGGCAGCAGCCTCACTGGGAATGGAGGGAGAGAGACAGATGAAGAAATCTGTTTTCCTTGTAAGTGGCTGTGCCAGAGGGCATCAGTATCCTGATCTGCCCCACCTCCCTCCGCCCCCGGTGTTATAACAAGCCTCCAGCCAGCCAGACAACCAGTCAGTCAGGCCAACCAGGCAGCCAGACATCCCGGCTGAGGCAGCCCGACCCAGCTGCCGTGCCCCAGGGGAGGGGAGCATGTTGGTCCACATCACTGTTTCTCTGAGGAGGTCTCGCAGGGGGCCGGGGGCTCCACAGGCCTGGGTGGAGCCTGCAGCTCTGCTCTCTGAAGCCACCTGGATGCTGTGAGTATGTTTCTGTAAGTATAATGACACTGAAGACATCTGTGGGGTTCTAATGCAGATCAGAGTGAACGAGGTGCGTAATTGTCATTGATTGTGAGTAACTTAAGACTTCTGACGGACTGGATCTAAGTCTTTCAGCAACTCGACACTAGAGGGAGCCTGTGAGCTTAGGAAAATACTTAGCGTTAACCTTATAATCAGAGACCAAGTTTCTATAACTTGATTTGATTAAATTCATATGGTGTGAGTGGTACTTTATTGTATAGTGTGTTATGATGATTCCTTACATTAAATAATTGTAGGTCCTGGATCATCAGTCCATTAAAACGTAATGATAGTTGGTTGATTAATCAACATGGATAGGTTTACAGAGTCACTTATATACAATAGAGTTAACTATACTAGTTAGTAGATAACTAGTTAACATTATTCTTTACTTCTAGGGTACATGCATGGGCTGATCAAGTTTATCATCATAACTTATTATACACCAGTCTCTGCTGTCCCCTTACTGTCACATAGTTTGGGGGGAAAGTATAAACAGTCTGTAGGATGACCTCTAACCTTGACTAAATAAGGTGCTAAATTACACAAAAGTCCCTCAAGTGAAGGTAAGCGAAACTGCCGCCCTCACAGAAGCCCCAGCTGAGTCAAGGCTGAGTGAATACTTCATACTTCCTCTGGAGAAACCTTTTTACGGGTCTAGATTATGTCGAGTGCACCAATGATATCTGCCGTTTCCTCCAATCTTTGTCAATTACAGCAAATAATCAAAATTCCAGATAAGCTCTCCTCTCACGCTGTCTAAAATAAGACACTCAGAGTCGCTCTTGCACACTCACACACTTGGTTCTGGACCATATCAGCGCTGTTAGCTTGTTTTGCGTGACTGTGCGGCCCATATCACCAGCACACCTGCATATTTGCATGGTTAATCTGGAAGCGGGGTCGAGGGACTGATCGGGAGCCGATAGGAGCATATCCCAGTCTGCAATGGGGCTCTTTTGAGGATTTTATTGGTGGTTCAGCTTCCAGCCAATGGGATCGGTCGTAAATCCCACTCAGAGGATGACAGGAAATGATGTGACTGCCGCAATTTATGTCAAATAACTTCTGAGGATGTGAGAGTGGAGCGATCAGCGTTACCCGGGTGCGATAACTCTTTGGCAGAGGGGGCCCCGGTGGAAATTTAATTGAGACATTTTTCTTGATCTGGAGCGGAGAGAGAGAGAGAGAAAAAAAAGAGAGAGTGAGAGAGAGAGAGCGAGAGAGCGAGCCGGGTGTTGTTGTGTAACGAGATGTAATGTCTCTCTTCAGACGGGGGTCAGGATGCAGAATGAGGGAAGGTCACCGGCTGAACGTGAAGGGATCCAATCAGGCCCTGGATCTTACCGTCTCCATGGGAGACAGAGACCCAGGAGGAGCAGGCAGCTCAGGTTGATGTTGTTGCCATGCTAAGTGGTTGCTAAATGTGTGGATCTTTGTACCGTGTGTGGAATAATATCTGCGGCTGTGTGTGTGTGTGTGTGTTTATGTAGTAGACGCTGAATTACAAGCCAACACACAGCAGGCAAGTGGTAAGTGCTGTGTGTAGGCTTGTAATTCAGAATCTACTACCTGTGTGTGTGTGTGTGTGTGTGTGTGTGTGTGTGTGTCCATGTATGTGTGTGTGTGTATGGTGTGTGTGTATGTATTTATGTGTGTGTGTATGTGTGTATGGTGTGTGTATGTATTTATGTGTGAGTATGTGAATGTGTGTGTGTATGGTGTGTGTGTGTGTATGGTGTGTGTGTGTGTGTATGGTGTGTGTGTGTGTATGTATTTATGTGTGAGTATGTGTATGTGTGTGTATTTGAAGCATTGCCCCCCCCCCTCCTGTGACTGAAACCCTGATGAGATGCGTGCACACAGACACTGCTCATAATTGTGTCTGTAGCTCATTACAGCCCCCGGATGATTTGGTGCCGCAGGGAGAGCCTCGTCCTCTGACATCGCCTCGTCCGCCCGGCGACAACCACTCCAGGCACTGATTGGTGGGATGAAATATTGCCGGCGAAAATTAAAAGGTCCCAGTGTCAAAATAATTCATGATATGCATATCTTGCTGCCCTGATGAAATGGCTGATATCTGGATTAGGAGGATAATAAAAACGATCAGGCTACAGTTAAACTATTTCAGCTGCCGGGAGGGAGGTATTCGTTTTATCAGTGTCAAGAACAGTGGATTATGAGGTCAAGAGATGTCAAGTGTGTATGTGTGTGTATTTTATGGATGTTCCTTTGTGTGTGTGTGTGTGTGTGCATTCATTTCAGAAAGGTTAAGAGCGTTTGGACGTATGACAGCGTTTAGTGGTCCCGTGACAAAGGTGTGTGCAGGTGTGTGTGTCTGCGTGTGTGTTACTGTGCGGCCGCACACGTGTGTAGATGTCTTCGCATGTGTGCGGTGGTTCATTCGATGCCCCACCTGTGATTTGAATATTTTCTGTAATTGTCCCAAAACGGTTCATCAGTGGATCTGCCGGCCACCATTAGGGCTCAACAATATGGTGTGACATTCAAATTCCCCTCAATGACAGGTTATTAGGAGCCGCAAGCAACCGGCACATAATTAAGCACCATAACGTTGACCTGTAATGTGAAGTGATGGCAGAGTCATAATGGGGGGGGGGGGGGGGGGTGTCAGGTGGGGGTGTTTGGGTGGGAGGGGGGGATCGGGTGAGGTGGGGGATTTTGGTGGGGGGGGGAGGGGGGGTTTGTGGGGGGGGGTGAGGTGGGGGATCGGGGGCTGGGGAGGTGGAGGGTGAGGGGGGGGGTGAGGTGCGGGGTGGGGGGGTGTTCAGGGGGTGTGAGGTGGGGGAGTTTGGGGGGGGGTGAGGTAGAGGGTGAGGGGGGGTGAGGTGCGGGGTTGGGGGGTGTCCAGGGGGGTGTGAGGTGGGGGAGTTTGGGGGGCGGGGGTGAGGTAGAGGGTAAGGGGATCGTGTTCTTCACACACTCATAGTACGAACAACAGAAGCGCTGTCAGAACTCGCATGAAAACAACAGAAGAACAGAATGTATTTCTGTCGCCCAGACCGTTGCCTTTTTTTAGGCTTCCATTTTTAAACACGAAAACCGAGGAGAAAGAAAAGTGAGTTTATTTTAACGTGTGACACGGAGGCCTGTTACACCAACTCCTGTCTGTTGGCTGAAGCCTGCCCCCCCCCCCTCCCCTCCCCTGCAGAACAGCTAGTGGACGTCGTGGCGAGCGCAAGGACCCATCTGGTGCGCTCTTCTCTCCAACTGGTGTGTGAAAGTGGCGTTTTTTCGGTTTCCCGTCCACCGCGATGAGTAGCGCTGCTACTGGAGTTCTGAAACATCGCTGTTGCGACTCTTGACAGAGACTTATGGACATGCTGGCTCAGGATCTCAGGTCTGGGAAATGCCCAGAGACGACATCCGTCTGGATTTCCAGTGTGAAAAACCTTTTATTTACAGTCTTAAAACTGTGGAGATCTTCAACTTCTATATTTATAAACATGTTTGTGTGTGTGTGCATGAACTGCACAGTATAGATATATGCAGGGTATGGAGAGAGAGAGAGACACACAGAGACAGAGTGAGAGAGACAGAGAGAGAGAGAGACACACAGAGACAGAGTGAGAGAGACAGAGAGAGAGAGAGACACACAGAGACAGAGTGAGAGAGACAGAGAGAGAGAGACAGAGAGAGAGAGAGACAGAGAGAGAGAGACAGAGAGAGAGATACAGACAGACACAATTCAATGGCGAACACGAAAGTCTTTTTGATGTTTTTTTTTTTTTTTTTTTGTACCAGGTTTCTAAATGAATTCCTGTTGGTTCGAGCTCCAACTGGTCCTGCTCCAAGTGATCACCATGCTCACCTTCAGACTCCACACTGAAGGAGGCTCCAGCGTGAGTGAGAGCCAGGGGCCTGTGTGATGGCAGAGCTGCTGAACAGAAGGTCTGTGCTCTGTCTCTCTCTCTCTCTCTCTCTCTCTCTCTCTCTCTCTCTCTCTGTCTCTCTATCGCTCTCTCTCTATCTATCTATCTCTCTCTCTATCTCTCTCTCTCTCTATCTCTCTCTCTCTCTCTCTCTCTCTCTCTCTCTATCTCTCTCTCTCTCTCTCTCTGTCTCTCTCTCTCTCTCTCTCTCTCTCTCTCTCTCTCTCTCTATCTCTCTCTCTCTCTCTATCTCTCTCTCTCTCTCTCCTCTCTCTCTCTCTCTCTCTCTTTATCTCTCTCTCTCTCTCTGTCTCTCTATCTCTCTATCTCTCTCTCTCTCTGTCCTCTCTCTCTCTCTCTATCTCTCTCTCTCTCTCTCTCTCTCCTCTCTCTCTCTCTCTCTGTCTCTCTCTCTCTCTCTCTCTCTCTCTCTCTCTCTCTCTGTCTCTTGCTACCCCCCCCCCCCCACACACCCATTTCATAACGGTGGCAGATGGCTGCAGATGAATCCCTCATAATCACGTCAGGACGGCTCCTCCGATCCCAATTCATCTCTTTAAACACATTTCATCAGACGGGGAATTACACAAAGATGAAGGCATCCTCCAGACAACAAAGGCACACAAAGATCGTCCTCGCAAACAAGTGTTCCTGGTCCCTAACACCATTTAATCATGCGTGGCTCCTGTTGAGGGTCCTCGGTCCTCCCATGCCCGCAGAACAAACACGCACCCCCCCCCCCCATGATGTCTGCCTCTCTCACCCCCCACCTCCCCCCCCACCACCCCCCTCCTATTTTCCTCTGTGCATTTTCCATGTCTGTCTCTGCTGTCCAACTTGTCTTATTCAATCTCTCTCTTTCTCTTCCTCGCTCTCCCTTTTCAGTTCTCTTCTTCCCTTCCTGTCTTTTCCATCTCTGGAATGAAGAGGATGTGGAAATTCTCGTTCTCCTTCCCTTGGCTGAATCTCAGTGTCTGATGGCTGCCCTTGTTTTGAGGGGGGAGGGGGGGGGGGTGATGATTTGCTACAACTGTGAATTGTGACCCCCCCCCCCCCTCTATTGCCTGCTGTGACCCCCCTCCTGCCTCCCCCCTCCCGCTCAGCCCCCCCAGGCTGCGTGACGCCGTTAATTGTGGATCAGGTGAAGTTTGTTTCACCTCATTTCAGGGCCATGCTCTGCTAGGGCCATTCTCCCCACTCAAAGCCACGTAATTTCACAGCCTCCCCTACTCCTCATTAATCCCCCTGAGTGGCTCCTTAGGAAGTTCCAGATCATAGATTTGTTTTGCTCTTGTTTTCTGACTCACTGACCCGCCCCCCCCACCCTCACCCATGCCCCCCGCCCCACCTCCACCTCTACCTCCCAGCCACCCCTACAATAACCGCCTGCCACTCCCCCCTCCCCAACCTACAAGATCGTCAACCGTACCCCCCTCTTCCCACCTCCCCTCCCACCAGCGCTGTGTGACTGAAGCTCACCTTCCCCGCCCCCCCCCCCCCTCACACCCAGCTGTGTCTCCCTGTCAGACCCCCCCCCCTTTGCCCTGGAGCGGCCGGCCCTCACAGCCCCCCCCACTGCATCACATCCTCTCTGCTCAAGGACTGTACCTGACTCAACAACCAACTCACAGCCACTCGCAGGTCCGGGCCTTTGCAAGATGTTGACGCTTGTCTTTTGTTTGGTGTAATTTAGTTGAAATGACGATGGAGGCATTTTCAAGGACTGAAAGGTCGTTGGGTTCGAACGCATTGGTTTGTCGCCGCTGAAACTTGCAATATTTCGCTGCATGTGTTTGTGAACATGTGTCTGGACAAACCATGGAAAACTACATTTGAACCCCCCAGTTAAACTTCTTGTTGATTCATAAATTATTCATGAGGACATCGGAAGATGTCTCATTAACATGAAATAACAATTGCAAATTTTTCTGGAAACTCCTAATTACTTCCCTTATTTGCCATGACCATGTTAAATATTCATAAATGTGCGATCATTTCTTGATTTGATGGTGGTTCAGAATAATCAAAAATTTGGGGGGTAAACCGTAGCAGTGTGTGCCAAAACAAAACAAAATAATTTCATGATATGCAAGAACACCCCATGTTGAAAAACATCAAACACAGACCTAACGATTGTTGGAGTTCTATACTTAAATCTTTTATATATCAGTTTCACATGACTGGTGTGGGAGCTGCTAAAACAGTAGTTTTGCCTTAAAATTTGACAACATTGATTAGAGATAGATGAGGACCGTAGATGTCGTTCACTTTCTGATTCCACATGAATCCATCGCAGTATCATCTGTGAACGAAGCCTGTGAAAAGACAGATACAAGTCATGTTAAAGTTAAGATCTCTGAATCCTGTAAAGCCCAGTTCTGGAAGTCTCTGCCAAGAGGCAGCAGTTTCTGGGTCCCATCTGGGATCGCCGGATGGGGTCTATCTCAGTCACTGCCTCTGTTGGCAAGGCAGCGTTTAACCTCAAATTTATGACTTTGTTATATCAAAATTAATTACAGATATTTCCCCCCAAAACGGAGTGACGTTGACGAAAAACGCTAAACGGAGGCAATTTAGCTCTATTTGCAAATTAATTTGGTCCCACCTGTGTAGCTTGGTGTGCTAAGTAGGTACATCAGTTCTAATTACAGAGCTCAGTGAGTGGGTTTAGTTAAATTACAGTATTAATTATCACATTTACCAGGTATCATAGTGACAAACTGTTCTGGAAGAAGTCTGTTCTGGAACGCCTCCTGCTCCTCCAGACGACAGCTTCCTGCGTCCTTTCTGGTCACCTTCAAACAGTTGGACATGATGGACAGTGTTGGTTGGGAAGTTTCCTCAAATGAAATCCGTCCAAATGAACATCAATCCTGATTTAACCAGCAATTTTCTTCCCCCACCCCCCGCCCCCCCAACAGTAAAAACACATTTTTGGGGGTCTCACAACAAAGTCCCCATGCCGGGGTCATCGAAAAGCCAGTAAATGTTATTGTCACTTACAGTGGCTATTCTAAGATTCACATCATTACCCTCACGAAAGAGAATGTGAAATCATGCTTGAGCGCCTCAAAGAGGACTAAGCGACCTTCGACCTGCTGCCCCCCCCCCCCCCCCCCCCCCCCCCCCCCCCCTCACCGGGCGCAGACAGGGAGCGAGTGTGATCAGAGAGTTCATCACATCCAGATCATCGGATATGACATTTGTGACATACATCCCATCTCATTGGTTGGAGCAGTAGTCACAGGACTTAAAAACCTCACCAGAGCTTCTGGACACCCAGAGCTGTTCTCAGACGTAGGTTAGAGAGTTCCAACATGATGAAACACAGCAGATTAACATGTAGCCGAAAAGTTCACCGCTGATTGACGTCTCCTGACGTTCTATGGAAAATAAAAGAGAGGTTTTACCTCAGTGCCTGTGTTCTTCGGTCGGCAGCACAGAGGACACACAGCCCCCCTCACCTGCAGGTGGATCCAGGACTGCCCAGAAACACAGCCAGGCTTGGAACACAGTGAGGAGGACAGGCCCTCATTTAGCCCCTGGCCAAAACTCTCTCCATGTTAAAGTACTATATTAATCATAATCCCACAACACCATTAGACTATGTCATTCTATTAAAGAATCACATTATCATACATTTCATTAATTAAAATCCTAACCCAGTCAATCGACGCCGAGGAGTGGCCCCTTCCAGAGGGTAAGAGCTGGGGGGAGGGAGGGGAGGCGGGGGAGGACGGTGCCAGAGGGCAGGGGTACTCCACTATTCCACTCACAATCTCTGAGTGAAATAAAAGGGCCGGATTTGCATGTGAGGGGCTTCTATGGGCGGTGGTTTGGAGAATGGCTTCTGATATGGGGGGTGGGGGGTGGTGGGGGGGGGGGGTGGGGGGTGTTGAGGGTGGGGGGTGGGGGTGAGAGAGGACGGGGGAAGTGGAAGGTGGGGAAGTGGTGGTGGGGGTGGGAGGTCCTGGAGGTAAAATCCTCCTGACAAGTGTCCTCTTTTGCAGAGAGAACCAACAAGGGAAAGCGAGGAAGAGAGAGGGAGAGAGAGATCCTCCCCCCCCCCCCGGTCCCCACCCCATACAACCCCCCTTCCCCGTCCCCCAAACCTGTGAGAGTATGCCATTACGGTCTGGGTCAGGGGGTGAGGAGGCACCGGGAGGGGGGGATGGCATGATGCTCGCCTCTCTCCTTGACACAAACAAACATGGAGAGGCTAGGTGGAGATGTGGTGTCAGATACCCTCTCTGGGATGATTGTTAAAACCGTGTTTCTGTTGTGATCCTTGTTAAGGCTCCACCCTGGTGCACAGTGCTGTCCTGTTAAAGGGGCATGATTGCACTTCACTGAATTCAACATTCAGTGTAAAGGGTCGGTAGTTCCGAACCGCAGAGTGCTTCTCTGTTCCCCAGGATGTGGTCTCCTTATCTCTTCCTCTCTCTCTCTTGTTTTTCCTCCCGTCCCAAAATGCACTTTACACTAACCAATATTTGACTTTTTCCCCCTCCCCCATTCTCCTCATCCCTCCCATCCCTCTTTCTTCTTTTCTTCCTATTCTCCACATCTTTCTCTGTCAGTTTCTATCCTTCTCCATCTCTCTTTCCCATCTTCTGGTTGTTATCTCCATTCTTCCTCCACCATCTCTTTGCGTTCCATCTTTCTTTCTCTCCGTCTTCTCTTCCTCCCCTTCCTCCCTCCATCTCCCTGGCTCCTGATTAGCATGTGTAGTGTATGTTCCGTCACGCTGTAGTGTTGACCTGTGCTGTCATCTCCCTGATTACCTCCCTGATTCACTTTCCTTGTTTGGTAATGTGCAATCAATCATAATCAATTAGCCAAAATGTTGAATCATTAAAACCATTATCATTAATTAAAATAATTATCACTTTCTGCCAATGCTTCATTACCAGTGTTGTCTAACGTGTCTGCTGCAGACTAGCCTTTCCTTCTGGACACCCCCTGCCCCCCCCCCTTCCAGTTTTTACTTTCAGAAGTGAAAGATTTCTCATTGTCTGAAAATGCTGCTGCAAGTTCCTACAAATTTTGTTTTGATTGAGATATTTTAGTTAATGTAGACTCAAGTTCATTTAGACTCGCAACAAATAATCTAATCACACAAAATCTTCTTTGCTTTCGGAGCAGTTTTAACATGCAGATGAGAAAAAACGAATCAAGAATAATAATCAGCGCTTGAACGATTGCTGTACTAACAACAGTGAATGTTCGCTTCAAAAGTCTACGAGACCGCTGATTCTCACATTCTTGTGCAACTCAAATAACGAGGTGAATTCAACTCGAGCTGAAAATCTCTTCGCTCTTCCCCGCATGAACTGTCCCGTTGTCTCAGCCTGGGAAGGCCTCCGCCCTCTCCTTCGGGGTCCGGCGCTCCGGTGACCCCCACCTCAGCGCCACGCTTGACCAGAAACTGTGTATTCTTCCGCTTTACACTCACATTCCCTGTTACCGAGGCAAAGACACGAGGAGCGATGGAGGGTCATTAAAGATGTGTAAACATCCATGTGAAGGCTGGACGCTCCTCTCCAAAGCCCTACGGGAGAGAGAGAGAAGGAGGGATGGAGAGAGAGAGAGAGATAGAGACATAGAGAGAGAGAGAGAGGCCAGAGCGCTCAGCCTGGGTGGTAATTCCATCTTTCCAGACGACAGTCATCATCACATCCCTCCTCCGCGCTCCTGTTGCAACCTGGAATAGACCTGTCAGTCCCGACTCCCAAATAATTGCTCGTGTCAAATTTTCCTTGAAAGTGGCCTGCAGCCTGAGGGCATGAGAGGGCAGGGCTGGGTAAGAGTCTCTGAGAGGGAGGGAGTGTGTGCGTGTGTGTGACTGGCCGTGTCTCGTGTTAGTGGACTGCTTTTCCTGCTTGACCCCGCTTGCTAAGAAGGGGTCTCCTCGCACCCGTGCCCGGGGCCTGGTAGGGGAGCATCGCTCACTGCCATGCGGGGAAAGCAGGCGTCTCATTGGGGTCACAGCGCCCCTTGCAGAACGTGAGTGAAAAGGAAATGGGCCTGAACGTTCCCCCAGGATCCCAGCCTGAGCTCTATTAAACCAGCCATCCTCACCGCCGGATGGATGTAGATTATTACACCAGGGGCCAGGACCATCCATCCTCTCAGCACCCAGGCTCTGTGTCCTTTACCTCTCCCCCCCACCCCACACTTCCCTTCCCTGGCCGCCCTCCCACCCCTGCCCCCGCCCCAGCCTCCACTCCAACCTTCCAAGAGCAGAACTCTCGATGTCGTTAGAGAGGCTGTTCTCATAGAAAACAAAAACAACTGAATTCTATTCAAATGTTCTCTTGTGCTTCGTTTTAGGTGTTGGTGACACATCGGTGAGCAAATGAAGTAAAACACCCGATGGAACACTGTCAAGAACAGTGTAACTGTTTAACTGTCAAGAACAGTGTAACTGTTTAACTGTCAAGAACAGTGTAACTGTTTAACTGTCAAGAACAGTGTAACAGACTTTTTAAAGAAAATAACAATGCATCCGCCTGGTCCTGTGTGGCTGTCTCTCTGTGGCTGTGTCTCTGTGCAGGTCTGTCCTGTGTGGCTGTGTCTGCTGTGCAGGTCTGTCCTGTGTGGCTGTCTCTCTGTGGCTGTGTCTCTGTGCAGGTCTGTCCTGTGTGGCTGTGTCTCTGTGCAGGTCTGTCCTGTGTGGCTGTCTCTCTGTGGCTGTGTCTGCTGTGCAGGTCTGTCCTGTGTGGCTGTCTCTCTGTGGCTGTGTCTCTGTGCAGGTCTGTCCTGTGTGGCTGTGTCTCTGTGCAGGTCTGTCTCTGTGTAGGTCTGTCTCTCTGTGGCTGTGTCTCTGTGCAGGTCTGTCCTGTGTGGCTGTGTCTCTGTGGCAGTGTCTGTCCTGTGTGGCTGTGTCTCTGTGCAGGTCTGTCTCTGTGTGGCTGTGTCTCTGTGCAGGTCTGTCCTGTGTGGCTGTGTCTCTGTGCAGGTCTGTCCTGTGTGGCTGTGTCTCTGTGCAGGTCTGTCCTGTGTGGCTGTCTCTCTGTGCAGGTCTGTCCTGTGTGGCTGTGTCTCTGTGCAGGTCTGTCCTGTGTGGCTGTGTCTCTGTGCAGGTCTGTCCTGTGTGGCTGTGTCTCTGTGCAGGTCTGTCCTGTGTGGCTGTGTCTCTCCCTGGACAGTCACATGTCTGTCACATGCTCCTGGCCCGGCTCTCTGGCTGGCTGGCTGGACCACAGTCTGGCATGGCGGAGCGTCCTGCAGTGAGGAACCAGGGAAAACAGGCGGTGAGACAGGAGGGGCTCCGAGCATGAGGCCCCCCTCCTGGTCCCCACGAGGAGCAACCCCCCCTCCCCTCACACACACAGACACACATGCACACACACATGCACACACACACACAGACACACATGCACACACACACAGACACAAACACACATGCATGCACACGCACACACACAAACTCAAACACGCACAGATACACACACACTCAGACACACATGCACACACACAAGCTCACACACATGCACAGACACAGCCACACACACACCCACACACAGACACACACGCTACAGAGGACCCTATCATGTGCACCTGATTGCATTACTGGCAAATGGTCTTCAGGAATGAGTGTAATTGTGTCTCATTACAGGCTGTGAGGTGTGACAGGCCCCCTAAAACAGAGCTTGGCTTTTGTCAAAACAGACCGTCTACCATCATGTCTTGGCAAGACAATAGAAAATGTCTCTTCCTCAGTTTGATGTGTTTTGCACCAACGGGAAGCTAAATCCCTGTTTCTCATCTTCTCCCACCATCGACAAGACAGGAAAAGGACATGTCAGTGATGATATGACTCTGTTGTTCATACATGATGCGACTGTTGTTTACACACGATGCGATTAAAGATGTTAGGCGAAATAAGGGATCCAACCATATCCCTGCAAGAAAATCGTCAGCCAGCCCAGAGTCCCCGCTCAGCCTGTTTATGGTGTGAGAGAGAGGAAGGCAGACCAAGCTTGGCTGTCCTGTCATAAAGGATGCAGTCAGAGAAAGCAGACATGATTTCATGGCTAATGATTCCCGCGCTAATATCAGTGTGGGTTGCAGTGGGGGGATAACCAAGTTTAGCTGTCTTAGCTCAAATGATTCAATTAGGCCAGCTGTCCCTATTTGTCATGGCTCAACTGGCTTCTAGATTACCTTTCCAGAGAGCAAACGTGCCTCTGCATTGAACTTATCAGCTCAACAGTTTCAGAAGAAAACAAGAGGAAGGGGTTGTGAGATTGTATGTGTGTGTGTGTGTGTGTGTGTGTGTTTGTGTGTGTACATGGGGTAGCAGTGTGAAAAATGTAGCTAAAAAATTTAAAAATGTAGTGATAACCGTATTATCCACTTAAGTGCAGCGGGCGTGTACAGAGAGGAATGTGTCTTTTGTTTAGTGGAGGATCCTTGTGGTGTCCTTGGGGGGGGGGGGATCCTCACTGTGTCGCACTCAGGAGTAGGAAGAGGAGGAGGAGGAGATGCTAGTCTGCATGGACGGGGGATCTCTGTGTCTGTTGGAGTTTCACTATGCAGGAAGAGAGGGGGAGAGAGAGGGAGGGAGGGAGGGAGGGAGGGAGGGAGGGAGGGAGGGAGGGAGGGAGGGAGGGAGGGAGGGAGGGAGGGAGGGAGGGAGGGAGGGAGGGAGGGAGGGAAGAGTGCTACAAAGAAGATCTATTTGAAAAAAAGTATACAAAATAGAAAAAAAATGAATTTTTCTGGAACATGGGTAGGGGGGAAGGTTGTGCCTTTATTTTCTTTGTCCTGTTTGCCTCGTACGTTTGTATGTGTGTGTGTGTGTGTGTGTGTGTGTGTGTGTGTGTGTGTGTGTGTGTGTGTGTGTGTGTGTGTGTGTGTGTGTGTGTCTGTGTCTGTGTCTGTGTCTGTGTCTGTGTCTGTGTCTGTGTCTGTGTCTGTGTCTGTGTCTGTGTCTGTGTCTGTGTCTGTGTCTGTGAGTGTGCGCCCAGGATTTCAATAAAGTGTGTCTCAGTTCTGCTCAGTGTTAAATATGAAACCCAGTTAAACAGTCATTAGTGTTGATTGAGCTGATACATCACAGGTCCAAGGCATCTCCCTTCACTTTAATGTAGTTAACTGGAAATTTGTGCCAACTAACCTCATCAAATCTAATTAACCCAATTGTCAGTTTTGGGTCAGGGTGCAGCCTAGTCGAACAAACTAAAGCCTGGGTAATGTGCTAAGACAGTGAAGACATCATCATTTCAGATGGCGAAGACATCAGAATCACATGTCTGTGAAGATTGCACTTCTTTGACAGATCTACATCCAAAAAATGCCCCCCCCAAAAATGCCCCCCACCCCCCTTAAAAGCTGTTCTCCATGACTACTGTGCCAGATGCTTAGCCTGCCAGGAAAACACACCCATCCCTCACTGAACTGCTCCTCCCAAGGTCTCTTCCTTTTCCTCTCCTCTAATGAGTCTTTCTGGAAGTTTTTCCTTGTCTTCCTTGAGGGTTTAGGTTGGTTGAGGGGGCAGTTCTATGGGCGTATGTGAAGCCCTTTGTGTCATTGCTTGTAAAAAAAATAGCTATACAAATACATTTGGATTTGATTTTGAACCATCTATGTCTTTCGCTCCCCGATTTGCAGAGAAGAAGCAAAACGTCCGGCTAATGTGGTGGATAATATGGAGAGTGTGTTTACACAGCAGACAGCCAAACAGCCTGATCCTCAGGATCTCTGTGCTTGAGTGCTGTGCTATGTTTAGTCACCACAGAAGGCTGTTATGTGACCGCTTACGCTCATGTGACAGTGGGGTCTGAGATAACAAGATAACACCCAAATAGATCACGCCATCATTGAATATTTATCTACCTTAAATATGCTTCAGAGGGCTGGTGAAGTGGTGGATCAACTTAAAAAGTCAAGATCATTCACTGTGCCGTAATGACTTTGCTGGTTTTTTTTCTCCAAGTCTTATGGGAGCTTTGTATCCAAAGGAGCCTGCAGAAAAGATGGATCGCTCCATATAAACCTGCCATCCTCACCCAGCCTAGGCTAAGCTTGGGATCTGTAGGCTGTGTGTTTGTAGGCAGCGTGTTGAGCTGTCAAAGTCTGAGTGGTACAGTGGATATTGTAATGATTGAAGGCACAGGGCCCTCTCTAGCCCCCCCCCCCCCACCCCAAAAGAAAGAAAAACACGTTCATACAACTGAGTTCACACATTTAGCGAGGCCAGGCCTTCGTTAGTACAATTCACTTCTGTTTTGTCAGTTTTGTAACCTACAGTACTTTCCAACTAGGAGAAAATAGGACTACAAATTACTGTGGGGTGAAAAAATCTATTCCCCGACACCCAGGGAATAGTGAATTAAATCTGGATACGATTCACAGTTCATTATAAAGGTCTCTTAAGCACTGCTGTTTCTGAACTCTGTTAATCTTATTTTAAAAGCATCTGACTGAAACATAGATTTACTGTTGCTATCAATTTAGTATCCCCGCAGAACGAAAACAAAATGGTTGATCGTGATGTGGGCAACATTTCTTGTAGTAGAAATAGCCTAGCGTGTCAGGGTTCTGTGTAGCTTGCTGTGGTTGAGCTCTCAACCCAGTCACTATGAGCCAAGTGTGACAAAACTCTGGCTCAGGAAATGTGGACGGGGGGGGGAAGAAAAAACAACAACAAAAAAACGTGAATGCCTGTATTTCTATTAGCCTGGTCTATCTTTGGGCTGGCAAAGGTGTGTTTAACGCCTCTGCTGCTTGTGGTCGTCAGCAGAGCAGTTGGATGTGCTGTCACACACGCTGCTGTGGCACTTAGTCATGACCAGCGCTCTGCTGCTCGTCTCTGCCCCGCGCGGAGCCGCACCTCTCGCTGGGAGTCGTTCATGACTGGATCTGGAAGCCTTCACACGGACCTGACACCTCAGCAGAAGCTGCAGGCAAACTGCTGATGGGAGTAAGGAGGGTTCGATGGCTGTTTCTTTTTGGAGGTCTCGGCCCTTTTCTGCTCACACCATCTTTTATTGCTTCAGACTTTCCTACATTCAAGTGCACTTTCTTCTTCATAGAAGTTTTGTCATGTAGGAATGTCAGGTTTGCTCTTGTGTTCAGGGTAGCAGCCTGATGGTTCAGCTTCTCCAGGCATCAACTGGTCTTGTGCCTTTCACATCTAGATGCTTCTAGACAGCTTTCTCTTTAACCTAGATTTCATTTGACCTGCTGAGGAGGAAGTGTCTAGGACCAGCACCCCTCCCTTCGACTGCTCCTCTCCTCTCCTTCATCCTGTCCACCCTCCCTCCTGTCCTCCCTCCCCCATCCTGTCCACTCTTCCTCCTTCAGCTGCTCCTCCTCCCTCCCTCTCCCCCTCCCTCCCTTTACCTGCAGCGCCGGGCAGCAGTGCATCATGGGTGCAGCTGAGGCCATGCCAAAACCCAATTTGGACGGCGTCCAGCACTTCATTGGAAAGTAATGGTTTTCACTGAACTGAGTTATGACCAGCTGTTTGCAGACAGTCTGCGACATACTGATGGAGCAGAACACCGTATGTTGCTTTCCAAATCAAATGATACAAGGAGTGTGACAGTGTGGAGAAACATCTGTCATTAGCAATTTTCAGCACGCTCCACTAATTCTGGACAAAATACGCTTAATGAAGTTACGGCAGGAAACTTCAAATACTGTCAGTGTAACAAGGCCAGAAGACGGCAGCGCGCAGCAAAGCCTGTAATCTAATTCATTTATTGTGAAATACATACAGAAGGGGCAGGATAATTGTTTTTGATCATTACATTTTAAAATGCAAATCACAAATGCGCTCCTTTAATCAAAGAACAAAAACAAAAGGCAACTGAAATCAAGGCTGGAGGGTGACTCAGTGTATTTTATTGATGTCTCCTCCCTTGTAGTGACAGCCAGTCAGACCCCAGTATTCTGTTACACCACACACCTGGAAGTGATCATGATCTCTGGGATCATGTGAACACACATCCCCGCTGTTCAGGCGTGGCGTTCAGCAGATCAATAGAGACTCACCTGGGATTGTTTTAGAGAGTTTGTGTTTGTGTCAAAAACAACATGAAAAGGCCCCTCTTTAACAAAGTTTCAGGAATATAAACGACTTCCCTCCTCGACATCCACTCCATAGCGAATCTGAATCAGGTACGTCAGCGTTGAAAACATTTAAAAGCCTTATCGTGTCAATAGCAGCGATTGCAAAGAATGAAATGTTTTATATTTTTTATTTTTTTTCCAACATTTAAACCTTGGAGGAAAAATCGCTTTAGCGCTCACTGTCTCCAGAAGCGAATTAGTAAATGAGCCTATCCTTATCGGGTCCATTAATCCCTTGTTCTACAGCCTTTTGGCTATAATTGGATGCATTTACATTTTATCTGTAAAATTCCAATTAATGTATACTGTCACTCTATAACAAATAAAAAGTAAATAGATAAAAAATAAATACTAAACAGGGCGGACGTGCTGGGATGTGACAGCTCAGCTGAAAGTGGTCTGCAGCTCCAGCACAGTTCTTATGGTGAGAAGTGTTGGAGGACGGGTGGGCGTCTGGAGAGCAGGCTGCTGCTCATACACCCGGCCTGTGTCTCCCTGGCACCGCTCTCCTACTGCCAGAAGGGCCGTAAAAGCCGGTCTGTGTTAATTCTGCCTTAATTATTATGGGTGCCACATGTTAAGCAGGGTGTCCTACCACCGTGGATTCACTTAAAAGTTTGGATAGAGATATTCCTCCACAGTGTCTGGCCAAAGCTCCAGAGATGGGGACGGGCAGTTTGCGGAGGGTGGGGCAGTTGGCTGTTGTGATTAGAGAGCCCTTGTCTTTTTTGGAGCCCTGCCCCACTTTTGAAATCATGTCGCAGTCCTTTGTAATGATGCGTTTTATGCCGTGCATGTTTCTGAATAACTGGCAGCACTAAGATGACAATAATCACCCATCATGCCCCCTCCCTGCCCCGGGGGATATAGGCCAGTCACTCCTGGGAATCACTGGAGTTATAAATATGCAAAATGTCTGCTGGTCTCCCAATCACTCACTGTTTTGGAGAGCACAGCTCTATATATGTATATATATGTAGGATGAACATATTTAGATCAGACAATCTTGTCTTATGTACCTCTAGTGGTACTTGACAAACGGCCTCTCCTGTTTGTAGCTGGATGTGTAGGTGTACATATGTAAGATCCTGTTATAGTGCTGTCACATAAACACAGACTGTCTCTACAAGGATGCTGCTCTTCTGATGTTCTTGGTACATCGGGGTATCATCAGAGTTACGCAATACTGTTACTGTGATGGGTTCATGGTTACACTACGGACCTTGATCATGTGCTTTATTTACTAAAAGCGTCTGTTTAATGAATGAAATGTCAAAATGTAAATATAACTTGAAACATTAGAGATTATGTCTGGTATTGGACCTGGGCACATTTCTGCTCCTTAACTGGACGATGAAATATCAATGAAAGAAAACAAGCTAACCTATTTAACAGAATGTTTATTTGTTTGAACAAATTAACATTAATTCTATAATGGACTTGCATTACTCAGCTTTCAACTAATCACTATGACTGTCTGTTTTTACTCATTCTCTGTACCATAGCCACATAGTACCGTGTAAAAGTCTTATGGCAGATGTCTTCCTATTGAATACTTGTTTCTCCTCTCTTCTCCTCTCCCCTCCCCTCCTCTTCCCCCTCCCCTCCTCCCCTCCTCTCCTCGTCTCTTCTCCTCCCCTTCCCTCCCCTCTTCTCCTCCTCTCTTCTCCTCCTCTCCCCTCTCCTCCCCTCCTCTTCTCCCCCTCTCCTCCCCCTCTAATGTCCCCCTGGAGTGTGATATCTGTTCTAAGAACCACAAGCATCTCCTCTCAGCCTGGCTGGTACACACACACACACACACACACACACACACACACACACACACACACACACACACACACACACACACACACACACACACACACACACACACACACACACACACACACTGTCAGGCTTTGTATCTCTCCTCTTGACCTTCTCCCACTCTTTCGCTCCTGTTCTCCATCTGTTGGAGGACAGATTCTTCCTGTTCTTCCATCCTTCAGAAATTCAACACAGGAATCCTCAACATCACCAACACATTCAGTTCCAGACACACTTCCCTTAGAGAGTAAATCATGGATCCTGCTGTTTTATTTCAGTACATGATGTTAGTATTGTGGGATATCCTGTAGCTGACGTGTAAAAGACGATCTGCATCCAACACTATGCATCAGTCTGTGCTCTGACTTGCCCTCTTATAGCCAGACTCAGCTCTCCCTGCCCTGAGCATGCCCTGTACCCTCCCCCCTCATGCCCTGTACCCTCCCCCCTCATGCCCTGTACCCTCCCCCTCATGCCCTGTACCCTCCCCCTCATGCCCTGTACCCTCCCCCCTCATGCCCTGTACCCTCCCCCCTCATGCCCTGTACCCTCCCCCCTCATGCCCTGTACCCTCCCCCCTCATGCCCTGTACCCTCCCCCCTCATGCCCTCCCCCCTCATGCCCTGTACCCTCCCCCCTCATGCCCTGTACCCTCCCCCTCATGCCCTGTACCCTCCCCCTCATGCCCTGTACCCTCCCCCCTCATGCCCTGTACCCTCCCCCCTCATGCCCTGTACCCTCCCCCCTCATGCCCTGTACCCTCCCCCCTCATGCCCTGTACCCTCCCCCCTCATGCCCTCCCCCCTCATGCCCTCCCCCCTCATGCCCTCCCCCCTCATACCCTGTACCCTCCCCCCTCATGCCCTGTACCCTCCCCCCTCATGCCCTCCCCCCTCATGCCCTGTACCCTCCCCCCTCATGCCCTGTACCCTCCCCCCTCATGCCCTCCCCCCTCATGCCCTCCCCCCTCATGCCCTCCCCCCTCATGCCCTGTACCCTCCCCCCTCATGCCCTCCCCCCTCATGCCCTGTACCCTCCCCCCTCATGCCCTGTACCCTCCCCCCTCATGCCCTGTACCCTCCCCCCTCATGCCCTGTACCCTCCCCCCTCATGCCCTCCCCCCTCATGCCCTGTACCCTCCCCCCTCATGCCCTGTACCCTCCCCCTCATGCCCTGTACCCTCCCCCTCATGCCCTGTACCCTCCCCCTCATGCCCTGTACCCTCCCCCTCATGCCCTGTACCCTCCCCCCTCATGCCCTGTACCCTCCCCCCTCATGCCCTGTACCCTCCCCCCTCATGCCCTGTACCCTCCCCCCTCATGCCCTGTACCCTCCCCCCTCATGCCCTCCCCCCTCCCCCCTCATGCCCTGTACCCTCCCCCCTCATGCCCTGTACCCTCCCCCCTCATGCCCTGTACCCTCCCCCCTCATGCCCTCCCCCCAGCCTTGTTTCCAGGTCTGTGACATGCTAGCCTGTCTGTCAGCAAGCTGAACGTCTCCCAGTCTCACGGCAGTGACAGTGATTTGTGAGCATAATGCCTGATTATAGGATGGGTGACAGATAAATTTTATCAAAATTAAAGCACAATTAAACATTTCATCTCCGCTAATTACTGGCGGTAGATTTGGCCCGATGACCATGTGCTTTAGGAAATCAGCAACCATAACACATTTTAATGGGCCACAGCTGTCTCACTGCTTGGTAATATTTGCACAGAGCACCAGACCTATAATTTATGACAGCGAAAAAGAGAGGCGATATCTGTAGAGTATGTAGGGTGCCAGAAAAGATTTAGAATTAAAATACTTTAACGAGGTTTGAATTCATTTTATCGCTGTTTTTCTCTTTATATCAAAGACAGGTGTGGCGATGCCTTGATACAGAACAGATCTCTTTACTTGCTCAGTTTGTGAATGTGTGTTTATTTTGGAGTTTAAACTGTGTAGAGCTATTAACACTTAGGATCAAGAAGACTTGAATAAGGAACTATCTGCTACAGAAAACAAGTCTCTAGAAGAGATAAAGCTAAAGTAAATCTGATATCTTATGATATCATTTCATTTGATTCAACTCCTTAACTTTGGAAAGGTATCGGAAAGATGGCATTTTTCAGTCAGAAAGCAGAGACAAAGAGAAGACGGTCGCTTGTTTCTCTACACGAACACTTTGCGATGTCTTGGACAGACCCCCACACTCACCTCGTGCCAGGGAATTAGCCTGGGAAACACACCAAAACGTGGCGACAGCTTGGGAACAGATTGATGCATGAGGGTGAAAAAGGGGCCTGGGAGTGAGTGTCTGTGTGCGTCTGTGTGTGTGTGTCTGTGTGTGTCTGTGTGTGTCTGTGTGTGTCTGTGAGTGTCTGTGTGTGTCTGTGTGTGTCTGTGTGTGTCTGTGTGTTTCTACCAGTGTGTTTTTGTGTTATGTGCTCTACAAGCTAATTCCACCGCAAACAGAGGGGAAGATTTCCCCCCTAAGTAACTGGGCTCTGCTGCGCTCTGAAAGCCCTCATGGTGTCTCTCCTGTGGGCCTCGGCATGGCCAGAAGAGACCCTCTTCAATTAGGTGGAGGTTTGGTCACCAAATCCTCTCAATCACACGCGCTCAATGGATCATGGGGAATATCAACAAAGGCATCAACATGGTTTGAATTGATGAGTTTTCTCTGTCTTTTTTTGTGGGTTTGTGTGGTGTTTTTTGCAGCACATTCTGTAAGATTATTTCAAAAACTGTTGTTGGGTTGAAACTGCAGAATAGTTACTTCAACAACAAACAAACAAAACGTTTACTTATAGAGCTGAAATGATTATTCTTAACGGACAATGTACTTTGAATCAAATGGAAAAATGTAGTAATGGAGCTTAAAGCCATGTGAACTGAGCTCCATCCGAACATACTGTAAGAGAAGCAGGCCAGAATGTGTTCAGTCGTTTCCAAAACAGAGAGCGGGTCGGGCTGGCAGGCTGGAGGCAGTGTTTGCTGGGAGCCCACTGAGGTTAATTTAACTGCTGTTTTCTGGGTGACACCTTCAGTCTGTAACCAGGCCTCCAGGGCTGGCCACTCTCACTTCTACCCCACTGTTCTGCACTCGGGCCTGGCTCAGGTGCAGCTCGCGCACCCCGAAGGCCTCGCTGACCTTCTTTAATGACTGATGGTATTCAGTGTACATTACAGCAGTGTGCGGGGCGTTCGGTTAGAGAGGCTGTGACTGAGACTGTGGCCCTGGCGATGGAAACTATGAGAGTTAGGAGCTGATATAAATGTGAGCAGTTGAGGTCAGTTTTGTATCATTGTGGAATGCTGAGAAGTGCTACAGTCTGGAGCATCAAAACGAAAAACATCCCAAAAATCTTCACTCGTCTCACGGAACAGTCACAAAATCATCCTGTTTTTATACATTCATCCTAAACATAAAAACAAGCCACACACACAAATAACCCTGTGACTTCAAATGACTGCATACACACAGTAGCTGGTGTAAAGCGCTGTTTGTCCAGGCTTGGTTGACCGTAGCCCTGGTGTGACCGCGATGTGTCTCCATCCGGCCCTGAGCCGGATTGTGACCACAGGCTGCCGGACAGTATGCCAGCGTGTGCCCCATGCTGGAGCCTGATGAGGGGCCTTGAGCTCGCAGATCACCGGCCGGCTGTTGTTCTAAAAAGGCAGCAGCACATTGCCTCAGTGGCCCCAGGACAGTGAATAGGGGACAGGAAAGGACGATGACGTGCACTAGGGGAACTCAGAACTCGTTACGAGCGTTAACATCAGCAGAGGACATTTGCAGAGACACAGGCTTGCTAAGCAAGTCAATATTGAAAAAAAACAGTTCATTTACAACGTTTGTATTTGAGGAGTCGTATAGCTGTTTATTTATGCGAGAGTTCATCCATTGGTTCGGCTGTGCGCTTGAGTAGCGCCTCTCTGCCGAGTGAATCCAAACATTAGATTAGACGTAATTAAAAGAAATGAATCCTTGCTTCAGGCAGTTAAGCCTCTTGCATGAAATCGTGCTCCGAGCTGCTCTTTGTTAATCTGCGATCATCTTGGATATTACCCCTTATGAAGAGCTTACTAAATGCTCATTACACCCTAAACGCTTGAATTAGAATGTTTTGTGTCTCTACGTTTGGATTTGTTTTTTGTTTTTAAGAAGTGGATTCATTCCCTGTGAAAATTCCCGATTTGCTCCGTAACAGAGAGCGTTGCAGATGAACCCTGGCACGGCAGAAACCCCCCCCATGCGGAGCACGCATGACGCTGTGGACAGCATGCTGTTTTTTATGCTGAACATACTTTCCCCCTCCTGGTCATCCAGTGCATATGTCTGTGCCAGGGACAGCAGCCCCCTGCCAGCCTCTCAGACCAGGCTGAAGCTGTTTGATGCAGATTCACGCATGAGGGGCGGTGTGTGAACACTTGACAGCGTAGCACACGGTCTCTGGTGCACAATCTCTGCCACGGCTGCTTCACTGTGCGTTCTGAAGTGATTCCATGGTTATTTAAGAGTAGTGGAGATGAAGAACCTTTGTTTAATATACATTACAATTGTGTTTCGTTGAGTTTGAAAGAACTAAATAAATGGACAACTCGGGCCGGTCTGAGCACGTGCAGAAAGCCTGATCCGATCGCTGACATCTCATGCCAACCCCTCCGTGCCATCGCCAGGCGTTTCCATGACGACGCCCATCCCCACTCTGGACGGTTTGTCACCCGCCATATTTTTACCATCGTTCAAGTCCATAACCAGGTGCGAGCCGGATGCGTGTGTGTGTGTTTACACATCCACCGTGCTGCTCCCCTTAGTGGATCAGGGTTTGTTTCTTCGACGAGCCTGCGTGTGTGTGCGTGCCCGTGTGCGTGCCGCGTGCGTGTGTGTACAGCGAGGCCCCGGTGACAGCTGAAGAAGAGAACTGTATTTGTGGAGGAACAGCATGGACGCAGAGAGGAGTGGAGATCCTGAGGGAGGCCTAATGGTTCCACTCCTTCCTGCACAGAGATAAAGACTCATAATAAGCGTGCATGCCTACCATCTGGCCCTGTGCATGTGGTCCTTATGGAGGCGAAAGCAGTGCAATCTGTAAACGATCAGGAGCCATGGCGCTCCCCCCGGAGAGGCCGCCGTGCAATCAAGGTGACAGATGGCGGCGTCACTGCTGCGGCCTCATGGAGGAGATCAAAATCACCTTCAATAAACTCTGACTGGAATGGGCACGGGCCTGCTCGGAAAAGAAGGAGGAGGGGGGGGGAAAGTCCCGTTTGTCAGTCAAACTGTGGCAGCTTGCTGAAGCGGAGGGGGGGGGGGGGGACAGACACGCAGCAGCGGACGGTCCGCAGACTGATCTCCATATTTTCCGTGTGACTGGCCCTGAACTGTGATCCTTCTCCAGTTGTCCTCCCAGCTCGTGGCGGCGTGGGGGAGCTGGCTGCCAGACCTCACTCTGTTATTGGGGGGGGAAATTGAGAACATGATGTTGCTAATATGGGGCAAGGGGAGCAGGGCGGTGCCAGGGAGGACACACATGCTGAGGGACGGGCAGGGGGGCAGGGGGGCAGGGGGGGACGGGCAGGGGGGACATACAGGGGGATAGGCAGGGGGGATGGGCAGGGGGGGACATACAGGGGGATAGGCAGGGGGGATGGACAGAGGGGGCAGGGGGGCAGGGGGACCTTCAGAACACTCGCTGACGTGACTAGGTCAAGGCTCGACACGGCTCTATTTTTATGTGCGGATGAAGACGCACAGCGGAGAGTCACGAAGCTGAAAGAACACGGTGGAAGAGCGTCATGTGACCTGAGCCGCCGTGACGACACTGTAACCTTTCGTGTTCTGAAGCGTTGATGGAGGGAGCCGGTCCCTCGGCCTCCCGTGTGCTGCGTGTCTGAAATGGCGAGCCGAGCGCGATGTCACGCCCCCTTCATGTGAAAGCGGGATCCTGTCTGCACTGTGAGGGAAAACAGACTGACTCTCCAAGCACCATTTTTTTTTTTTTTGCATCAGTGCAAAAGTTCAAAATTGAAACGCCATCTGTTCAATGAAAGTCCTCTCAGGGAGAGGAAGCTGCTTCCTGTGCCCCCTCTCTCTGATTGGTAGGTTTCTCTTGTCTTTGAACTGCTCGCCACAAGGTTGGACATGAAACCAAGGATTCCGCTGGGTAGGGGGAGTCCTGAGCATCAATGAGCACTTTGGTTCGTTTTCGTTTACAAGCGTAAACAACAAATATAATCAAGGTCTTGAATTGTCATTTGAGGGTTTCATTTTCATATCTTTGCAGGTCGAGGCTAGTGTTGTCATGGCCACAGCCAGGAATCTTGTGTTGCTCGTCCCTGTGCTCTCAGACTCAGTCCTCGTCTGTTCTTCCTGCCAATTTACCCGCCAATCCAGCCTGCCCACGCTGTCCAGCACCGCTCCTCAGCTCTCAGCCGCCTTCCACCGGATCCACCAGCGCTCACTCTGCCTCCTGTGTCTGTGGTCCATGTTCAAGTTCGCTCTGAACTCCATAACAGGACTGCTGCCACGTGAATTACACATCTATGGCCTTTAATCCAACAATCAACCTTGTGTTATAGAGAATAGTTCATCTTCAGCGTTCGATTAGGCTGAATTTGAATGCGCTTTTACGGCTCATAGTATATCTGAATTTAAAAGCGTATGAGTGTGAACCATCATTCTTTCAACACTCCCAACCTCTCCTGACCACAAGTGGACTCTTTTGGTTCTAATGGAATGAGAGGCCACAAGTACTTCCACAGGAATTCTTTTGTCCTTCCTCCTGCCCCCCCCCCCCCATCTCTCTGTTCCACCCACGAAGCACTCACTTAGTTAATTGCCGCACTTATTTGATTAATTGGACAAATTCCATTGTAGTCTCTCTACCTCTGTGTTTTATCGAGGTGTCCTCTTAGTCATCCACTTTTAAACATTTTTTTTTTTTGCAAATGTTAAATATGTGCACTTCAGCTAATAATTGGATCAATTACACTAATTAGGATCCTTCGCAGAGTGTAAAACACTAAACTGAATTTGGCAACAATCGACCGAGGACACACACTCGTGTTTGGGAGTTTTGTATTCGGGAAATTGTGCAGATATGGATTCTAGCCAGGATCGGTCTTTACGTCATGTTTCCACCAGAATGAGAACTCGGCAGAACTCGGTGCAATCAGTGACCTTTGACCTTTGTCTTAGTGAACCTGAATTGATGACCTCAGAAATCCGGGTTCAAAGTTCAGCTTTGTCTCCTGCCTGCTCAGTCTTCGTTGACAAAGACGTGAGACATCAGTTTCATTAATTATGTAAATGACATGTGTTGCCTGTCTTGAATGGGTTTCGATCACACGGATAGACACGTGTCACAACAGCCTGAACTGGACGTTATTCCGTCACAGCTGTCGTGTGCGTTTCCACGCCTCTGTTACCGAGACTGCAAGAGTTGCTCTCATGGGTCATGTTCACACCTTCTCAGAATCAGAACCCAGAATCAGAATCAGGTTTAATCGCTATGCAAGATTAACAAACATAGAATTCACTGTGACAGAGAAGAGCAACATAGTAAAAATACACATGTACAAAGTGTAAAGTGGGCGCTAGATGTACGGGGGGGGGGAAGTGTTGGAAGAGCTGGTGTCGTGAGGTTCATCCCATTAAAGATGCGTCTGATGACAGTTGTGTTGTGACGGTGTCGTACTGAAGGGTTAGAGGGATACTTTCAAATCGTAACAAGCACGCCATAAAGAACGTTCTCCGGGTGTTTACGAGGAAGAACATTTCCATGCCTTTATTCCCAGCATCTGAGAATGTGAGCCAGAGAGGAGGAGATCCGCTGACATCTTGACCGGCACGACACGATAGTGACGCGATCGGGTCGAGTCACGGTGATTTAGGGGCTGAACTCGCACCGTTAGCAAAGCTCTGTCAAAGAGCAGGGTTTTAATTTGAGACCCCCCCCCCCCATCCTATGGATGCTGGTAATTTATGCTGATTAGAAGTAAAGCATTGTATTGTCCTTCATCCCCCCTCGTGAACAGAAGTGTTTCTCCACCCGGATGGAGGGAGCGAGCTTGATTAGTTCTAATGTGACCGCAACACCCCCCCCCCCCCCTCCCGCACCCCCCCACCCCAGCGGGCTGGAATGGATGTGACTGTAGCTGTGTAAGCTGCAGCATACATCAGGACTGTTAATGAAATTTGTCGCCAGGAGGAAGCGCCTCACATCAGACGCTTCATCGTACGCTTTGGACGAATCGTATCGACTTCACTTGGAGATTGGTTTCAATGTTAGTGTTGCTCTGATAGAACTGGGAAGAGGGACAGCTCTAGACTGGTGTCACTTGTTCGTCAAAGGTTCATGAGGATATGAAAAAGTCTTGTCAGACACGCATATTGTGTGCAGTGTGTGCGTGCATGTTTTCAGGTGTGTGTGTACAGTAGAGTGTGTGGGAGTGTGCAGTGTGTGAGTGTCCTCAGTGCAGTATGTATGTGAGTGTACAGTGTGTGTGTACAATATGTGTGTGTGTGTGTGTGTGTGTGAGATTTCAGTGTGTGTACAGTACAATGTGTGTATAGGACAATGTTTGTGTACAGTACAGTGTATGTGTGAGTCTACAGTGTGTGTGTGTGTGTGTGTACAGTATAGTGTGTGTACAGTACAGTGTGTGTGCGTGTGTGTACAGTGTACTCTAACATGTGGGTCAGGATCTGGAGCTGTCCGCTCCCTGGCAGTGTTTGTGTGAGTGACAGGTGTGTGAGTGACAGGTGTGTGAGTGACAGGTGTGTGAGTGACAGGTGTGTGAGTGACAGGTGTCAGGCCCTCCATTCCTGCTCTCGCTCCTGCTGCTCAGATGGGCTGGGACAGAGAGGGGGGGGGGAGGGGGGGGGGGGGAGGGAGGAGGGAGGGAGGGGGAGAGAGAGTCTGTCAACCCAGCCTGGCTTTCATGTTTCTGACACACATCCTCACCCCCGTATTGTCTGTCAGAATCAGCAGATGACTGACAAAGGAACTGCTCAGCTACAGACCGGACGTGCCAGGACAGTGTGTGTGTGTGTGTGAGTGTGAGTGAGTGTGTGCGTGTGTATGTGAGTGTATAGGTGTGTGTGTGTGTGTGTAAGTGGGTGAGTGTGTGCATGTGTATGTGAGTGTATGCGTGTGTGTGTGTAAGTGTGTGTGTCTTCCCTGTCAGTGGAAACAGCCCCTTCATCCAAAGCGACCTCTTCACAACCCTTCAGTTTCCACAGGGTCAAAGTGTCGTCCACATCCTGGTATCAGTTCCTCCCCAAACACGTTCACTTCAGTTTGCCTCTTCACCTTCCTGCGCTCTCTGACACTTCCTGTCTGCCGGGATGTTGACTGTTTAAAAAGAAGAAGAAAAAAATCCAACTGACTGTTTTCCAACAATTTGATTTCACAAATGGAAAAACAACATCTGCTTTCCCAGAGCTCCACATATGGCGACCAGGGCAGTTCAGACGAGGCGAGGCAGGTAACAGGGCAGGGGGAGGGGGGAACAGAGGGCCCTGCCCTGGGGGACTGAGCTGGGCCACTCTGCTCTGAGGGCCAGGCCGTACCCTGCCAGATGAACCCGCATATGAAATGAGGGCACAGTGGGTCCACAGAGCCAGGAGAGGAGGGGGGAGGGAGGGAGGGACAGAGAGAGAGAGAGAGAGAGAGAGAGAGAGAGAGAGAGAGAGAGAGAGAGAGAGAGAGAGAGAGAGAGAGAGAGAGAGAGAGAGAGAGAGAGAGAGAGAGAGAGAGAGAGAGAGAGAGAGAGAGAGAGAGAGAGAGAGAGAGAGAGAGAGTGGCAATGGAAAGACAAGAGAGGGAGATCCTTTGGTCTGGTTCTTCATGCGTAGTTGACTGTTGTAAGCTTGTGTGTATGTTTTGGTTTATTACGCTGCTCTGGCAGTCTTTGACCAGATCATGTTATCTGTAGCAGAGCTTCGAATCATGATCTCCCTCTTGTGTTACTCTGATTCGCTCAGTTGGGGGTCGTGTTCTCAGCTCTTCTCCGGTGTGGGACGCCCCCTCTCCTGCTCTGGCCGTGTGTTCTCTGTGATCACATCCTTCTCTCTCTCTCTCTCTGTCTCTCTCTCTCTCTCTCTCTCTCTCTCTGTCTCTGCTACCCCCCCCCCCCCACACCCATTTCATAACGGTGGCAGATGGCTGCAGATGAATCCCTCATAATCACGTCAGGACGGCTCCTCCGATCCCAATTCATCTCTTTAAACACATTTCATCAGACGGGGAATTACACAAAGATGAAGGCATCCTCCAGACAACAAAGGCACACAAAGATCGTCCTCGCAAACAAGTGTTCCTGGTCCCTAACACCATTTAATCATGCGTGGCTCCTGTTGAGGGTCCTCGGTCCTCCCATGCCCGCAGAACAAACACGCACCCCCCCCCCCCATGATGTCTGCCTCTCTCACCCCCCACCTCCCCCCCCACCACCCCCCTCCTATTTTCCTCTGTGCATTTTCCATGTCTGTCTCTGCTGTCCAACTTGTCTTATTCAATCTCTCTCTTTCTCTTCCTCGCTCTCCCTTTTCAGTTCTCTTCTTCCCTTCCTGTCTTTTCCATCTCTGGAATGAAGAGGATGTGGAAATTCTCGTTCTCCTCCCTTGGCTGAATCTCAGTGTCTAATGGCTGCCCTTGTTTTGAGGGGGGGAGGGGGGGGGTGATGATTTGCTACACTGTGAATTGTGACCCCCCCCCCCCTCTATTGCCTGCTGTGACCCCCCTCCTGCCTCCCCCCTCCCGCTCAGCCCCCCCAGGCTGCGTGACGCCGTTAATTGTGGATCAGGTGAAGTTTGTTTCACCTCATTTCAGGGCCATGCTCTGCTAGGGCCATTCTCCCCACTCAAAGGCCACGTAATTTCACAGCCTCCTACTCCTCATTAATCCCCCCTGAGTGGCTCCTTAGGAAGTTCCAGATCATAGATTTGTTTTGCTCTTGTTTTCTGACTCACTGACCCGCCCCCCCACCCTCACCCATGCCCCCCGCCCCACCTCCACCTCTACCTCCCAGCCACCCCTACAATAACCGCCTGCCACTCCCCCCTCCCCAACCTACAAGATCGTCAACCGTACCCCCCTCTTCCCACCTCCCCTCCCACCAGCGCTGTGTGACTGAAGCTCACCTTCCCCGCCCCCCCCCCCCCTCACACCCAGCTGTGTCTCCCTGTCAGACCCCCCCCCCTTTGCCCTGGAGCGGCCGGCCCTCACAGCCCCCCCACTGCATCACATCCTCTCTGCTCAAGGACTGTACCTGACTCAACAACCAACTCACAGCCACTCGCAGGTCCGGGCCTTTGCAAGATGTTGACGCTTGTCTTTTGTTTGGTGTAATTTAGTTGGAAATGACGATGGAGGCATTTTCAAGGACTGAAAGGTCGTTGGGTTTCGAACGCATTGGTTTGTCGCCGCTGAAACTTGCAATATTTCGCTGCATGTGTTTGTGAACATGTGTCTGGACAAACCATGGAAAACTACATTTGAACCCCCAGTTAAACTTCTTGTTGATTCATAAATTATTCATGAGGACATCGGAAGATGTCTCATTAACATGAAATAACAATTGCAAATTTTTCTGGAAACTCCTAATTACTTCCCTTATTTGCCATGACCATGTTAAATATTCATAAATGTGCGATCATTTCTTGATTTGATGGTGGTTCAGAATAATCAAAAATTTGGGGGGTAAACCGTAGCAGTGTGTGCCAAAACAAAACAAAATAATTTCATGATATGCAAGAACACCCCATGTTGAAAAACATCAAACACAGACCTAACGACTGTTGGAGTTCTATACTTAAATCTTTCATATATCAGTTTCACATGACTGGTGTGGGAGCTGCTAAAACAGTAGTTTTGCCTTAAAAATTTGACAACATTGATTAGAGATAGATGAGGACCGTAGATGTCGTTCACTTTCTGATTCCCACATGAATCCATCGCAGTATCATCTGTGAAGCCTGTGAAAAGACAGATACAAGTCATGTTAAAGTTAAGATCTCTGAATCCTGTAAAGCCCAGTTCTGGAAGTCTCTGCCAAGAGGCAGCAGTTTCTGGGTCCCATCTGGGATCGCCGGATGGGGTCTATCTCAGTCACTGCCTCTGTTGGCAAGGCAGCGTTTAACCTCAAATTTATGACTTTGTTATATCAAAATTAATTACAGATATTTCCCCCCAAAACGGAGTGACGTTGACGAAAAACGCTAAACGGAGGCAATTTAGCTCTATTTGCAAATTAATTTGGTCCC
The DNA here is from genome assembly GCA_030340665.1 of Neosalanx taihuensis. Lineage (NCBI taxonomy): Eukaryota > Metazoa > Chordata > Actinopteri > Osmeriformes > Salangidae > Neosalanx > Neosalanx taihuensis. The sequence goes on from CM059304.1 coordinate 11,678,613, forward strand.
ACCTGTGTAGCTTGGTGTGCTAAGTAGGTACATCAGTTCTAATTACAGAGCTCAGTGAGTGGGTTTAGTTAAATTACAGTATTAATTATCACATTTACCAGGTATCATAGTGACAAACTGTTCTGGAAGAAGTCTGTTCTGGAACGCCTCCTGCTCCTCCAGACGACAGCTTCCTGCGTCCTTCTGGTCACCTTCAAACAGTTGGACATGATGGACAGTGTTGGTTGGGGAAGTTTCCTCAAATGAAATCCGTCCAAATGAACATCAATCCTGATTTAACCAGCAATTTTCTCCCCCACCCCCCGCCCCCCCAACAGTAAAAACACATTTTTGGGGGTCTCAACAAAGTCCCCATGCAGGGGTCATCGAAAAGCCAGTAAATGTTATTGTCACTTACAGTGGCTATTCTAAGATTCACATCATTACCCTCACGAAAGAGAATGTGAAATCATGCTTGAGCGCCTCAAAGAGGACTAAGCGACCTTCGACCTGCTGCCCCCCCCCCCCCCCCCCCTCACCGGGGCGCAGACAGGGAGCCAGTGTGATCAGAGAGTTAAACATTCATCACATCCAGATCATCGGATATGACATTTGTGACATTCATCCCATCTCATTGGTTGGAGCAGTAGATCACAGGACTTAATAACCTCACCAGAGCTTCTGGACACCCAGAGCTGTTTCTCAGACGTAGGTTAGAGAGTTCCAACATGATGAAAAACAGCAGATTAACATGTAGCCGAAAAGTTCACCGCTGATTGGACGTCTCCTGACGTTCTATGGAAAATAAAAGATGAGGTTTTACCTCAGTGCCTGTGTTCTTCGGTCGGCAGCACAGAGACACACAGCCCCCCTCACCTGCAGGTGGATCCAGGACTGCCCAGAAACACAGCCAGGCTTGGAACACAGTGAGGAGGACAGGCCCTCATTTAGCCCCTGGCCAAAACTCTCTCCATGTTAAAGTACTATATTAATCATAATCCCACAACACCATTAGACTATGTCATTCTATTAAAGAAATCACATTATCATACATTTCATTAATTAAAATCCTAACCCAGTCAATCGACGCCGAGGAGTGGCCCCTTCCAGAGGGTAAGAGCTGGGGGGAGGGAGGGGAGGCGGGGGAGGACGGTGCCAGAGGGCAGGGGTACTCCACTATTCCACTCACAATCTCTGAGTGAAATAAAAGGGCCGGATTTGCATGTGAGGGGCTTCTATGGGCGGTGGTTTGGAGAATGGCTTCTGATATGGGGGGTGGGGGGGGGGGGGGGTGGGGGGTGTTGAGGGTGGGGGGGTGGGGGTGAGAGAGGACGGGGGAAGTGGAAGGTGGGGAAGTGGTGGGGGGGGTGGGAGGTCCTGGAGGTAAAATCCTCCTGACAAGTGTCCTCTTTTGCAGAGAGAACCAACAAGGGAAAGAGAGGAAGAGAGAGGGAGAGAGAGATCCCCCCCCCCCCCCCGGTCCCCACCCCATACAACCCCCCTTCCCCGTCCCCCAAACCTGTGAGAGTATGCCATTACGGTCTGGGTCAGGGGGTGAGGAGGCACCGGGAGGGGGGGATGGCATGATGCTCGCCTCTCTCCTTGACACAAACAAACATGGAGAGGCTAGGTGGAGATGTGGTGTCAGATACCCTCTCTGGGATGATTGTTAAAACCGTGTTTCTGTTGTGATCCTTGTTAAGGCTCCACCCTGGTGCACAGTGCTGTCCTGTTAAAGGGGCATGATTGCACTTCACTGAATTCAACATTCAGTGTAAAGGATCGGTAGTTCCGAACCACAGAGTGCTTCTCTGTTCCCCAGGATGTGGTCTCCTTATCTCTTCCTCTCTCTCTCTTGTTTTTCCTCCCGTCCCAAAATGCACTTTACACTAACCAATATTTGACTTTTTCCCCCTCCCCCATTCTCCTCATCCCTCCATCCCTCTTTCTTTCTTTTCTTCCTATTCTCCACATCTTTCTCTGTCAGTTTCTATCCTTCTCCATCTCTCTTTCCCATCTTCTGGTTGTTATCTCCCATTCTTCCTCCACCATCTCTTTGCGTTCCATCTTTCTTTCTCTCCGTCTTCTCTTCCTCCCCTTCCTCCCTCCATCTCCCTGGCTCCTGATTAGCATGTGTAGTGTATGTTCCGTCACGCTGTAGTGTTGACCTGTGCTGTCATCTCCCTGATTACCTCCCTGATTCACTTTCCTTGTTTGGTAATGTGCAATCAATCATAATCAATTAGCCAAAATGTTGAATCATTAAAACCATTATCATTAATTAAAATAATTATCACTTTCTGCCAATGCTTCATTACCAGTGTTGTCTAACGTGTCTGCTGCAGACTAGCCTTTCCTTCTGGACACCCCCTGCCCCCCCCCCTTCCAGTTTTTACTTTCAGAAGTGAAAGATTTCTCATTGTCTGAAAATGCTGCTGCAAGTTCCTACAAATTTTGTTTTGATTGAGATATTTTAGTTAATGTAGACTCAAGTTCATTTAGACTCGCAACAAATAATCTAATCACACAAAATCTTCTTTGCTTTCGGAGCAGTTTTAACATGCAGATGAGAAAAAACGAATCAAGAATAATAATCAGCGCTTGAACAATTGCTGTACTAACAACAGTGAATGTTCGCTTCAAAAGTCTACGAGACCGCTGATTCTCACATTCTTGTGCAACTCAAATAACGAGGTGAATTCAACTCGAGCTGAAAATCTCTTCGCTCTTCCCCGCATGAACTGTCCCGTTGTCTCAGCCTGGGAAGGCCTCCGCCCTCTCCTTCGTGGTCCGGCGCTCCGGTGACCCCCACCTCAGCGCCACGCTTGACCAGAAACTGTGTATTCTTCCGCTTTACACTCACATTCCCTGTTACCGAGGCAAAGACACGAGGAGCGATGGAGGGTCATTAAAGATGTGTAAACATCCATGTGAAGGCTGGACGCTCCTCTCCAAAGCCCTACGGGAGAGAGAGAGAAGGAGGGATGGAGAGAGAGAGAGAGATAGAGACATAGAGAGAGAGAGAGAGGCCAGAGCGCTCAGCCTGGGTGGTAATTCCATCTTTCCAGACGACAGTCATCATCACATCCCTCCTCCGCGCTCCTGTTGCAACCTGGAATAGACCTGTCATTCCCGACTCACAAATAATTGCTCGTGTCAAATTTTCCTTGAAAGTGGCCTGCAGCCTGAGGGCATGAGAGGGCAGGGCTGGGTAAGAGTCTCTGAGAGGGAGGGAGTGTATGCGTGTGTGTGACTGGCCGTGTCTCGTGTTAGTGGACTGCTTTTCCTGCTTGACCCCGCTTGCTAAGAAGGGGTCTCCTCGCACCCGTGCCCGGGGCCTGGTAGGGGAGCATCGCTCACTGCCATGCGGGGAAAGCAGGCGTCTCATTGGGGTCACAGCGCCCCTTGCAGAACGTGAGTGAAAAGGAAATGGGCCTGAACGTTCCCCCAGGATCCCAGCCTGAGCTCTATTAAACCAGCCATCCTCACCGCCGGATGGATGTAGATTATTACACCAGGGGCCAGGACCATCCATCCTCTCAGCACCCAGGCTCTGTGTCCTTTACCTCTCCCCCCCACCCCACACTTCCCTTCCCTGGCCGCCCTCCCACCCCTGCCCCCGCCCCAGCCTCCACTCCAACCTTCCAAGAGCAGAACTCTCGATGTCGTTAGAGAGGCTGTTCTCATAGAAAACAAAAACAACTGAATTCTATTCAAATGTTCTCTTGTGCTTCGTTTTAGGTGTTGGTGACACATCGGTGAGCAAATGAAGTAAAACACCCGATGGAACACTGTCAAGAACAGTGTAACTGTTTAACTGTCAAGAACAGTGTAACTGTTTAACTGTCAAGAACAGTGTAACTGTTTAACTGTCAAGAACAGTGTAACAGACTTTTGAAAGAAAATAACAATGCATCCGCCTGGTCCTGTGTGGCTGTCTCTCTGTGGCTGTGTCTCTGTGCAGGTCTGTCCTGTGTGGCTGTGTCTGCTGTGCAGGTCTGTCCTGTGTGGCTGTCTCTCTGTGGCTGTGTCTCTGTGCAGGTCTGTCCTGTGTGGCTGTGTCTCTGTGCAGGTCTGTCCTGTGTGGCTGTCTCTCTGTGGCTGTGTCTGCTGTGCAGGTCTGTCCTGTGTGGCTGTCTCTCTGTGGCTGTGTCTCTGTGCAGGTCTGTCCTGTGTGGCTGTCTCTCTGTGGCTGTGTCTCTGTGCAGGTCTGTCCTGTGTGGCTGTGTCTCTGTGCAGGTCTGTCCTGTGTGGCTGTCTCTCTGTGGCTGTGTCTGCTGTGCAGGTCTGTCCTGTGTGGCTGTCTCTCTGTGGCTGTGTCTCTGTGCAGGTCTGTCCTGTGTGGCTGTGTCTCTGTGCAGGTCTGTCCTGTGTGGCTGTCTCTCTGTGGCTGTGTCTCTGTGCAGGTCTGTCCTGTGTGGCTGTGTCTCTGTGCAGGTCTGTCCTGTGTGGCTGTGTCTCTGTGCAGGTCTGTCCTGTGTGGCTGTGTCTCTGTGCAGGTCTGTCCTGTGTGGCTGTGTCTCTGTGCAGGTCTGTCCTGTGTGGCTGTGTCTCTGTGCAGGTCTGTCCTGTGTGGCTGTGTCTCTGTGCAGGTCTGTCCTGTGTGGCTGTGTCTCTCCCTGGACAGTCACATGTCTGTCACATGCTCCTGGCCCGGCTCTCTGGCTGGCTGGCTGGACCACAGTCTGGCATGGCGGAGCGTCCTGCAGTGAGGAACCAGGGAAAACAGGCGGTGAGACAGGAGGGGCTCCGAGCATGAGGCCCCCCTCCTGGTCCCCACGAGGAGCAACCCCCCCTCCCCTCACACACACAGACACACATGCACACACACATGCACACACACACACAGACACACATGCACACACACACAGACACAAACACACATGCATGCACACGCACACACACAAACTCAAACACGCACAGATACACACACACTCAGACACACATGCACACACACAAGCTCACACACATGCACAGACACAGCCACACACACACACACCCACACACAGACACACACGCTACAGAGGACCCTATCATGTGCACCTGATTGCATTACTGGCAAATGGTCTTCAGGAATGAGTGTAATTGTGTCTCATTACAGGCTGTGAGGTGTGACAGGCCCCCTAAAACAGAGCTTGGCTTTTGTCAAAACAGACCGTCTACCATCATGTCTTGGCAAGACAATAGAAAATGTCTCTTCCTCAGTTTGATGTGTTTTACACCAACGGGAAGCTAAATCCCTGTTTCTCATCTTCTCCCACCATCGACAAGACAGGAAAAGGACATGTCAGTGATGATATGACTCTGTTGTTCATACATGATGCGACTGTTGTTTACACACGATGCGATTAAAGATGTTAGGCGAAATAAGGGATCCAACCATATCCCTGCAAGAAAATCGTCAGCCAGCCCAGAGTCCCCGCTCAGCCTGTTTATGGTGTGAGAGAGAGGAAGGCAGACCAAGCTTGGCTGTCCTGTCATAAAGGATGCAGTCAGAGAAAGCAGACATGATTTCATGGCTAATGATTCCCGCGCTAATATCAGTGTGGGTTGCAGTGGGGGGATAACCAAGTTTAGCTGTCTTAGCTCAAATGATTCAATTAGGCCAGCTGTCCCTATTTGTCATGGCTCAACTGGCTTCTAGATTACCTTTCCAGAGAGCAAACGTGCCTCTGCATTGAACTTATCAGCTCAACAGTTTCAGAAGAAAACAAGAGGAAGGGGTTGTGAGATTGTATGTGTGTGTGTGTGTGTGTGTGTTTGTGTGTGTACATGGGGTAGCAGTGTGAAAAATGTAGCTAAAAATTTTAAAAATGTAGTGATAACCGTATTATCCACTTAAGTGCAGCGGGCGTGTACAGAGAGGAATGTGTCTTTTGTTTAGTGGAGGATCCTTGTGGTGTCCTTGGGGGGGGGGGATCCTCACTGTGTCGCACTCAGGAGTAGGAAGAGGAGGAGGAGGAGATGCTAGTCTGCATGGACGGGGGATCTCTGTGTCTGTTGGAGTTTCACTATGCAGGAAGAGAGGGGGAGAGAGAGGGAGGGAGGGAGGGAGGGAGGGAGGGAGGGAGGGAGGGAGGGAGGGAGGGAGGGAGGGAGGGAGGGAGGGAGGGAGGGAGGGAGGGAGGGAGGGAAGAGTGCTACAAAGAAGATCTATTTGAAAAAAAGTATACAAAATAGAAAAAAAATGAATTTTTCTGGAACATGGGTAGGGGGGAAGGTTGTGCCTTTATTTTCTTTGTCCTGTTTGCCTCGTACGTTTGTGTGTGTGTGTGTGTGTGTGTGTGTGTGTGTGTGTGTGTGTGTGTGTGTGTGTGTGTGTGTGTGTGTGTGTGTGTGTGTGTGTGTGTGTGTGTGTGTGTGTGTGTGTGTGTCTGTGTCTGTGTCTGTGTCTGTGTCTGTGTCTGTGTCTGTGTCTGTGTCTGTGTCTGTGTCTGTGTCTGTGTCTGTGTCTGTGTCTGTGTCTGTGTCTGTGTCTGTGTCTGTGTCTGTGTCTGTGTCTGTGAGTGTGCGCCCAGGATTTCAATAAAGTGTGTCTCAGTTCTGCTCAGTGTTAAATATGAAACCCAGTTAAACAGTCATTAGTGTTGATTGAGCTGATACATCACAGGTCCAAGGCATCTCCCTTCACTTTAATGTAGTTAACTGGAAATTTGTGCCAACTAACCTCATCAAATCTAATTAACCCAATTGTCAGTTTTGGGTCAGGGTGCAGCCTAGTCGAACAAACTAAAGCCTGGGTAATGTGCTAAGACAGTGAAGACATCATCATTTCAGATGGCGAAGACATCAGAATCACATGTCTGTGAAGATTGCACTTCTTTGACAGATCTACATCCAAAAAATGCCCCCCCCAAAAATGCCCCCCACCCCCCTTAAAAGCTGTTCTCCATGACTACTGTGCCAGATGCTTAGCCTGCCAGGAAAACACACCCATCCCTCACTGAACTGCTCCTCCCAAGGTCTCTTCCTTTTCCTCTCCTCTAATGAGTCTTTCTGGAAGTTTTTCCTTGTCTTCCTTGAGGGTTTAGGTTGGTTGAGGGGGCAGTTCTATGGGCGTATGTGAAGCCCTTTGTGTCATTGCTTGTAAAAAAAATAGCTATACAAATACATTTGGATTTGATTTTGAACCATCTATGTCTTTCGCTCCCCGATTTGCAGAGAAGAAGCAAAACGTCCGGCTAATGTGGTGGATAATATGGAGAGTGTGTTTACACAGCAGACAGCCAAACAGCCTGATCCTCAGGATCTCTGTGCTTGAGTGCTGTGCTATGTTTAGTCACCACAGAAGGCTGTTATGTGACCGCTTACGCTCATGTGACAGTGGGGTCTGAGATAACAAGATAACACCCAAATAGATCACGCCATCATTGAATATTTATCTACCTTAAATATGCTTCAGAGGGCTGGTGAAGTGGTGGATCAACTTAAAAAGTCAAGATCATTCACTGTGCCGTAATGACTTTGCTGGGTTTTTTTCTCCAAGTCTTATGGGAGCTTTGTATCCAAAGGAGCCTGCAGAAAAGATGGATCGCTCCATATAAACCTGCCATCCTCACCCAGCCTAGGCTAAGCTTGGGATCTGTAGGCTGTGTGTTTGTAGGCAGCGTGTTGAGCTGTCAAAGTCTGAGTGGTACAGTGGATATTGTAATGATTGAAGGCACAGGGCCCTCTCTAGCCCCCCCCCCCCCCCCCCCCCACCCCAAAAGAAAGAAAACACGTTCATACAACTGAGTTCACACATTTAGCGAGGCCAGGCCTTCGTTAGTACAATTCACTTCTGTTTTGTCAGTTTTGTAACCTACAGTACTTTCCAACTAGGAGAAAATAGGACTACAAATTACTGTGGGGTGAAAAAATCTATTCCCCGACACCCAGGGAATAGTGAATTAAATCTGGATACGATTCACAGTTCATTATAAAGGTCTCTTAAGCACTGCTGTTTCTGAACTCTGTTAATCTTATTTTAACAGCATCTGACTGAAACATAGTTTTACTGTTGCTATCAATTTAGTATCCCCGCAGAACGAAAACAAAATGGTTGATCGTGATGTGGGCAACATTTCTTGTAGTAGAAATAGCCTAGCGTGTCAGGGTTCTGTGTAGCTTGCTGTGGTTGAGCTCTCAACCCAGTCACTATGAGCCAAGTGTGACAAAACTCTGGCTCAGGAAATGTGGACGGGGGGGGGAGAAAAAACAACAACAAAAAAACGTGAATGCCTGTATTTCTATTAGCCTGGTCTATCTTTGGGCTGGCAAAGGTGTGTTTAACGCCTCTGCTGCTTGTGGTCGTCAGCAGAGCAGTTGGATGTGCTGTCACACACGCTGCTGTGGCACTTAGTCATGACCAGCGCTCTGCTGCTCGTCTCTGCCCCGCGCGGAGCCGCACCTCTCGCTGGGAGTCGTTCATGACTGGATCTGGAAGCCTTCACACGGACCTGACACCTCAGCAGAAGCTGCAGGCAAACTGCTGATGGGAGTAAGGAGGGTTCGATGGCTGTTTCTTTTTGGAGGTCTCGGCCCTTTTCTGCTCACACCATCTTTTATTGCTTCAGACTTTCCTACATTCAAGTGCACTTTCTTCTTCATAGAAGTTTTGTCATGTAGGAATGTCAGGTTTGCTCTTGTGTTCAGGGTAGCAGCCTGATGGTTCAGCTTCTCCAGGCATCAACTGGTCTTGTGCCTTTCACATCTAGATGCTTCTAGACAGCTTTCTCTTTAACCTAGATTTCATTTGACCTGCTGAGGAGGAAGTGTCTAGGACCAGCACCCCTCCCTTCGACTGCTCCTCTCCTCTCCTTCATCCTGTCCACCCTCCCTCCTGTCCTCCCTCCCCCATCCTGTCCACTCTTCCTCCTTCAGCTGCTCCTCCTCCCTCCCTCTCCCCCTCCCTCCCTTTACCTGCAGCGCCGGGCAGCAGTGCATCATGGGTGCAGCTGAGGCCATGCCAAAACCCAATTTGGACGGCGTCCAGCACTTCATTGGAAAGTAATGGTTTTCACTGAACTGAGTTATGACCAGCTGTTTGCAGACAGTCTGCGACATACTGATGGAGCAGAACACCGTATGTTGCTTTCCAAATCAAATGATACAAGGAGTGTGACAGTGTGGAGAAACATCTGTCATTAGCAATTTTCAGCACGCTCCACTAATTCTGGACAAAATACGCTTAATGAAGTTACGGCAGGAAACTTCAAATACTGTCAGTGTAACAAGGCCAGAAGACGGCAGCGCGCAGCAAAGCCTGTAATCTAATTCATTTATTGTGAAATACATACAGAAGGGGCAGGATAATTGTTTTTGATCATTACATTTTAAAATGCAAATCACAAATGTGCTCCTTTAATCAAAGAACAAAAACAAAAGGCAACTGAAATCAAGGCTGGAGGGTGACTCAGTGTATTTTATTGATGTCTCCTCCCTTGTAGTGACAGCCAGTCAGACCCCAGTATTCTGTTACACCACACACCTGGAAGTGATCATGATCTCTGGGATCATGTGAACACACATCCCCGCTGTTCAGGCGTGGCGTTCAGCAGATCAATAGAGACTCACCTGGGATTGTTTTAGAGAGTTTGTGTTTGTGTCAAAAACAACATGAAAAGGCCCCTCTTTAACAAAGTTTCAGGAATATAAACGAGTTCCCTCCTCGACTTCCACTCCATAGCGAATCTGAATCAGGTACGTCAGCGTTGAAAACATTTAAAAGCCTAATCGTGTCAATAGCAGCGATTGCAAAGAATGAAATGTTTTATATATTTATTTTTTTCCAACATTTAAACCTTGGAGGAAAAAAAATCGCTTTAGCGCTCACTGTCTCCAGAAGCGAATTAGTAAATGAGCCTATCCTTATCGGGTCCATTAATCCCTTGTTCTACAGCCTTTTGGCTATAATTGGATGCATTTACATTTTATCTGTAAAATTCCAATTAATGTATACTGTCACTCTATAACAAATAAAAAGTAAATAGATAAAAAATAAATACTAAACAGGGCGGACGTGCTGGGATGTGACAGCTCAGCTGAAAGTGGTCTGCAGCTCCAGCACAGTTCTTATGGTGAGAAGTGTTGGAGGACGGGTGGGCGTCTGGAGAGCAGGCTGCTGCTCATACACCCGGCCTGTGTCTCCCTGGCACCGCTCTCCTACTGCCAGAAGGGCCGTAAAAGCCGGTCTGTGTTAATTCTGCCTTAATTATTATGGGTGCCACATGTTAAGCAGGGTGTCCTACCACCGTGGATTCACTTAAAAGTTTGGATAGAGATATTCCTCCACAGTGTCTGGCCAAAGCTCCAGAGATGGGGACGGGCAGTTTGCGGAGGGTGGGGCAGTTGGCTGTTGTGATTAGAGAGCCCTTGTCTTTTTTGGAGCCCTGCCCCACTTTTGAAATCATGTCGCAGTCCTTTGTAATGATGTGTTTTATGCCGTGCATGTTTCTGAATAACTGGCAGCACTAAGATGACAATAATCACCCATCATGCCCCCTCCCTGCCCCGGGGGATATAGGCCAGTCACTCCTGGGAATCACTGGAGTTATAAATATGCAAAATGTCTGCTGGTCTCCCAATCACTCACTGTTTTGGAGAGCACAGCTCTATATATGTATATATATGTAGGATGAACATATTTAGATCAGACAATCTTGTCTTATGTACCTCTAGTGGTACTTGACAAACGGCCTCTCCTGTTTGTAGCTGGATGTGTAGGTGTACATATGTAAGATCCTGTTATAGTGCTGTCACATAAACACAGACTGTCTCTACAAGGATGCTGCTCTTCTGATGTTCTTGGTACATCGGGGTATCATCAGAGTTACGCAATACTGTTACTGTGATGGGTTCATGGTTACACTACGGACCTTGATCATGTGCTTTATTTACTAAAAGCGTCTGTTTAATGAATGAAATGTCAAAATGTAAATATAACTTGAAACATTAGAGATTATGTCTGGTATTGGACCTGGGCACATTTCTGCTCCTTAACTGGACGATGAAATATCAATGAAAGAAAACAAGCTAACCTATTTAACAGAATGTTTATTTGTTTGAACAAATTAACATTAATTCTATAATGGACTTGCATTACTCAGCTTTCAACTAATCACTATGACTGTCTGTTTTTACTCATTCTCTGTACCATAGCCACATAGTACCGTGTAAAAGTCTTATGGCAGATGTCTTCCTATTGAATACTTGTTTCTCCTCTCTTCTCCTCTCCCCTCCCCTCCTCTTCCCCCTCCCCTCCTCCCCTCCTCTCCTCTTCTCTTCTCCTCCCCTTCCCTCCCCTCTTCTCCTCCTCTCTTCTCCTCCTCTCCCCTCTCCTCCCCTCCTCTTCTCCCCCCTCTCCTCCCCCTCTAATGTCCCCCTGGAGTGTGATATCTGTTCTAAGAACCACAAGCATCTCCTCTCAGCCTGGCTGGTACACACACACACACACACACACACACACACACACACACACACACACACACACACACACACACACACACACACACACACACACACACACACACAGTCAGGCTTTGTATCTCTCCTCTTGACCTTCTCCCACTCCTTCGCTCCTGTTCTCCATCTGTTGGAGGACAGATTCTTCCTGTTCTTCCATCCTTCAGAAATTCAACACAGGAATCCTCAACATCACCAACACATTCAGTTCCAGACACACTTCCCTTAGAGAGTAAATCATGGATCCTGCTGTTTTATTTCAGTACATGATGTTAGTATTGTGGGATATCCTGTAGCTGACGTGTAAAAGACGATCTGCATCCAACACTATGCATCAGTCTGTGCTCTGACTTGCCCTCTTATAGCCAGACTCAGCTCTCCCCTGCCCTGAGCTGACCGTGCCTGGCCCTCCCTCCCCCTCATGCCCTGTACCCTCCCCCCTCATGCCCTGTACCCTCCCCCCTCATGCCCTGTACCCTCCCCCCTCATGCCCTCCCCCCTCATGCCCTGTACCCTCCCCCTCATGCCCTGTACCCTCCCCCTCATGCCCTCCCCTCTCATGCCCTCCCCCCTCATGCCCTCCCCCCTCATGCCCTGTACCCTCCCCCCTCATGCCCTGTACCCTCCCCCCTCATGCCCTCCCCCCTCATGCCCTGTACCCTCCCCCTCATGCCCTGTACCCTCCCCCTCATGCCCTCCCCCCTCATGCCCTGTACCCTCCCCCTCATGCCCTCCCCCCTCATGCCCTCCCCCCTCATGCCCTCCCCCCTCATGCCCTGTACCCTCCCCCCTCATGCCCTGTACCCTCCCCCTCATGCCCTGTACCCTCCCCCCTCATGCCCTGTACCCTCCCCCTCATGCCCTCCCCCCTCATGCCCTCCCCCCTCATGCCCTCCCCCCTCATGCCCTGTACCCTCCCCCTCATGCCCTGTACCCTCCCCCCTCATGCCCTGTACCCTCCCCCTCATGCCCTGTACCCTCCCCCCTCATGCCCTCCCCCCTCATGCCCTCCCCCTCATGCCCTCCCCCCTCATGCCCTGTACCCTCCCCCTCATGCCCTCCCCCCTCATGCCCTCCCCCCTCATGCCCTGTACCCTCCCCCTCATGCCCTCCCCCCTCATGCCCTGTACCCTCCCCCTCATGCCCTGTACCCTCCCCCCTCATGCCCTCCCCCCTCATGCCCTCCCCCCTCATGCCCTCCCCCTCATGCCCTCCCCCCTCATGCCCTGTACCCTCCCCCTCATGCCCTCCCCCCTCATGCCCTCCCCCCTCATGCCCTGTACCCTCCCCCCTCATGCCCTGTACCCTCCCCCCTCATGCCCTGTACCCTCCCCCTCATGCCCTGTACCCTCCCCCTCATGCCCTGTACCCTCCCCCCTCATGCCCTGTACCCTCCCCCTCATGCCCTCCCCCCTCATGCCCTGTACCCTCCCCCTCATGCCCTCCCCCCTCATGCCCTGTACCCTCCCCCTCATGCCCTGTACCCTCCCCCTCATGCCCTCCCCCCTCATGCCCTGTACCCTCCCCCCTCATGCCCTGTACCCTCCCCCTCATGCCCTGTACCCTCCCCCTCATGCCCTCCCCCCTCATGCCCTGTACCCTCCCCCCTCATGCCCTGTACCCTCCCCCCTCATGCCCTCCCCCCTCATGCCCTGTACCCTCCCCCCTCATGCCCTCCCCCCTCATGCCCTGTACCCTCCCCCCTCATGCCCTGTACCCTCCCCCCTCATGCCCTCCCCCCTCATGCCCTCCCCCCTCATGCCCTGTACCCTCCCCCCTCATGCCCTGTACCCTCCCCCCTCATGCCCTGTACCCTCCCCCCTCATGCCCTGTACCCTCCCCCCTCATGCCCTGTACCCTCCCCCCTCATGCCCTCCCCCTCATGCCCTGTACCCTCCCCCCTCATGCCCTGTACCCTCCCCCCTCATGCCCTGTACCCTCCCCCCTCATGCCCTGTACCCTCCCCCCTCATGCCCTGTACCCTCCCCCCTCATGCCCTCCCCCTCATGCCCTGTACCCTCCCCCTCATGCCCTGTACCCTCCCCCTCATGCCCTCCCCCCTCATGCCCTCCCCCCTCATGCCCTGTACCCTCCCCCCTCATGCCCTGTACCCTCCCCCCTCATGCCCTCCCCCCTCATGCCCTGTACCCTCCCCCCTCATGCCCTGTACCCTCCCCCTCATGCCCTCCCCCCTCATGCCCTGTACCCTCCCCCCTCATGCCCTGTACCCTCCCCCTCATGCCCTCCCCCCTCATGCCCTGTACCCTCCCCCCTCATGCCCTGTACCCTCCCCCTCATGCCCTCCCCCCTCATGCCCTCCCCCCTCATGCCCTCCCCCCTCATGCCCTGTACCCTCCCCCTCATGCCCTGTACCCTCCCCCCTCATGCCCTCCCCCCTCATGCCCTCCCCCCTCATGCCCTGTACCCTCCCCCCTCATGCCCTGTACCCTCCCCCCTCATGCCCTGTACCCTCCCCCCTCATGCCCTCCCCCCTCATGCCCTCCCCCCTCATGCCCTGTACCCTCCCCCCTCATGCCCTGTACCCTCCCCCCTCATGCCCTGTACCCTCCCCCCTCATGCCCTGTACCCTCCCCCTCATGCCCTGTACCCTCCCCCTCATGCCCTCCCCCCTCATGCCCTCCCCCTCATGCCCTGTACCCTCCCCCCTCATGCCCTCCCCCCTCATGCCCTGTACCCTCCCCCTCATGCCCTGTACCCTCCCCCTCATGCCCTCCCCCCTCATGCCCTCCCCCCTCATGCCCTGTACCCTCCCCCCTCATGCCCTGTACCCTCCCCCCTCATGCCCTCCCCCCTCATGCCCTGTACCCTCCCCCCTCATGCCCTCCCCCCTCATGCCCTCCCCCTCATGCCCTGTACCCTCCCCCCTCATGCCCTGTACCCTCCCCCCTCATGCCCTGTACCCTCCCCCCTCATGCCCTGTACCCTCCCCCCTCATGCCCTCCCCCCTCATGCCCTGTACCCTCCCCCCTCATGCCCTGTACCCTCCCCCCTCATGCCCTGTACCCTCCCCCCTCATGCCCTCCCCCCTCATGCCCTCCCCCCTCATGCCCTGTACCCTCCCCCCTCATGCCCTGTACCCTCCCCCCTCATGCCCTGTACCCTCCCCCCTCATGCCCTCCCCCCTCATGCCCTCCCCCCTCATGCCCTGTACCCTCCCCCCTCATGCCCTGTACCCTCCCCCCTCATGCCCTGTACCCTCCCCCCTCATGCCCTGTACCCTCCCCCCTCATGCCCTGTACCCTCCCCCCTCATGCCCTGTACCCTCCCCCCTCATGCCCTGTACCCTCCCCCCTCATGCCCTGTACCCTCCCCCCTCATGCCCTCCCCCCTCATGCCCTGTACCCTCCCCCCTCATGCCCTGTACCCTCCCCCCTCATGCCCTGTACCCTCCCCCCTCATGCCCTGTACCCTCCCCCCTCATGCCCTGTACCCTCCCCCCTCATGCCCTCCCCCCTCATGCCCTGTACCCTCCCCCCTCATGCCCTGTACCCTCCCCCCTCATGCCCTCCCCCCTCATGCCCTCCCCCCTCATGCCCTGTACCCTCCCCCCTCATGCCCTGTACCCTCCCCCCTCATGCCCTCCCCCCTCATGCCCTCCCCCCTCATGCCCTCCCCCCTCATGCCCTCCCCCCAGCCTTGTTTCCAGGTCTGTGACATGCTAGCCTGTCTGTCAGCAAGCTGAACGTCTCCCAGTCTCACGGCAGTGACAGTGATTTGTGAGCATAATGCCTGATTATAGGATGGGTGACAGATAAATTTTATCAAAATTAAAGCACAATTAAACATTTCATCTCCGCTAATTACTGGCGGTAGATTTGGCCCGATGACCATGTGCTTTAGGAAATCAGCAACCATAACACATTTTAATGGGCCACAGCTGTCTCACTGCTTGGTAATATTTGCACAGAGCACCAGACCTATAATTTATGACAGCGAAAAAGAGAGGCGATATCTGTAGAGTATGTAGGGTGCCAGAAAAGATTTAGAATTAAAATACTTTAACGAGGTTTGAATTCATTTTATCGCAGTTTTTCTCCTTATATCAAAGACAGGTGTGGCGATGCCTTGATATAGAACATATCTCTTTACTTGCTCAGTTTGTGAATGTGTGTTTATTTTGGAGTTTAAACTGTGTAGAGCTATTAACACTTAGGATCAAGAAGACTTGAATAAGGAACTATCTGCTACAGAAAACAAGTCTCTAGAAGAGATAAAGCTAAAGTAAATCTGATATCTTATGATATCATTTCATTTGATTCAACTCCTTAACTTTGGAAAGGTATCGGAAAGATGGCATTTTTCAGTCAGAAAGCAGAGACAAAGAGAAGACGGTCGCTTGTTTCTCTACACGAACACTTTGCGATGTCTTGGACAGACCCCCACACTCACCTCGTGCCAGGGAATTAGCCTGGGAAACACACCAAAACGTGGCGACAGCTTGGGAACAGATTGATGCATGAGGGTGAAAAAGGGGCCTGGGAGTGAGTGTCTGTGTGTGTCTGTGTGTGTCTGTGTGTGTCTGTGTGTGTCTGTGTGTTTCTACCAGTGTGTTTTTGTGTTATGTGCTCTACAAGCTAATTCCACCGCAAACAGAGGGGAAGATTTCCCCCCTAAGTAACTGGGCTCTGCTGCGCTCTGAAAGCCCTCTTGGTGTCTCTCCTGTGGGCCTCGGCATGGCCAGAAGAGACCCTCTTCAATTAGGTGGAGGTTTGGTCACCAAATCCTCTCAATCACACGCGCTCAATGGATCATGGGGAATATCAACAAAGGCATCAACATGGTTTGAATTGATGAGTTTTCTCTGTCTTTTTTTGTGGGTTTGTGTGGTGTTTTTTGCAGCACATTCTGTAAGATTATTTCAAAAACTGTTGTTGGGTTGAAACTGCAGAATAGTTACTTCAACAACAAACAAACAAAACGTTTACTTATAGAGCTGAAATGATTATTCTTAACGGACAATGTACTTTGAATCAAATGGAAAAATGTAGTAATGGAGCTTAAAGCCATGTGAACTGAGCTCCATCCGAACATACTGTAAGAGAAGCAGGCCAGAATGTGTTCAGTCGTTTCCAAAACAGAGAGCGGGTCGGGCTGGCAGGCTGGAGGCAGTGTTTGCTGGGAGCCCACTGAGGTTAATTTAACTGCTGTTTTCTGGGTGACACCTTCAGTCTGTAACCAGGCCTCCAGGGCTGGCCACTCTCACTTCTACCCCACTGTTCTGCACTCGGGCCTGGCTCAGGTGCAGCTCGCGCACCCCGAAGGCCTCGCTGACCTTCTTTAATGACTGATGGTATTCAGTGTACATTACAGCAGTGTGCGGGGCGTTCGGTTAGAGAGGCTGTGACTGAGACTGTGGCCCTGGCGATGGAAACTATGAGAGTTAGGAGCTGATATAAATGTGAGCAGTTGAGGTCAGTTTTGTATCATTGTGGAATGCTGAGAAGTGCTACAGTCTGGAGCATCAAAACGAAAAACATCCCAAAAATCTTCACTTGTCTCACGGAACAGTCACAAAATCATCCTGTTTTTATACATTCATCCTAAACATAAAAACAAGCCACACACACAAATAACCCTGTGACTTCAAATGACTGCATACACACAGTAGCTGGTGTAAAGCGCTGTTTGTCCAGGCTTGGTTGACCGTAGTCCTGGTGTGACCGCGATGTGTCTCCATCCGGCCCTGAGCCGGATTGTGACCACAGGCTGCCGGACAGTATGCCAGCGTGTGCCCCATGCTGGAGCCTGATGAGGGGCCTTGAGCTCGCAGATCACCGGCCGGCTGTTGTTCTAAAAAGGCAGCAGCACATTGCCTCAGTGGCCCCAGGACAGTGAATAGGG
This sequence comes from Neosalanx taihuensis, assembly GCA_030340665.1. Lineage (NCBI taxonomy): Eukaryota > Metazoa > Chordata > Actinopteri > Osmeriformes > Salangidae > Neosalanx > Neosalanx taihuensis. Next base: position 11,695,896 of record CM059304.1, read on the forward strand.
GACAGGAAAGGACGATGACGTGCACTAGGGGAACTCAGAACTCGTTACGAGCGTTAACATCAGCAGAGGACATTTGCAGAGACACAGGCTTGCTAAGCAAGTCAATATTGAAAAAAAAACAGTTCATTTACAACGTTTGTATTTGAGGAGTCGTATAGCTGTTTATTTATGCGAGAGTTCATCCATTGGTTCGACTGTGCGCTTGAGTAGCGCCTCTCTGCCGAGTGAATCCAAACATTAGATTAGAAGTAATTAAAAGAAATGAATCCTTGCTTCAGGCAGTTAAGCCTCTTGCATGAAATCGTGCTCCGAGCTGCTCTTTGTTAATCTGCGATCATCTTGGATATTACCCCTTATGAAGAGCTTACTAAATGCTCATTACACCCTAAACGCTTGAATTAGAATGTTTTGTGTCTCTACGTTTGGATTTTTTTTTTTTTTTTAAGAAGTGGATTCATTCCCTGTGAAAATTCCCGATTTGCTCCGTAACAGAGAGTGTTGCAGATGAACCCTGGCACGGCAGAAACCCCCCCATGCGGAGCACGCATGACGCTGTGGACAGCATGCTGTTTTTTATGCTGAACATACTTTCCCCCTCCTGGTCATCCAGTGCATATGTCTGTGCCAGGGACAGCAGCCCCCTGCCAGCCTCTCAGACCAGGCTGAAGCTGTTTGATGCAGATTCACGCATGAGGGGCGGTGTGTGAACACTTGACAGCGTAGCACACGGTCTCTGGTGCACAATCTCTGCCACGGCTGCTTCACTGTGCGTTCTGAAGTGATTCCATGGTTATTTAAGAGTAGTGGAGATAAAGAACCTTTGTTTAATATACATTACAATTGTGTTTCGTTGAGTTTGAAAGAACTAAATAAATGGACAAGTCGGGCCGGTCTGAGCACGTGCAGAAAGCCTGATCCGATCGCTGACATCTCATGCCAACCCCTCCGTGCCATCGCCAGGCGTTTCCATGACGACGCCCATCCCCACTCTGGACGGTTTGTCACCCGCCATATTTTTACCATCGTTCAAGTCCATAACCAGGTGCGAGCCGGATGCGTGTGTGTGTTTACACATCCACCGTGCTGCTCCCTTAGTGGATCAGGGTTCGTTTCTTCGACGAGCCTGCGTGTGTGTGCGTGCCCGTGTGCGTGCCGCGTGTGCGTGCCGCGTGCGTGTGTGTACAGCGAGGCCCCGGTGACAGCTGAAGAAGAGAACTGTATTTGTGGAGGAACAGCATGGACGCAGAGAGGAGTGGAGATCCTGAGGGAGGCCTAATGGTTCCACTCCTTCCTGCACAGAGATAAAGACTCATAATAAGCGTGCATGCCTACCATCTGGCCCTGTGCATGTGGTCCTTATGGAGGCGAAAGCAGCGCAATCTGTAAACGATCAGGAGCCATGGCGCTCCCCCCGGAGAGGCCGCCGTGCAATCAAGGTGACAGATGGCGGCGTCACTGCTGCGGCCTCATGGAGGAGATCAAAATCACCTTCAATAAACTCTGACTGGAATGGGCACGGGCCTGCTCGGAATAGAAGGAGGAGGGGGGGGGAAAAGTCCCGTTTGTCAGTCAAACTGTGGCAGCTTGCTGAAGCGGAGGGGGGGGGGGGGGACAGACACGCAGCAGCGGACGGTCCGCAGACTGATCTTCATATTTTCCGTGTGACTGGCCCTGAACTGTGATCCTTCTCCAGTTGTCCTCCCAGCTCGTGGCGGCGTGGGGGAGCTGGCTGCCAGACCTCACTCTGTTATTGGGGGGGGAAATTGAGAACATGATGTTGCTAATATGGGGCAAGGGGAGCAGGGCGGTGCCAGGGAGGACACACATGCTAAGGGGCGGGCAGGGGGGGCAGGGGGGACGGGCAGGGGGGACATACAGGGGGATAGGCAGGGGGATAGGCAGGGGGGATGGACAGGGGGGCAGGGGGACCTTCAGAACACTCGCTGACGTGACTAGGTCAAGGCTCGACACGGCTCTATTTTTATGTGCGGATGAAGACGCACAGCGGAGAGTCACGAAGCTGAAAGAACACGGTGGAAGAGCGTCATGTGACCTGAGCCGCCGTGACGACACTGTAACCTTTCGTGTTCTGAAGCGTTGATGGAGGGAGCCGGTCCCTCCGCCTCCCGTGTGCTGCGTGTCTGAAATGGCGAGCCGAGCGCGATGTCACGCCCCCTTCATGTGAAAGCAGGATCCTGTCTGCACTGTGAGGGAAAACAGACTGACTCTCCAAGCACCATTTTTTTTTTTTTTGCATCAGTGCAAAAGTTCAAAATTGAAACGCCATCTGTTCAATGAAAGTCCTCTCAGGGAGAGGAAGCTGCTTCCTGTGCCCCCTCTCTCTGATTGGTAGGTCTCTCTTGTCTTTGAACTGCTCGCCACAAGGTTGGACATGAAACCAAGGATTCCGCTGGGTAGGGGGAGTCCTGAGCATCAATGAGCACTTTGGTTCGTTTTCGTTTACAAGCGTAAACAACAAATGTAATCAAGGTCTTGAATTGTCATTTGAGGGTTTCATTTTCATATCTTTGCAGGTCGAGGCTAGTGTTGTCATGGCCACAGCCAGGAATCTTGTGTTGCTCGTCCCTGTGCTCTCAGACTCAGTCCTCGTCTGTTCTTCCTGCCAATTTACCCGCCAATCCAGCCTGCCCACGCTGTCCAGCACCGCTCCTCAGCTCTCAGCCGCCTTCCACCGGATCCACCAGCGCTCACTCTGCCTCCTGTGTCTGTGGTCCATGTTCAAGTTCGCTCTGAACTCCATAACAGGACTGCTGCCACGTGAATTACACATCTATGGCCTTTAATCCAACAATCAACCTTGTGTTATAGAGAATAGTTCATCTTCAGCGTTCGATTAGGCTGAATTTGAATGCGCTTTTACGGCTCATAGTATATCTGAATTTAAAAGCGTATGAGTGTGAACCATCATTCTTTCAACACTCCCAACCTCTCCTGACCACAAGTGGACTCTTTTGGTTCTAATGGAATGAGAGGCCACAAGTACTTCCACAGGAATTCTTTTGTCCTTCCTCCTGCCCCCCCCCCCCCATCTCTCTGTTCCACCCACGAAGCACTCACTTAGTTAATTGCCGCACTTATTTGATTAATTGGACAAATTCCATTGTAGTCTCTCTACCTCTGTGTTTTATCGAGGTGTCCTCTTAGTCATCCACTTTTAAACATTTTTTTTTTGCAAATGTTAAATATGTGCACTTCAGCTAATAATTAGATCAATTACACTAATTAGGATCCTTCGCAGAGTGTAAAACACTAAACTGAATTTGGCAACAATCGACCGAGGACACACACTCGTGTTTGGGAGTTTTGTATTTGGGAAATTGTGCAGATATGGATTCTAGCCAGGATCGACCTTTGTCTTAGTGAACCTGAATTGATGACCTCAGAAATCCGGGTTCAAAGTTCAGCTTTGTCTCCTGCCTGCTCAGTCTTCGTTGACAAAGACGTGAGACATCAGTTTCATTAATTATGTAAATGACATGTGTTGCCTGTTAGCCTTGAATGATTTTCGATCACACGGATAGACACGTGTCACAACAGCCTGAACTGGACGTTATTCCGTCACAGCTGTCGTGTGCGTTTCCACGCCTCTGTTACCGAGACTGCAAGAGTTGCTCTCATGGGTCATGTTCACACCTTCTCAGAATCAGAACCCAGAATCAGAATCAGGTTTAATCGCTATGCAAGATTAACAAACATAGAATTCACTGTGACAGAGAAGAGCAACATAGTAAAAATACACATGTACAAAGTGTAAAGTGGGCGCTAGATGTACGGGGGGGGGGAAGTGTTGGAAGAGCTGGTGTCGTGAGGTTCATCCCATTAAAGATGCGTCTGATGACAGTTGTGTTGTGACGGTGTCGTACTGAAGGGTTAGAGGGATACTTTCAAATCGTAACAAGCACGCCATAAAGAACGTTCTCCGGGTGTTTACGAGGAAGAACATTTCCATGCCTTTATTCCCAGCATCTGAGAATGTGAGCCAGAGAGGAGGAGATCCGCTGACATCTTGACCGGCACAACACGATAGCGACGCGATCGGGTCGAGTCACGGTGATTTAGGGGCTGAACTCGCACCGTTAGCAAA